>OX377619.1:85020996-85434127 GCA_947397865.1 Polietes domitor | reverse complement strand
TACAATTGTTTAGGAACAATCGCCATAAAATTAAGAAACAAAATAGATTAAAAAACTGGGCGGCACGAAAAGCCGATAAAAAAGAAGAAAGAAATTGTAAAATATTTTTCCCTCACAAGGACTGAAAATACGGATATTTTCAGTCCTAATATTTAGAGTATTTAAGCTTGTTTTTCAATATTCCAGCTTATATTTACTTGATATTGGGTATGTGCATTCCCCTTACAGCAAAAACGTGCACCATAAAGTGATTCTTATTCGTAGGGGTGAAATGGGACAAAAAGGGATACAAATGGTACCTATCAAACGACAACAGCTAAAAGTCGTTGTGTACATTCCTCTAAATGAGTGGATACATAATATAAAATAATTTTATCCAAATTCGCCCTTTTAAGGGGTAAAATAGGAATAGGGGGATAAAAATGGTACCAACCAAAGGGCTACACCTAGAATAATGAAAATCGGTGTATACATTTCTCTGACTGCGTTGACACGAAAAATAAAAAGGTTTTTCAAAATTCGTTTTTTTAAGGATACAATGGGTGCAGAGGGATAAAATGGTTCAAACTAAAGGACTACAGCTAGAATGAATAAATTCAGACTATACATCTCTCGACTTACGTAGACACGTAAAATAAAGATATTTTCGAAAGTCGTACTTTTGAGAGAGTAAAATGAGATACCAACCAAATGACTGCAGCTAGAATCATGGAATTCGGTGTATATATTCATCTTACTGCACACACACGCAAAATAAAAAGATTTTTCCAAATTCGTACTTTATTTTTTACTTTTAATGAAAAAATGAGAAAAGTGATAAAGTGACAAAGCTAGTAAGTGGTTCTGATCATGGAATTAGATTACCTTGCACTGTGTGCGTGAGAGAAAATGAATTTTCAAAATCCGTGCCTTTGGGATAAAAATAGGATAGAAATACAACCAACATATTTAGGTTATTTCAGCTTTTTAGAAGATTGATTCCTTATATATACTTCTTGCACTGACATGAATTATTATTTCCATATATATAGAATAATCATATTTGTAGCGTTGCCTTAAAAGCATGTTAATAAAATAATTAAAATTTATATTTATATATTTATTTATTGATTTTGATCCAGAAACACTTTATATTAAAATCGGATATAAAAAAGTACTGATTATTTTTTCAAATTTCTTGTTTTCAACTGGGATATTGCCCTGGCTCAAGACCGAATGCGTTTTTAACAAGTCGCACCAAGTAATAAATTTAATAATGGAACGCAATATCATTCACATAACTACCAGGACTGGCTCGTCAGTACCTCATTGGCTTCTCAATAGTCACGAGTGATAACCGCCGAGATGAAAATGAACTTCATGAAGGCTGACCTGAAGGCCGATATCTTCTCGAAAAGTTTCCACACATTACATTTTTTACAGTTAGCTAATATTTCCTAAATTTTTTCGAGTGTATAGCGTCCCATTTTGCAAATGTCAAACATAAACCTAAAAATAAAAATGAATGTTAGAGGCCGAACACAACCATGTCCAATAGCGTTTGACGAACTTAATTTTCTTGTCGAACAAACACAATCGTCTGGCGTCTAAAGTTGTCATTTTTGTTTACGTTCAACAAAATTCAGTTTCTTAAAAAATTTAAGTCGCCACATTTCCCCACACATCTTCTTTCTTCAAAACATCTTTGTAGTCAGGACGCTCTAAATTGTATAAAATTTCGTGATTTCGCACTTCTACAATTAATTTTTAAACTTTCATATGTTTCTATTTTAAATTTAAAATATTGAAACAAAATTGTCAGCGAACTTTGATATGAAATGGCAAAATTTTGATGGAAAACAGTTTACAACACTTTTCACAAATATTAGAGAAAAACGATCTCCAACACTTAAATTTTAGAAAACATGTGGCAACAATAATTGACAGAACGACAACAAATTAAAATAGAATTTAATTTGGCGTCTTGTAGCTAGCCGTCACGGCCGTTCGCCACAAAAATGCTCTCTTTCATAAGAAATATACACAAAAGTATTGTTCGCCATATGACAACGTCATGGTTGTGTTTAGGCTCTTATTCTACCTTTCAAAGTCAAAGTAATCGGTAGTTCAAATTTAAAATTTTAAATGGCCCACTCTATACCAGGAACTCCATAATGAAACTTATGGATCGCGTTTCTGGTGCTGTTCTATTTTAATAAATCGAAGGGTACTTTGTTGTTTATTAAAAATTACAGGGAATGCAAAAATAACGAAAGACAAGTTTTTTAAGTTTTGAGAATTTTATGTTAGGCTAGAAGCAATTTTCTTGAAATTCGACAAAAATACTTGTATATATACAGAATAAATTATGATTTTTCTAGAATTATCTTATAACAAAATTCCTAATTTTCGATCCACCCTAGTGCAGTTCTATTTCCCTTATTGAAAAGTATAAATTTTCAAACTTTCATTAAAATCGGAAAACACAAGGAAAATTTCTGTTCCGTTTCACATGGAATTAGTCATGGAATTGCAATATAATTGCAAATTTATCAAAATCCAAACGAAACGAATTTAGCTTTGTAATGTAATAATGTAAGGGAGTTATATCTAAATTCTATATTCTATTCTATATATTCGATTTTCTTCTTTCAATAATCTCTATCCTGTCCCTGGTAGAAAAAAACTCTTGTAAAATTTCACTACTTTGAACACAAGCATTAGGTGGACAGATGAACGGGCAGACAGAGACAGACATCGTTAATTGAACTAAGCGGGTGATTATAAGCCGATCGGTATACTTAACGTGACCATCTCTTATTGGACAAAAAGCGGGATTTATGAATTTAAAAAGAGGGATTTGGCGGATTTTGCAGAAAAAGCTGGATTGTGTAAATCTGGCCAAAAACGTAAACATAAACAACTAAGCTATATAATATATTATAAATTAAATTGGCTGTGTTTAGAATATTTATGACTCTGTGGACGTAAAATATTTTGTGTTGTTTTTTTTGGACTTAGCCTCGATAAGCACAAATTTGACTTACACTGGATAATTATCCACGCTAAGTCCAAAATTTTTAACATAAAATTATTTTTTCAAAATTTGTTTTTATACACACATTGCTGTTGGCAACAATTTTAAAAAATATTTTTTTATACCCTCCACCTCCAGGATGGGGGTATACTAACTTTGTCATTCCGTTTGTAACATCTTGAAATATCGACCTGAGACCCTATAAAGTATATATTCTTAAAATTCTAAGACGATCTAGCCATGTCCGTTAGAGCGTACCAGGTTACAAGTAAAAAAAAAAAGTTCGCCGTACACCTTCGAATATGAAGTATTATTGAAAGGTAGTTTCAAAAAAATTTTTTTTATTTTTTTATGCCGAACGTAGGGGTCGCGCTTTTACATTTTTCTATATAACTTCTGCATTTATAAACGGATTTTAAAGTGTGATACATCGATGTTTTTGTCCGATTTTTTTGTCTTTGAAGTCATTGAGCTCAAACATGATTCATGATTTTATGCGAGCTTTAATTTTCGATTATTAGAGTGGTACATTAGGGTAGTAGCAACTGAGAAATGATGGGTAAGTACCAGAAGGGGGTGCTTGAGCTCAATGACTTCAAAGACAAAAAAATCGGCCTCGTCGAGACAAAAACATCGATGTATCACACTTTAAAATCCGTTTATAAATACAAGTTATATAGAAAAATGTAAAAGCGCGACCCCTACGTTCGGCATAAAAAAATAAAAATTTTTTTTTTGAAACTACCTTTCAATAATACTTCATATTCGAAGGTGTACGGCGAACTTTTTTTTTGAGGTACGCCCTAATGTCCGTACGTCCGTCCGTCTGTTGAAAGCACGCTAGCATCTAAACGAAAGGAGCTAGAACGTTCAAATTTTCCATAAATGTGTCTTATAGTCGTAGATCGGTTGGGATTGAAATGGGGCGAAATCGGCCTAAAGGGAACAAATTTCCCCTCACAAGGACTAAAAATACCCATAATAATCCCTAATATTTTAGAGTATTTTTGCATATTTGTTCAATATTTGTCCCCCGATAACAGAAACGTGATTCTTATTTGTAGGGGGTGAAATGGGGCAAAAAAGGGATAAAAATGGTACATATTAAACTACAACAGCTAGAAACACGAAATTCGGTGTGTACATTCCTCTAATAGAGTAGATACAAAATATAAAAGTATTTTTTCCAAATTAGTACTTTTAAGGTGTAAAATGGGAATAGAGGGATAAAAATGGTACCAACCAAATGGCTGCCCCTACAATCCTCAAATTCGGTGTATACATTCCTCTGATTGCATAGACAAGTAAAATACACGGATTTTTCAAAATTCGTACTTTTTGGAGATAAATGAAAAAAGGGGATAAAAATAGTACCAATCAAATGACCGCAGCTGGAGTCATGAAATTTGGAGTATACATTCCTCTGACTGTGTAGACACGGAAAATAAACGGATTTTTCGAAATTCTCATTTTTTGGGGTCAAAATGGAAAAAGGGGATAAAAATAGTACCAACCAAATGACCGCAGCTAGAGTCATGAAATTCGGAGTATACATTCCTCTGACTGCGTAGACACGGCAAATACATTCCTCTGACTGTATAGACACGCAAAATAAACAGTTGTTTCCAAATTTTGTTGAATCATGAAGTTAGGTTATTTTGCACTATGTACGTCAGATAATGGATTTTCAAAATTTGTACTTTTGGAATTAAAATAGAATGGAAATACAACCAACTGTACCACCCACTACATACCAATATTTATGGTATTTAAGCTTTTTGAAAATATAAATAGAAGAATAATTATTTTTTGAATTGAAGTATTGGTAGCCTTGCCTTATAAGCGTGGTTTGAAATAATTAAAATATTATATTTATTTATAAAATTATTTTTTTTGATATTTGTATTTGTTTTGATTTGGCTATATATACAAATTTTATTTTCCTGTAATATTACTGCACTTCTACGAAAATCGACATCCTCTGTGGAATGCAATCAATGGTGGAGGGTATATAAAGTTCGGCCCGGCCGAACTTAACGCCGTTTTTACTTGATATTTTGTGTGAACAATAAACTTTTTATATAAGGTTTTGTTATCGCACCTTGTTATCCAGTCTTAAAGAAAAACAGCCCTAATGTCGTTTAAAGACCTTATTATTAGACTAAAATTGCATGGGTCTATATTTTGTTAATAGGCTCTAATAAGGCTCAAAAGCAACGGGCTTTTGAACCTTTAAATATAACGACTATATTATTGAAAGTGATTTTTATACCAGTTTGACATTCTATGTCTTAGTAATATATGTTTTAAATTAATCAATTGAACAACGCAGCATTGAATTACATTTTATCAAAGAATAGATTGAATTACTATTAATAATATTAAATATCACTTAAAATGAGAGCCAAATTTAGAATAAGTACAATTAATTAAATATTTTTTTTTAAATTGTGGACTCAAACTTTAAATCGATAACGTAACAAAAATAATTTAAAACGAAAAAGCGAGACTTTTTGTGAAAAAGCGGGATTATGCGGGATTGAAAATTTAAGCGGGACTGTGCATCAAAAAGCGGGATAGTCTCGCGAAAATCGGGATAGATGGTCACCTTAGACTAGCTCGATTATTTCTTCGTGTTACAGATATTTGGCGAGAAACTAACCTATAATATCCTACTCAACGAAGCGGAAGAGAATTTACATCTTTCCCGGACTGGAAACTGTAATGCAAAGTTTCATCATCAATGCGGTTTAAAATATCAGCATTTATAGACTGGTGTGTTTTATTTTAAATACTGGCATATTAAAAAATATATTCTTGTAAAATATTTTGTTTCCAACCGTTCGGAATTAAAAAAGTAAGGATTTCGTCTAGAGGCGAAAAAAATATCGAAACAGCGAGAAAATATTGGTAACCGTGAAAACATTGATTTGAACACGATTGTATGTTTACCAACGCACAATACAAATATTTAACTGTAATAAAATAAAACAGAAATAAATAAAACCAGAAAGGAAAGGCTAAAGTCGGGCGGGGCCGACTATATGATACACTCCACTTTCTATCGGAATACAATTCAATTCGGAAAAAAGTGAAAACTGGAATTTTTGTATGTTTAGTAATCATAGGCTAATATGTCCTGGTTCAATTTGTCAAATCGAAAAGAATATTTGTATCACGGCTACATCCAAACATGGAATGAAGTGACCCATTTCACAATAGGTTCTTCCAGTTCTCAATTTTAAGTAATTCGATGAAAATACGTGGTTTCTGGGGCGGAAAAATCAAGTCAGGAGCGAAATTTGTATAGGAGCTATATATAAATCTGAACCGATCTGACTCATTTTCATCCTGGGTGTTTCTCATGCAAATATAAGATATTTTGCCAAATTTGAAGAAAATCTGTTAAAATATGTGGTTTCGGGAGTGAAATTCGTATGTGGGCTATATCTAAATCTGAACCGATCTGGCTCATTTGGTCTGTTTCATGGGTGTTTCTAGTTTAAATAGAAGATGTTTTGCCAATTTTGAAGAAGATCTGTTAAAATATGTGGTTTCTACAGCAGAAAAAGTCAAATCGGGAGTGAAATTGGTATGGGGGCATATCTAAATCTGAACCGATCTGGCTAATTTTCACCGTGGGTGTTTCTAGTTGAAATATAAGATGTTTTGCCAATTTTGAAGAACATCTGTTAGAAAATGTGGTTTCTACAGCAGAAAAAGTCAAATCGGGAGTGAAATTCGTATGGGGGCTATATCTAAATCTGAACCGATCTGACCAATTTTCACCATAGGTGTTTCTAGTTGAAATGTAAGATGTTTTGCCAAGTTTGAGGAAAATCTGTTTTAATATGTGGTATCTAGAGTGAAAAGAGTCAAATCGGGAGTAAAATTCGTGTGGGGGCTATATCTAAATCTGAACCGATCTGGCTAATTTTCACCGTGAGTGTTTCTAGTTAAAATATAAGATGTTTTGCCAATTTTGAAGAACATCTGTTAAAACATGTGGTTTCTACAGCAGAAAAAGTCATATCGGGAGTGAAATTCGTATGGGGGCTATATCTAAATCTGAACCGATCTGACTAATTTTCACCATAGGTGTTTCTAGTTGAAATGTAAGATGTTTTGCCAAGTTTGAGGAAAATCTGTTTTAATATGTGGTATCTAGAGTGAAAAGAGTCAAATCGGGAGTGAAATTCGTATGGGTTCTATATCTAAATCTGAACCGATCTGACTAATTTTCACCATAGGTGTTTCTAGTTGAAATATAAGATGTTTTGCCAATTTTGAAGAACATCTGTTAAAACATGTGGTTTCTACAGCAGAAAAAGTCAAATCGGGAGTGAAATTCGTATGGGGGCTATATCTAAATCTGAACCGATCTGACTAATTTTCACCATAGGTGTTTCTAGTTCAAATGTAAGATGTTTTGCCAAGTTTGAGGAAAATCTGTTTTAATATGTGGTATTTAGAGTGAAAAGAGTCAAATCGGGAGTGAAATTCGTATGGGGGCTATATCCAAATCTGAACCGATTTTCTTCAAATTAAATAGCGTTCGTCCTTATCCCGAAAAAGTTTGTTGTGCAAAGTTTCATTTGGTTCTGGCTACAATTGCGACCTGTACTTTGATTACAAGAATAGATGGATAGACGGACGGACGGACGGACGGACGGACGGACGGACGGACATCGTTAAATCGATTCAAAAAGTGATTCTAAGTCGATCGGTATAATTAACAATGGGTCTATCTCGCTTCCTTTTGGGTGTTGCAAACAAATGCACAAAGACATAATACTCTCGTGGAGTGTATAAACACTAAACAAGTTCGAAATCTCGAAATATCCCATATTTCTATTCATCAATGATTTCATTTGCAACACAAAAATATTCGAGAATTCTTTTTAAAATAATTACAACAGCAGCGTTTTTTGCCCGGACCCACTCTAGTGTTTATACCACGCCAAGACTCGTGGTTGTTGTTTGGGAAATTACCAATATGCAGCAGTCAAACGGCCATTATTTAGTGGCTGAAAGCAAAATGAGTCGACATGCAAATGCAGCCGACCGACAGTATCGTTTCAACGGTGTTTGGGTAAAGGACTACGGACAATACACAGAAAAGCGAAATACCAATAACGAGTGGGAAAACAAATTAAAAATAAATAGTACAGGCTGATTTTAAAGAAATCCCTTTAAGCCTTCGCTAGTGTATCCATGGTTTTGCCATTTGTGACCGATCAATATTTTACCAATAAACGTAAAATGTTAGAAATTTATAATAATTATCCATTGTATCATTTGGTGCCAGCAAATTATTTCAAATGGGTAAAAGTATAAAAGAAAACTTGATACTTGCTGACCTGCAGTGATGAAATTTCTAATGTGGCATTTTTCTCCCTCTCTCTATCTCTGTTTCACAGGACGACAATCCCGGCTATAATTTCCATCATGTTTTCGCCTCGAGTCCTTACAATTATGGTTTATCTGCCAAGAAATCAAATGGTAAGTACATATTACAAGAATTTCAGGTCTATAAAAATTTATGTTTTTTGTTATTTTTCCCTATTGAAGGGTGGGGGGCTGGGTGGTGTTTTGTTTGTTGATTTGTGCGCTGTTGACCTAACAACCAATGCCATGAACCTTTTGCCTGAGCATTCCTTAACATTTGCCTGCCGACATGGCGAGCGAGTGTGTGTTTGAACACAGTGTCTTAGGCGATATTGATTTTGTGTTAAATACTTAAGTCCACGTTAACATGGTTTGGCGTACAGAATTGTACAAATATCGCTACTGGAACATTTAATGAGTTCTTTGGTTTGGAAAATCCATTTCGTTATATTGAAAATCCATTTACTTATATTCAAATGGTTTGTTTTGAAAACCTCCACCATAGGAATAAGAATTAATTCACTTTGCAACACCTCAAAATATTCGTTCTGGGTAGGGTTTGCATTTTCCCGTACATTTTATTTCCCGGGAAACGGGAATTATTTTTTCAATTTCCCGGGATCCCGGAACAGCACGGGAAATCGTGAACATGATGTTTGCCATGAGTTAAGCTTATTTTTCCAATGAAACATTCACATTTTATTATAGTAAAATAAATATGTATATATTGCACAACGAACCTGTTACAAAATTCATATAATAATGCGCAATGTGAGATCAACTCATTCATCTTTTCAAGTTTCAAAATTATTTAAAGATCAGATATTTCTTATTTTATTGGAAAATGTGGACGCGACGGAGAAGATCGTTCACATTAATAGTGAGTAGGGCATTAAATGAAATGTTTGTTCTTTGTCCTGTCGCTTCGAAAACTTTAAATTCTTTATTTTTGGAGTTCGGATATACGCCCAAAATCTATTTCTCCCGGATTCTAATTTTTTTATATGGAGCTTGACAGGAAAAATCCGAAAAAGTGGTTTTTGAGTCTACATCCGAACGCAGCTTAAAAATATTTTGTTATCCAACTGCAATATTTGACATACCTGATTAAAAGCTATGTGATCTAAATGAAGAAATATGTAAAATTTTCTATTGAATTCCCGCGGGATTCCCGTACGAATTTCCCGGGATACGGGAAATGAAAAATGTGCGAATTCCCGGGAATTTTCCCGCCGGAAATCCCGGGATGCAAACCCTAGTTCTGGGTCGTAGTAAAATTCTAGGACGATCTAGAGATATCCGCCCTATCTATCTATCTGTTGAAAGCACTCTAGTGTGCAAACGAAACATGTTCTCAATGGTTGTAGTTCCGTTGTAATGCAAAATGAGAAAAATCGGAGGTACCAGAAGGAATTTGGGGCAATATCACCCATATTCCACACGAATGTAACCATTATAAAAGCGTCTGTATATAAGTTATAACAACTTTAATTTCACGTAGTTTTGTGTGGGAGGAACTGGAAGGACGTGGCAAACTCGTCATATCTTGTACGTTTAAAGCACTTATAAGAGCTTTATCAAATACCAAAATATAAGTGGATCCGAATATCCGCGTGGAAGTTATATGGGTTTTAATTTAACATTGGAATATGGACTATTTGTGTGGGAGGTACCCATTTGTGTGGGAGTGCGTTACACTTTTTTTCTATCCCAAATGATATATACCCTCCTACTCTGTAGAGTGAGGGTATAAAAACCAATAGCTACATTAAAAATTATTAATATCGTTTTCATGATTGGAAAGCCAAAAAATATCGGAAACTATTATACATTGCCCTTCATTATTAGTTTTTAGTTTTAAGTACACTCTTTTGTTGAGACATTCTCTCATGTTATGTTAGTGTCGGGAGCAAACACGGATATTAAACCTTTTGCAATATTTGTATATGTTTTAACGATTTAAGATAAAGCAAGATGCTGAAATTTTTTAACTGTTATTAAATCAATACATTGTAGTTTTAAGAAATTCCATTATATATTGTTCCATCTATATATATAAAATAGTTGCGTGATTGAGTTACTGAATGACGGACTGATCACTCCCCAGACCAAACGGCTAGAGCTAGAATCATGAAATTTGGTGTGTACATTTCTCTTACAACGTAGAGATCAGATATGAAGTGAGTTTTTCGAAATTCGTACTTTTAAGGGGTAATATGGGGTAAAAAGGGATAAAAATAGCACCACCGCTAGGACCAAACGGCTGGGCCTAGAATCTTGAAATTTGGTATGGACATTCCTCTTGCAGAATGAATACATTCCAAAAAATGTGATTTGCAAAATTCGTACCTTTGGGGGGTCAAATGGGATAAAAAAAGGGGTAAAATGGGTTAAAGAGGGATAAAAATTGTACCACCGCAATGACCAAACGGCTGGTCCTAGAATTTTGAAATTTGCTATGGACATTCATCTTGCAGCATGAAGACATCCCAAAAAATGTCATTTGCAAAATTCGTACCTTTGGGAGGTCAAATGGGGCAAAAAGGACAAAAATTGTACCAACAACATAGCTGAGGCTAGAATAATGAAATTTGGTATGTACATTTCTCTTATAGCGAAGAGATCAGATTTGAAGGGAGTTCTTTGTAATTCTTACTATTAAGGGGTAAAATGGGTTAAAGAGGGATAAAAATTGTACCACCGCAATGACCAAACGGCTGGGACTAGAAACTTGAAATTTGGTAAAAAGATTTCTTATAGCTTCAACGCGCCCAAGAAAATATGTTTTAAAATTCGTACTTTTTGGGGATGAAATCGAATAAAAAGGGATAAAAATAGTACAAATAAAATGGATGGAGCTGAAACCATAAAATTCGGTGTGTACATCCCTCAAAATGCTTAGAATCGCAAAATAAAGGAATTTTTCGAAATTTGTACTTTTAAAGGGAAAAGGGGATAAAAAGGTACCAACAACACGGATGACGACACAATAACGAAATTCGGTATGTATATTCGTTTTACTGCACACATCACTGATAAGAAGGCATTTTTCGAAATTTGTAATTTTAAGAGATTAAATGGGATAAAAATTGTACCACAGCCCAGACCAAACAACTGGGCCTAGAATCATGAAATTCGGAACGGGCATTACTTTTACAGCATGAATGCGACTAAGAAAATATTTTTCAAAATTCCTACTTTTTGTGAGTGAAATTGGGTAGAATGGGATACAAAATGGTACCAATCAAACAGACGGAGCTGGAATCATGAAATTCGGCATGTACATCCCTGAAAATGCTTAAAAACGCAAATTGGAGGAATTGTTCGAAATACGAACTTTTAAAGGGCAAAACGAAAAAAGCGGGATAAAAAAGGTGCCAACAATATGGATGACGCTACAATAATAAAATTCGGTGCGCATATTCGTCTTACTATGTAGATGAGCAATAACAAGGAATTTTCTGATATTTGTACTTTTAAGGGAATAAATGGGTTAAAAATTGTACCACCGCCAAATTGTACCACCAAAATTGTGTACCAAAAGACTGGGCTAAGAATCTTGAAATTTGGAACGCATATTACTCTTACAACGCGATACGACCAAGAAAATATTCTTGATAAATTTAAACTTTTTGGTGTGAAATTGGGTAAAAACGGATAACACCGGTACCAATCATGAAATTCGGTTTGTACATGCATAGAAACACAAAATTAATATATTTTTCGAAATTCGCACCTTTTTATATCCCAATGGTACCAACAACACGGCTGAAACTAGAATCATTATAGTCAAAATAAAAGATAGATACAAAATGTTGTTCCATTTATATGCTCAGATTTCAAGTCACGCACCGGTATAGAAGTTATGGTTTTAATTTTCACTTGGATAGGGACTACAAATGAGTGGAAATGCATACATATTTTGTAGGTTTAAAGTGATTATAAAAACATTTTAAAATCTCAAATTGCAACTAATTTCAACCATACGTATGGAAGTTGCAACAGTTTTATTTTGACCAAAGCTTATGTCAATTTGCGTGGAAAGTATAGAAGTTATATTAGGTTTAATTTTACGTACGGGTCGTTTGTTTTGGAATATGAACGATACGTGTGGGGGTACCATAAGGTGTATATCAATTTCTCCCATTTCCAAATTTAAACTAAGTTTGGGAAAATAGTACTATGTTCCAGAGCTATCGTGTATACCAGCGAGTCAGACGGACGTGCAAGGGACTTGGGACATACATATGGTTTTAAATCTCTCCTTCAATGCGTTACACTTTTTTTCTATCCCAATATCATTTGCTCCTACTCTGTAGTAAGGGTATAATTTTCACAGCTTAAGAAAGAAACGAGCAAATAATTTTCTACTTTATATGATTTTTTGTAAAAAATTGTTTCCATTTTGTGCCTATAAATTAAAAAACTATGGATGGCATATGTATGGATGGCACAATATAAATGGATTTTTTAATTTGTACAAGGTGTTTAAATCGTAACGAAAAGTTAGTGTAAATATACCTCTGAATACGTAGCGATTCTTCAAAAGTTATGATCGTTTACAAACGATTTACGCTGAAAGTGATATCCTTAGACTAAGGCAATTTCAAAATATAAAAAAAACTGTCAATACCATACCATTTTTCCGCGTACGAAGTAGCGGGTATTTGCTAGTATAACATAAATGATTTAAAAAAATTTGAATTACAAATGTTGCCCTTCAGCAACATTTTTTTTGCATATTGAGTAGAATGGAGTTTTCAAATTAAAATACTTTTGATAATAATAACATCAGGAAGTTTAAGAAATAGAAGAAGAATAGGAATAGGAAAACCCCTTATCAATTTTCCATAGTCTATGAAATATTCAACGCTTGTACATCTGTGAATAACACACTAATTCCACCAGTGAAATAAATATTTTGGGATTTTTTTTTTGTGGGAAAACACATTAGTCATATTCAAATAAACGGTACTGGAGGCTTTGCTACTCCTCGCAACCACTAGAAATAAGTTCAAAACAAAATAAAAAGTTCATTAATTAGTCTCCACACCTCACTCTGGTACATGATATTATAGCAGAACGGCACGACAATTACAGTGTCCGAGGAAGTGATTTGTTCTCAATGCACATGTCATTGCTTCTCATTTATCTAATCCAAAATCAATTTTATTATTTGGCTAACGTTTTATTTTTTGTAAAAACCGGAACAGATTAATTGGCGTTAGTCACCGTTTTCTCTTTAACGTATGTGGAGCAAATACGGTGAAATATGCACACACAGGACCATGAAAGCAAGAACGACAGGTGGTCACATTTTATAGAAACTACATCAAAAGGCACAACGAAATGATGCTTAATTCAAATCTAAGGGATTTTGTTTAATGTTATAACAAGTAAAAACGGCGTTAAGTTCGGCCGGGCGGAACTTTATATACCCTCCTCCATGGATTGCATTCCACAGAGAAGAGCCATTCCACGTAGAAGAGCAGCAATATTACAAGAAAATATAATTTTTTTAATATAGCCAAACCAAAACAAATACAAATATTGAAAAAATAATTTTGTAAGTAAATATAATATTTTTATTATTTCAAAACACGCTTATCGAAATAATACTCCAAGTAAATTCAAAAAATAAATATTCTTATAGTTATATTTTCAAAAAGCTTAAATACCATAAATATTGGTAGATAGTGGGTGCTGCAGTTGTTTGCATTTCCATTCTATTTGAATTCTAAACGAACAAATTTTGAAAATCCATTATCTCATGCACGTAGTGCAAAATAACTTAACTTATGATTTAACCAATTTTTGCGAATTTGGAAAATCTTTTTATTTTGTGTATCTATGCAGTCAGAGAAATGTATACACCGACTTCCATGATTCTAGCTGCGGTCATTTTGTTGGTACCATTTTTATTCCCTTTTTCCTATTTTACACCCTTAAGAGTACGACTTTATAAATTCTCTTTATTTTACGCGTCTACGCAATTAGAGGTATGTACAAACCGACTTTGATCATTCTAGCTGTAGTCGTTCAGTTGGTACTATTTCTATCCCTCCGTACCCATTGAATCACTTGAAAGTACAAATTTGGAAAAAAAAATCTTATATTTTTCGTGTCTACGCAGTCAGAGGAATGTGTACTCTGAATTCCATGACTATAGCTGCGGTCATTTGGTTGGTACAATTGTTATACCCTTTTTCCATTTCCATTCTAGCTGTAGTCGTATCCCTGAAAAATCCCTCGAAAAATCCGTTTATTTTACGTGTATATGCAATCAGAGGATTTTATACACCGAATTTCATTATTCTAGGTCCAGCCGTTTGGTTGGTACCATTTTTATACCCTCCACCTCCAGGATGGGGGTATATTCACTTTGTCATTCCGTTTGTAACACCTTGAAATAGTCATCGGAGACCCCATAAAGTATATATATTCTGGGTCGTGGTAAAATTCTAAGACGATATAGCCATGTCCGTCTGTCCGTCTGTCTGTCTGTCTGTCTGTTGAAATCACGATAGCGGCCGAACGAAATGAGCTAGGAGGTTCAATTTTTTCCTAAATGTGTCTTATGGTTGTAGATCGGTTGGGATTGAAAGTGGACGAAATCGGCCCAGAGGGAAAAAATTTTCCCTCACAAGGACTGAAAATACCCCTAATATTTAGAGTATTTCAGCATGTTTTTTGAACATATTAGCTTGTATTTAGTTGATATTTGCAATGCGCATTCCCTTTATAGCATAAAAGGGCACCATAGAGTGATTTTTATTTGGAGGTTGCGAAATGGGACAAAAAGGGATAAAAATGGTACCTATCAAATGACAACAGATAGAAACAAGAAATTTGGCGTGTACATTCCTATAATAGAGTAGATACATAATATAAAAGTATTTTTTCTAAATTCGTACTTTTAAGGGGTTAAATGGGGATAGAGACAATAAAAATAGTACCAACCTAACGGCTGCACCTAGAATAATGAAATTCGATATATACATTCCTCTGATTGCGTAGACACGTAAAATAAAAGAAATTTCCAAAATTCGTACTTTTTGGGGTTCTAATGGAAAAGGGGGATAAAAATAGTACCTACCAAATGATAGCAGCTAGAATCATGAAATTCGGAGTATACATTCATCTGACTGCGTAGATACGAAAAATAAAACGTTTTTTTCCAAATTCATACTTTCAATGGATACAATGGCTACAGGGGATAAAAATAGTACCAACTAAACGAATAGAATGATGAAATTCAGTGAGTACGTCCCTCTAATTGTGTAGATACGTAAAATAAAGAGATTTTAGATAGTCGTACTCTTGAGGGGGCAACATTGGAAAAAGGGGATAAAAATGGTACCAACAAAATGGCCGCCGATAGAATCATGGAATTCGGTGTATACATCCCTCTGACTGCATAGCCACGTAAAATATTTTTTTTTTCCAAATTCGTACTTTATTTTGTTGCTTTTACGACAAAAAATGGTAGAATCATGAAGTTGTCTTATACTGCGTACGTATGTAGGTATTTTCAAAATTTATACTTTTGAAATTAAAATAGGATGGAAATACAACCAACCAAACGACTGTAGCTGAAAGTACACTCTCTATCCCCCAATATTTAGGGTATTTATGATTGCTCCCTTATATTTACTTTATGAATTGAAGTATTATATCCATTATATGTATATAGTATACAAATAGTGGTAGCCTTGGCTTATTAATTAAATTTATTATTTTCATACAGTTAAAATTTGTTGTGGACATTCCTCTTGTAGCTTGGAAGCACCACAAAGAAAATAAAAGTTTTGGCGGGCGAAATGCGACAAAAAGGGATAAAATATGGTACCAATGATACGACAACATACGGTGTGTACATCCCTCTAATTGCATAGACACGTAGAATAGAGGGATTTTTCGAAATTCATACTTTTAAGGGATATAATTAAAAAGAGGGATAAAAATGGTAAAATTGAAATCATGAAATTTCGGTGTATACATTCTGACTATGAAGACTCGAAAAAGGGTTTTTTTCGAAATTTGTACATTTGGGCGGAATTTGTCTGTATCTGAAAATGCTTCTTTCTAATGGCGACTGACAATCGCCTAATATTTAGGCATGTTCACTTTCACAATTTCAGCATTTTATTTATATATAGTAGTTGATTTTAAACAGTGCGCTTAAGAATACATTATAGTTTGAAATAGTATATTTGTTTACTATTACTGTTTTATAATGTGCATAAAAATATCACAATTTTCGTAATATGGTACCGTGCTTCTATGTAAAGTCGACATCCTTTAATCTGCTGGTAATACTGTGGAATGCACTACGTGGTGGAGGGTATATAAGATTCGGCCCGGTCGAACTTAACGCCTTCTTACTTGTTCAATATGCATTCCCCCTATAACACAAACCTTTCAAACGGCAACAGCTATAAAGACGACATTTGATGTGTACATTAGGGCGTACCTCAAAAACAAAGTTCGCCGTACACCTTCGAATATGAAGTATTATTGAAAGGTAGTTTCAAAAAAAAAAAATTATTTTTTTTATGCCGAACGTAGGGGTCGCGCTTTTACATTTTTCTATACAACTTCTGCATTTATAAACGGATTTTAAAGTGTGATACATCGATGTTTTTGTCTCGACGAGGCCGATTTTTTTGTCTTTGAAGTCAGAAGAGTTTCATGATTTTATGCGAGCTTTAATTTTCTGATATTAGAGTGGTACATTAGGGTAGTAACAACTGAGATATGATGGGTAAGTACCAGAAGGGGGTGCTTGAGCTCAATGACTTCAAAGACAAAAAAATCGGCCTCGTCGAGACAAAAACATCGATGTATCACACATTAAAATCCGTTTATAAATGCAGAAGTTATATAGAAAAATGTAAAAGCGCGACCCCTACGTTCGGCATAAAAAAATAAAAAAAAATTTTGAAACTACCTTTCAATAATACTTCATATTCGAAGGTGTACGGCGAACTTTTTTTTTTACTTGTAACCTGGTACGCTCTAGTGTACATTCCTCCAATTGAGTAGATACATAATATAAAAGTATTTTTTCCAAATTCGTACTTTTAAGGGATAAAATGGGAATAGAGGGATAAAAATGGTACAAACCACACGGTTGCACCTAGAATAATGAAATTCGGTGTAGACATTCCTCTGATTGCGTAGACACATAAAATGAACGGATTTTTTCGAAGCTCGTACTCGTTTTTGGGGTTAAAATGGAAAATAGGGACATAAATAGTACCAACCAAATGACCGCAGCTAGAGTCATGAAATTCGGAATATACATTCCTCTGATGGTGTAGACACGAAAAATAAAAGGTTTCTTCCAAATTCGTACTTTCAAGGGATACAATGGGTACAAAGGGATAAAAATAGTACCAACTAAACGACTTAATATAATGATGAAATTCGGGGTGTACATCCCACACTAAAACACGTAAAATAAAGAGATTTTAGAAAGTCGTACTCTTAAGGGGGTAAACTAGGAAAAAGGGGATAAAAATGGAACCGACCAAATGGCCTCAGGTATAATCATAGAATTCGGAGTATACATTCCTCTGACTACATAGACACGCCAAATAAAAAGATTTTTCCAAATTAGTACTTTTTACTTTTACGACAAAAATTGGTTGCATCATGAAGTTAGATTATTTTGCACTATGTACGTGAGATAATGGATTTTTAAAATTTGTACTTTTGGAATTAAAATAGAATGGAAATACACCCAACTGTCTACCAATATTTGTGGTATATAAGCTTTTTTGAAAATATATATAAAGGGTGATTTTTTAGCTATTATCTTTTTGGCAACACTGGTTTAAACAGCTGACGCACGTTTCGTGTTTTGTTTCACTGTCAAACATCTTCAGTTCGGTCTATAATTTAACCATGAATCGTCTTACAAACTAACAACGCTTGCAAATTATTGAATTTTATTATCAAAATGCGTGCTCTGTTAAGAAAGTTCATCGCGCGCTTCCATTTTAAGGTCAGTTTAATCGACCCACTGAAGCGGCTATTCGGGCTATTGTGACTAAATTTCGCACCTAATTTACATTGTTGGACATTAAACCACCAACACGCTTATGTATGTGGAATACAATCCATGGAGGAGGGTATAGTTCGGCCCGGCCGACATCAATATCAATGTGTGTGTATGAAAACAAATTTTGTGTTGAAAAAACAATTTTGTGTTAAAAATGTTGGACTTAGCCTGGATAATTATCCAGTGTAATTCAAAATTATGGCTATCGAGGCTAAGTCCAAAAAAGTCTACACAAAATATTTTTTTGGGAAATTTGTTTTGACATATATATTTATATTGTAGTTGGCGACAATATTTTTATTTCTATTCTATAATTATAACTTACCTAGCGTTCAACGACGTTTAATTATCTCTCAATCACATCATTCTCATTTCAGTTGAATATCCTGTGTACAGCACCCGACGTATAATTCCCAACTCATGCTCAGATTCTTCTGTCGATGGAAGAAGTTCTGATAGCAATTACACGAGTAGCGGCGGCAGTATTGTTAGCAATGATGTTCCCGGCAAAGGAGGGGCAGGGCCAGGCGGTGGCGCCTCTGCTGGTGGCGATGGCATAAGTGGACGCTTTACACGACAAACAGTGAATTCAAGGTGAGAAAAAGTGTTCGACAACAAACAAAAACTAATACAAATATAAATAAAATAAATGTACACATATGTCTGTATCGTCTATGTATCGATAATGAAAACCACTCAGTAAAATTGATTGATTCGCATAGATAGGACCAAGTAGTGACAATCAATGAAACTCATAATTGGTGGAGCGCAAAGTTGATTTAGATATCAGAAATCCACTTAGTTATACCGGTATCAGTGGGTACGAATAAGTATTTAAAATAATTTTTGGAAAACTATGTCCTTTGGAACTTTGTAGTCTTGTGAAGTGGCAACAGGACGAGGAAATGAAAAACTAACAAGTAAGGAAAGGCTAAAGTCGGACTGGGCCGATTATATGATACCCTACACCACTCCATGTGTATATACTTATTTTTGATTATTAAACCCAAGTTGTTTATGAGGCGGTTTTATGTAGCTCATATAAATTATACAGTGTACAATAAATTAATCTTTAGTCAAATTTAACGAATATAGTCAAATTGATGAAAATCTTTTGCATTATGTTACTTATACATATGATGGGCCCATATACAAACAAAATCGGTGTAGCTGCGCCTAGTGAAAAATATAACAATTATTTTCATCAAGATTGGCTGTAATAAGTTGCATATGATCGGTGACAATATATTTGCGTAATGGCCCACTTATATGGTCCATAGTAATATGAAGGTTTTAATGAAAATTGGTGGGATAGTTGTATTTGAAAACATGGGCCCATATGATCGAATTTTCCTGCAGGTATTCCGATAATAAATTTAGATTTTACATCGGTAATAGGAACAAGTAAGGAAAGGCTAAAGTCGGGCGATACACTCCACTTTCTATCCGGAAGGTTTTTTGTATCCTGTAAAGTATGTGTTTGACAAAAAATGTTAAATCGGAAAGGACATTTGTATGAGGATATATTGAAACCTGGAACGAAATAGGTGAAATATAATATGTATAGTTTGACCAAAATCGGTTAGACATTTGGGAGCAACATTTGTATTTGGGCTATATCTAAATCTGAACCGATCTTACCCACTTTCACCATAGTTTTGTTTAGTTAACTTATAAGATGTTGTGCCAAATTTAAAGAAAATCGAGCCCAATATTTGGGTTTTAAAGCGGCAAAAGTCAAATCGGGAGCTACATTTGTATGGGGGCTATATCTAAATCTGAACTGATCTTACCCAATTTCTGCATATGTGTTTCTAGTTGGATTATAAGGTATTGTGCCAAATTTAAAGAAAATCGAGAACAATATGTGGTTTCTAGAGCAGAAAATGTCAAATCGGGAGCGACATTTGTATGGGGGCTATATCTAAATCTCAACCGATCTTACCCAATTTCTGCATAGGTGTTTCTAGTTAGATTATAAGATGTTGTGCCAAATTTAAAGAAAATCGAGTACAATATGTGGTTTCTAGAGCGGAAAATGTCAAATCGGGAGCGATATTTGTTTGGGGGCTATATCTAAATCTGAACCGATCTTACCCAATTTCAGCATAGGTGTTTCTAGCAAGATTATAAGATGTTGTGCCAAATTTAAAGAAAATCGAGAACAATATGTGGTTTCTAGAGCGGAAAATGTCAAATCGGGAGTAGGGTTTGGGCTCCGGGAATTCCCGAACCGTCCAAATTTTTCCGGGAATTCCCGGGAAAAATTTATAAATTTCCCGGGAATACGGGAAATATTAAAAAATATTTTATTTATAATTTTGAACACTAATTTAGTTTTACTGTACAATTGGGAAATTATTTTTTATATATTTAATTATATTTTATATATTTAATTCATATATTTACATTATTGACAATAGTAATGAACATTTCTTTACATCATATTACTGCAAAACAACTTTTTAAATTCGCTAAATCGCTATTTTTTGCTAGCTACGGGAATACACACTTTTTATTAGGATATTTGCAGGATTTTTAAAAGCTATAGGAAAGTTTTTCAAAAAAAAATCACATAAAATTCAGAAAAATGCATGAAATCTTTATTTGAATCGATAGTACGGTCCATATAATTTAATGTTTGAAGATTATTTCATGCAAATGTTGACCTTGACTGCGCCTCAAATGGTCCATCCGCTTAGTCAAATTTTGGCATTTCCACGTTTTTGAGTAACAGAGGCCCAATTGCTGCGAACGGCTACGAATCGATAATTGATGGTGATCATTAACACTGGCCGATACAACTGCGATATTTTCTTCAGTTCGTACTCTAGGTAACCGTATTGGTGGTTTATTGTCCAACAATGTAAATTTGGTGCGAAATTTAGTCACAATAGCCCGAATACCAGTGGGTCGAATAAACTGACCAGAGCACGCATTTTGTTAAAAAAATTCAATAATTTGCAAGCGTTGTTCGTTTATAAGACAATTCATGGTTAAACTATAGACCAAACTGAAGATGTTTGACAGTGAAACACGAAACGTGCGTCAGCTGTTTAAACCAGTGTTGCCAAAAAGATAATAGCTGAAAAATCACCGTTTATAAATCGAAAATGTCATACTGACAATACTATGGCTGACATAGTGTCAATACCTAACCCCTCGTACTATCTGGTTTAACTTTAAATTTCTTGTTTTACCAGAAGAATCTACGAGGTAAAAGGTGAAAATATTCTTAATGAAGAATTTATTTTACGTATGAAGCCAGTGAGAAATGGTATAAAAATAAGGAAAACATTAAAATTGTTCACCTGGAAACTAGAAATATGTATATCCTACGGTATATTTAAATGACATTCTGTAAGACTAATGACTGGACTATTTCAATGTTTTAATTTTTATGAATTTATTTAATTAATATTATTTTTTATAATGTTTCTATTGCTTTTACAGTTTAGAATATTTCTCCCCGTTGCTGTTAAATATTTTCGTCTCTAGACGCATGAATCTTCTAAATTAAAGACGTTCTCAGCCATACGAGTTATTGTTGTCAGACACTTGTGCCTATGATTTAAATGTCCAATTTTATGACGACAATTAGTCTAGAATAAAATATTTGTAAAATGAAAAATATTTTGACAAACACATTCGCTTTTAATTTGTAATATAACAGTATTTTCAAAAAGCACATCCGTTACTAAATATTGTTATTTTAAACCATATTGGACATACCTAAAATAAATTACTTTTTTCCCGGGAATTCCCGGGAATGAAACTTTTCATTCCCGTTTTCCCGGGAAATGAAAAAAGTCCGGGAAACCCAAACCCTAATCGGGAGCGACATTTGTATGGGAGCTATATATAAATCTGAACCGATCTGACCTATATTCACCATGGGTGTATCTAGTGGAAATATAAGATGTTTCACCAATTCACTAGAGCGGAAAAAGTCAAATCGGGATGGAAATTTGTATGGGGCTATATCTAAATCTGAACCGATTTAATCCATTTTCAACACAGATGTTTCTAGTAGAATTATAAGGTAATGCAAGGTAATTTGAAGCAAATCAAGTGAAATATGTGGTCTCTAGAGCGGATAAAGTCAAATCGGGAGCGAAATTTGTATGGGAGCTGTATATAAATCTGAACCGATCTAACACATTTTTACCACAGGTCTTTCTAGTTGAAATATAAGATGTCAAATCGGAAGTGAAATTCGTATGGGGCCTGTATCTAAATCTGAACCGATTTTCTTCATCTAAATCTGAACCGATTTTCTTTCGTCCTTGTCCCGAAAAACTTCATTGTGCTAAGTTTCATTTAGTTATATCTATACGGACGGACGGACATTGCTAAATCGACTCAAAAAGTGATTCTAAGTCGATCGGTATAATTAACAATGGGTCTATCTCGTTTCCTTTTGGGTGTTACAAACAAATGCACAAAGACATAATACTCTCGTGGAGTGTATAAAAATCAGACGGGAATTTGAAGGGGGTCTATCGCAACACTTGAGGCCTGTGTCAAAAACTATAGGCCCATGTTTTCAACTTCACGGTAGGCATTCCTTTAAATATATCATGATTTGCAACATTTATTCAAGATCCGATGTAAGAGTTAGGTTCTAGAATGGTAATAGAGTAAAATGAGGGCCAATTGGTTTGGGTTATACCAAAATATGGACCCATATATTTGACTTTCATAGTAGCTGTTTCTAGTTGAAATATAACATGATCTGCAAAATTTCATAAACTTCTGATGTAAACTATGGATTCCAGAGTGGCAAAATAAAAATGGGGGCCTATTTATAAGGGCGCTACATTTAAATGTGGACCCTTATAGACCACTTCCAAACTAGGTTAGGTAGACTGAGGTAGGATGATCTGCAAAATAATATCAAGATCCAATGTAGTACGTTGGTTCTAGAGCTGTAATAAAAAATTGTAATAATAAAAATTCTATGGGCGCTACATTAAAAAGTGGGCCACTATAGATCACTTCCTGTGGGTATTCTTTATTGAAATATAACAAGATCTGCAAAATTTTATCAGGATCCAATGTAAGATGTGGGTTCTAGAGCGATAATAGTGTAAACTGGGGGCCCATTTGTATGGGGGCTATACCAAAAAAGTTGACCTGGCTTTCAAAATAGGTGTTGCCACTAAGTTTACACCCAATCACCTAAATTTCACGAGATACCGACAGAAATATTGAAGAAGTTATTTTTAAAATTTTTGCGAATTCTAAACTTAGTAAATATGTGTGTGTGTTTGTCTTCTTTTGATTACAGATTTCCAGCCATGGATATGAATGGGTCATATCGCATCCATAAACCTCCCACATACTATCCCGGCATGGGCGCCTATGCCCATTTGCAACAACAACAATTCAACATGAATTCAACATATCCCAAAGTTAATTACACTTTAAATGCACAGCAGCATCAGCAGGCGGCGGCATTGGCGGCGAGAAGGAAGTCGCATCAGCACAACTATCCCATGCATAACCAACAACATCAACAGCAGCAGCAGCAGTCCCCGCCCTACTACTACATCAACAACAACACCAATCGTGCCCACCACTTCAATCATCACAACCAGCAAAAGAGCAACATTAGCAACAGCAGCAGCAACGACAGCAGCAACAATTGTGGAAATCAAGGTTCCTATACACCGAGTCCTTATAACTTTTGTACGTGTCCTTTTTAAAACTAACGCCATGTTCTTTCTTTGTTTTTGGGTGCCTTCCCTTTCGTGTAGAGACTTTCAAAAAGTTGGAAAATCTTCAGGCCAAGGATTCCAGCAATTGTTCCGACAATTTAGATGGCACTTACACCATTTGCATGGGCTCGAAGCTCAGTGCCACGCTACACCAGCAACATCAACAATTGGCAGCCGCGGCTAATGGTCGTCGCTTCGTGAAAGTCGATAAAATTCTAACGCAGAGGTATGTTAACCACAACAAGGACTGTTTGTTCGCCTTTGCTATTTGGTTTTTATGGGAAAAGTTTTTGTTTTCCCAGCCAGCCAGCCAGCCATTGTCTGTCTGATATGTGGCGCTGGATAATTAAAAACTTTAATGCGCGTCCGCCAACCATCGTGAATGTATGAAGTTCAGGGCAGAATGTAGTTTGTAGATTGTTGGGGAAAGAAAGGAAATATTCAAAGTTTTTGATTTATTGTAATTTTGCTAAAAAAAAGTGGGGTGGAGTTTGTTGGACTGTAACTTGTTGAATTTCTCAGAGATTGATGATTGCGGTTAAATTCCACAAGTTTATGTTAGACATGTGCAATCATAAATACCTGCAAATACATAAAATACAATACAAATACAAAAACACAACTTTTCAGGAGAGCGAAAAAACTGATTTTCTTCTTAATTTTAAGAGTAATGCTAAATAATTATTCTGCGGTTTAATCTAAAGAGGTTTACTAATTGCAAAGATATTCAAAATAATGGGTCTATCTCATTTCCTTTTGGGTGTTACAAACAAATGCACAAAGACATAATACTCTCGTGGAGTGTATACAATTTGAGCACTATGAATATTGAAAATACATAGCCATTAATGCTCGAATATATAAATAAGACTTATTACACTCGTGGAGTCTATAAATACAAATTAAATATTTTTGGAAAATTTAGAAACCAGATATTTCACCCGATATCACTTTTTTCCCCGAATTCAACTGCAGAGGTGTATTATACACCACAGGGTATAATGATTTTGTCCATTTGTTTTTAAGACCCAAAAGTAAGCGAGATAGACCCCTCGTTTATTATTCCGATCGACTTAGAATCACTTTTTAAGTCGATTTTGCGATTTTTGTAATCAAAGTACAGGTCGCAATTGTTATTAAAACTAAATGAAACGTTGCACAACGAAGTTTTCCGGAATAAGGACGAACGCTATTTAATTTGAAGTAAGTCTGTTCAGATTTAGATCTAGCTTCCATAAAAGTTTTGCTCCCGATTTTACTCTTTCCGCTCTAGAAACCACATATTTCAACAGATTTTCTTCTAATTTGGCAGAACATCATATTTATACACTCCACGAGAGTATTATGTCTTTGTGCATTTGTTTGTAACACCCAAAAGGAAACGAGATAGACCACTGTTAATTATACCGATCGACTTAGAATCACTTTTTGGATATAGCCCCCATACAAATGTCGCTCCCGATTTGACATTTTCTGCTCTAGAAACCACATACCACATTGTACTCGATTTTCTTTAAATTGGGCACAACATCTTATAATCCAACTAGAAACACGTATGCTGAAATTGGGTAAGATCGGTTCAAATTTAGATATAGCCCCCATATAAATGTCGCTCCCGATTTGACTTTTTCCGTTTAAATGCCACATATTGCACTCGATTTTCTGTAAATTTGGCACAACTTCTTAGAATCTAACTAGAAACACCTATGCAGAAATTGGGTAAGATCGGTTCAGATTTATATATAGCTCCCATTCAAAGTTTGTGTTGAAATTTTTGAATGAAATAGGCTCACGTCAGTCCAAGGTGTAGGGTATCATATAGTCGGTCATGCCCGACTTAATCTTCCTTACTTGTTGTTTGTGTATTAAGAACCAATGTCGCTTATAACATATATGTCGTCAGTCGCGAAAATCGCTGCAATTGTTGAAAAAATCCAAAATTCGCGTTTGCAATTGCTTATATTTTTGTTTTCTCTATCCAGGATTCTGAAATTTTCTGACACAAATATTCCCTATGAAGTACGCAAAAAAAAATATTTTGATATTCTCAATATGATAAAAAGTTACGCGGGTTTTTCTAAAGACACTTTTCGCAATTTTTGAATTTACATCCTACATTTATCATATTTTAGCCTGATATCTTGGGAAACAAAATGCTATTAACGACGACATGATTGAATTTGATAGATAGGTAAACCAAATCGTTGTAGAGAATTACAACCTTCGATTTTATGCAGCTCCATTTTTGAACTATTTTATATTTATGTTCAAAGACACTTTTTCAGTCACAAACTAACGTGTGAGTTTATAATATTTGAAAAAAAACTGCTTTAGAAAATAATTCTTCTCCAAATTTATATGACAGATGACAGACAAATCAGATAATAGTTTGAAAACAAAAACTCATTTTCGTGAAATTGGTTCATAGCCACTTTGAATATAAGCCCTCAATATGTATAATTAACTGCAAAAAATTGTATTTTAACTCTATTAGATTAGTACAATTTATTGTCTGATCCTCTTAAATGCCATTCATGCTCAGGGTTTATATGGATCCCTGCAGTGTGTGACCTTTAGCACTTTTAGCGCGCCAATTTTGCCTTTCATGGATAAATTGGTAAGAAAACTGCACATAATCGTATACAATAACACTGTGCGACACGTTTTCCCTCTTAAGAACGAGAAACATATTGAACTAAAACTATAGGTCACTAATATTAAAGCTGCATACTATTTTTTATTTCGTGGTCGTTTATCCTTTTTACAGGACTTTTAATTTCCAAAGGATATAGATGTTTGAATAATTTAATTTCGTACTTTTACGGGCCTTACAATTACGAAATTGCTATCAAATGAATGAAAGAAATATCAGTTAAAAGTACTTGTTTTTTATGCTTCTACCTGCATTATTGTAGCATTAACAATCGTTAAAAACTTTATTTTTTATGTTTTAATTTGAAAGGGTTTTTAATTCTAAACTAATACAGCTAGAAGCATGTATTTTCCAATATTTTCAACAGATATTCTTCTCTTTCAATCCTCAATAAATTATTAAAATATCTATATTCTTTGGAAATTAAAAGTCCTGTAAAAAGGAGAAGCGACCACAAAAAAAAACTGAGTATGCAGTTTTGCTATTAGTGACCTATAGATTCAGTTCTCTATTGTCGCATTCTCAGGAGGGAAAACGTGTCGCACGATTATTACCACGCAAGTAACCCCATATTTCAGTTTTTACTTCACATTTGAACCACTGAAGACTAACAGTTTGAAAAAATGCGGCCCTCAATGGGTTAAGAAGTTCTAAAAATTGCAATTGGCGATCAATACCTCTCCAACGAGGCCGTAAAAACCCAAATTGAACAAAAGTGTGGAAGCTATTGCTAATTTAAAAAATGCACCAAAAATAGCACTAAAATCGTAAAAATCTGCCCTTAATACAGGGCCATATTGCATGTTTTTGAAATGGTTTGTTAAAGCTCGGGACTGATTTTAATTTCTAGCGTAGGTTTTTTTCTCAGTACCATTCTCATTGGTTATTGAACGCGTCCCGCTTACGAACGGAGAATGATAAAAACGAAATAGTTTGGGAGAATAATAAAACAAGTCAATCTTTCATTTTAGTCATGAACATCGACAACTTTTTGCTTACTCACAAAAGAAGTGATGTAGAATCGATGGTCTACACATACAACGGTTCGCGATTTACTAAGATTTCAAGAGGGCGTATTTCAGCTTTGTGAGCAATTGTAACTGAGTGTAACTCCAATAATCAATTATTTCCCCTTTGAGTTATCGTCGATTTCAGGGTATATTTCAGCCTAGTGAACTATCAATTATTTTTTTTTAAATTTAGCTGTATTCGAAGAGTTATAATCAATTATTTCCCCTTGAGTTATCGCCGATTTCGGGGCATATTTCAGCCTAGTGCACTATAAATAACTTTCCTCTGGAGTTTTTAAAATTTAGCCTATTCGAAGACTTCAAAATGATTATTGGTCGCGAGAGCGTATTTCAGCCTCTTGCAGTAGAGTTGTAACTATAGTAATCAATTATTTTCCCCTCGAGTTTTTGAAGAAATTTCGCTTTCTGGAGACTCCCAGCCATCTCAGGTTGTTGTCGTACTCAACATAAGAATGTACTTTAGTTTAAGCTCCGTCAGTTTGTTGGCCACCACTTCGTAAGCGATAAGCCAATATGTTCACATGACATTGAAGCCAAATTCACATATTCTGAAATTTTAACTTAAAACATACGCTTCATTCATAGATTTCTTCATATTGATTCAATTTCTTATTTGCAATGTTAAGACATTTATTAGAGTGGTTTCTTTTGTGAGGAAGAAACATGTAACAAGTATGATACCCTCCACTTTCTACCCCATTACAATTGAATTCGGGGAAAAAGTGAAATCGGGAATTATAATAAACCCTTGTGAACTACTTTCACAAAGTATGTTTCCAGCTGACATATAACGTGTTCTGCTAAATTATATCAAATTCTGTAATACCTTGAGAGAAAAAAGTTAAATCGGGTAGGGCATTTGTATGGGGGTTATATTAAAACCCACTTTCACTATAGGCTTTTCTAGTTGATATTGCCAAATTTGAGGAACATCGGTTTAAATATGTGGTTTCTAGAGCGCAAAAAGTTAAATGGAGACCGAAATTTGTATGGGAAGTTATTTTATATACCCTGCACCATGGATTGCCTTCCACACCATGTCGATTTTCGTAGAAGCGAAGTAATATTATATAAATATTATTAATAAAATATATTTTTTTAATATAGCCAAAAAACAAATATTGAAAAAATAATTTTATAAATAAATATATATTTTTTAAATAAACCACGCTTCTAAGACAAGGCTACTAATACGTTTACATATCGAAATAATACTTCAAGTCAATTCAAAAAATAAATATTCGTCTATTTACATTTTCAAAAAAGCTTTAATACCATAAATATTGGTAGGTAGAATGGAGCTATTTTAATTCCAATTATTGCCGTAAACGTACGAATTTGGAAAAATCTATATATATTTCTTTTTATATATATATATAGACACGCAACTATGCAGTCATAGGAATGTATACACCGAATTTGTATCCCCTTTTTCCAATTTTAACGACTATCTGAAATCTCTTTATTTTACTTGTCTACGCACTTAGAGGGATGTACACACCGAATTTCATCATTCCAGCTGTATTCGTGTAGTTGAAAGTAAGAATTTGAAAAAAAAAAAACCTTTTTTTCGTGTCTACGCAGTGAGAGGAAGGTATACTCCGAATTTCATGACTCTAGCTGCAGTCATTTGGTTGGTAATATTTTTATCCCCATTTTCCATTTGAACCCCCAAAAGTACGAATTTCGGAAAATCCTTCTATTTTACGTGTCTACGGAATCAGGGGGATGTATACACCGAATTTCATTATTCTAGGTGCAGCCGTTTGTTTGGTTCCATTTTTATCCCTCTATCCCCATTTTATCCCTTAAAAGTACGTATTTGGAAAAAATAATATCATATTATGTATCTACTCAATTAGAGGAATGGACACACCGAATTTCGTGTTTCTAGCTGTTGTCGTTTGATATGTACCATTTTTATCCCCTTTTTGCCCCATTTCACACCCTACGAATAAAAATCGTTTTATGGTGCACGTTTTTGTTATCAGGGGAATGCACATACCCAATATCAACAGACGGACGGGCAGACGGACATGGCTAGATCGTCTTTGAATTTTATGACGATCAATAATATATATACGTTATAGGGTCTCCGGTCGATATTTCAAGGTGTTACAAACGGAATGACAAAGTTAGTATACATACCCCTATCCTGGAGGTGGAGGGTATAAAAACTGAAATATGAAATATGCATTGTAAACACATTATAATCTTATACAAAACTTATTTTTTGAATCAAATACAACCATTTCAAATTTCAAATTTAAAACATGAATTATCTAAATAATTTTTTTAATGGGGAAATTTAAAGTGTTGTTAATTCTAAACTAATACAGATAGAAGCATGCAATTTGCAGTATTTTTAAGTGGCATTCTTATCTTTCATTTGATACCCATATGGCTTGCAAAACTACGAATCTAAATTATTAATCTATATCTTTTGGAAATTAAATACTGAAAGTTAGAATTTGGAAAAAATCCTTTTATTTTGCCGCTTGGTTGGTACCAATTTATCCCATTTTGATCCCAAAGGTACGAAAGTCAAAAAATATCTTTATTTTTCGTGTCTACGCAGACAGTGCTATGCACAATCCTAATTTCACTATTCTAACTGCAGCCGTCTGGATGGTATCATTTGTATCCCTTTCGCTCCCATTTTCCCCATAAAAGTATAACATCGAATTTAATGATTTCAAATTCAGCGGTTTGGTTTGTACTATTTTTATTCCTTTTTGTCCCATTTCAGCCCCTAAATCTTTTATTTAATTCCACGCTGCAAGAGGAATGTACGCAACAAATGTAGGCAGAAATTTTCAAAAAAAAAGCTTAAATAATCTAAATATTAGGAGGAATTTTCACTCCTTGTTAGGGATTTTTCCCGCTTGATCGATTTCGCTAGCTTGCTTTTACAGACAGACAGACGGATATAGCTATATTTTGTATGGGGTAATATCTAAATCTGAACCAATTTGTTGCAACTTAATATCGTCCGTCCTTGGCCCGAAAAACATACTTGTGCCAAATTGTGTTAGGGTGGGACAATAATTGTGAGCTGTACTTTGATTGCAAGAATAGATGAACAGGCAGACGGAAATGACTAAATCGATTCAATAAGTTTCGTGTTATAGGGTAATTCCATTAAAAACTACCCAAAAAGTATGGGTTTTAAAATTCCTCATTCCGATATTGTTGCAATTTGGTTCATATATTTTAGTCGTTCTTGCGGGTTAAATGACGTACACCTCAGGTCAAAGTAGTACGTGGTTAGAGTTTTGAAGTGTTCGAAAGTGGATACTCTCGGGCTTTTTTATGAAGAGGTAGGTTTCGTTAATGATGTAATAACTTTTGAGCGCGTCTCAAGATATTAACAATATACGTATCGTGTGATAGGTTTTCATTTCCTTTTTTCTTTATTTATATAAAATATAAAGTGATTCAAAATATCCTTAATCGTTGAATATATTAAAACCACATCTTTAATTCTTTAATTTTATACGTATTTTAGCTTATTTTATACTCTAGAAAATTTCAGAATGGGGTGACCATAGGTTCAAAAATTATAATGGTTTTTCAAAATTGGTGATTATTTCAGCAAGGCGATGTTGTAGTTTTTACGGTAATCACAACTGTGATTTTGGTAATCACAACTGTGATTTTGGGAAAAGTAAATATAGGAAAAAAGGCAACACTGGGTTTGATAGACCTATGCTTAAACTCTAAAAAATATTTTAAAATATCGATATTTTGGTAGTTTACCAAAATATTCCACAAGCCAAATCAATTGCTAGACAGAAAAGTTTGGAATCAATTTCGAAAGCCTTCATTGTGCTGATTCCCAATATGACGAAGCAATTCCCGTTTGTGAGATATAATAATCGAAATATTACAAGTAAGTAAGCTTCAGTCGGCTAAAAGAACTTACATAAACCCCCCACTCTCAGAGAACATACATATAAACGGAAGTTAAAGGGAATTACAATTTACGTAGGGCAGGATAATTAGTGTGGAAAGGGGTTCGTGTCACATGGTCTTGCTTCCACATTTATAAAACAATTGTAAAAACATGATCAAATATCATGTCATAGTGTCCCCAGCATAGAAGTTATGAAGGATTTAATCTGTATATATAAAGAGTTGCGTGATTGAGTGACTGACTGATCACACTCCAGACCAAACGGCTAGAGCTAGAATCATGAAATTTGGTGTGTACATTTCTCTTGCAGTGTATATGTGTGATAAGACGGGATTTTTCAAATTCGTACTTTTAATGGGGTAACATGGGGTACAAAGGGATATAATGGTACCACAACAATGACCAAACGGTTGGACATAAAATCTTGAAATTGGTACGCAAATTTATCTTATAGCTTTACGCGGCCAATAAAATATTTTTTTTAAATTCGTACTATGTGGGGATGAAATATGGTAAAAAGGGATAAAAATGGTACCAATCACATGAATGGCTCGAATCATAAAATTCAAAAATTACGTTTTATGGATTAAACAACGGTTGGCTTAGAATTATTATTATATGACATTACTTTTATAGCATGATTGCGACCAAGAAAATATTTTGCAAATTCGTACTTTTTGAGGACGAAATCAGGTAAAAAGAGATAAAAATGGTACCAATCCAACAGACGGAGCTGGAGTCGTGGAAGTCGGCGTGTACATACCTGAAAAACGCAAAATGAAGAAATTTTTCGAAATTCTTACTTTTAAAGGGTATCAAAAACACGGCTGACGCTGCAATCATGAGCGAAACAAGAATTTCCGAAATTTGTTATCTTAAGGAGTTAAAAAATTTAGCACCGGCCTAAACATTACTCTTATAGCATAATGCGCCAAGAAATTATTTGAAAAATTCGTACTTTTTGGGGCAAAATTGGGTAAAAAGGGATAAAAATAGTATCAATCAAACAGACGTATCTGGAATCAAAAATTTCGGCGGGTATATACCTCAAAATGCTTACAAACGCAAAATGAAGGCATTTTCGAAATTCATACTTTTAAAGAGTAAACGGGAAAACGGGTATAAACAAGGTACCAAGAACACGGTTGACGCTACAATCATGAAATTCGGTATGTATATTAGTTTTATGGCGCATAGCACTGATAAAAAAGAATTTTTCGAAATGTTTACTTTTAAGGGATTAAATGGGATAAATTTTGTACCACGGCTGAAGCTAGAATTGTGAAATTCGGTGTGTATATTCCTCTGACCGTGTAGACGCGAAGCATCACCAAATTTGTAAATTTACACTTTCAAGTAGAAATCGGAACAACAAGCGATTAAAAGGTGGAAGCGGATCAAAAGTGATAAAAATAGAACAAACCAAATTGGGGAAATTGGGATAAAGATGGCACTAAGTTTTCAGCTGGAATATGAATAGAATATTAGAAATTTGGTGTGTACATTTGTCCGAGTACGTTGATAACATAACAACATAAAATAATATTTCGTAATGTGTACGTTTAAGGGCGGCACAAAACGTGGTAAAAATGGCAACCACATAAAAAAGGATACAAATAGTACCTACCAAAATATTGCAATAGAATAGAAGTTATATGTAAAGAATTTAATTTGACAAAGGGCATGCAAAAGCATAAAAATTTTATAGGTTTAAAGTGATTATAAAAACATTTTTAAATCTAAAATGGCAACTGATTTCGACTATCCGTATGGAAGTTTTATCATATATATCTACTCCGTAGAGTGAGGATATAATTACCTCTGAAAGAAACGGGTAAATAATTTTCTACTTTATGATTTTTTTTTAAATTGTTTCAATTTGTTTGCCTACTTAAATTAATCTCTTGACTGCGTATAAATTGATGGCACAATATAAATTATTTTTTGTTTAATTTGTACAAGGGGGACAAAAATCAATTCGGTGTATAAATTCCTCCAGCTACGTAGGATCTGGAATCAAGAATTTGGTTGGGGAACATAAAGCGTGTTTTCAAATTAAATAAAATAAATATCCTTACACCGCATACGAAGTAGCGGGTACTTGCTAGTATTACATAGAATAGAAACGATTGTGTGGGAGGTACACGGGAGTGTGGCTAGAGCATAGATATTTTTTTGATTTAAAGTTATTATAAAAACATTTTCAAATAGCGAATGATGTCGGTCCGTATGGATGTTTTGTGTTTTATAGTAACCAAAGTTTATGCCACTTTGTATGGGAGATATCAGAGAGGGTTTGGCAATATCGCGAATGTAACATCTATAAAAGCATGGCCAAATATCAAATTTCACGGTATTCTGATCATCTGTATAGAAGTTATAACACCTTTAATTTTACGTAGTTTAGGGCGATTAGTGGCCTGGAAGGGACGTCATATTTTGTACACTTAAATTGATTCTAAAAACTTTATTAAATATCAAAATATATGTGATTCCGAATATCGGTGTGGAAGTTACATTGGTTTTTATTTAACATAGGAATATGGTCCATATTAGAGTCCATTAGAGTCTTAAGTCACTCCTTCTATGCGTTACTATTTTTGTCTGTCCCAAATGATATATACCTTCCTACTCTGTAGAGTGAAGGTGTAAATCTATGACAAATATTTGAGATAATATTGTGCGACGTGAAAATACTATTTCAGAAAATACTGACACCTTGTTAACCAATAACAATAATTTGCCTTCAAAATATTAACAATAATTTAACGAGCTTTGGCTCCTGGAGGACCATATGCTTCGGCCCTTGTATGTTATATCGAAATTGAATGGTAATTCTTAGATATTCACTCCATGATGTATAGTTTGTATGGTTGGTTTCAATTAGTTTTCTGTTCATAGTCTAAAGATATTCCATGTGAAAATTTCAAAACTAAATTAAACCACCCACATAATCTGATTCACCTTCTGCATAGGCATCCCCAAGACCTTTCCCAACACCAAATAAAGTGGAAATTTGCATATTTTGTATTAGTCATTGCGAATGTGTCGTTAAAACCAAACATTCCCACAAAACACCAGACTGACTCAAAACTCAAGGAAAGGAATAAAGTTTATACAGTCATAAATTAAAGGACATGCCAACATAAAAACACACTTAATGCGGTCAGCAAGAGCCCGACCCAGACTACTGCAATTATTGACACCCCCACATCCACCAACAAAAAAAAACATCACCTCGTCCTCAAGACACGCAATGTTAAAGTTAATGAACAGCAGAAAACCACAAGGAAATTTAACCCACCTCAAGAAATATTAACTTCTCAAAAAATAAAACTCAACCACAACGACCACATTTCAATGTGACTCCAACAATTCACAATATTTCTTTATGACGTGCGTTCTAGTTTATTTCTTTTGTTCTTAATTTTCGGCTATTTTTTTATTTTTTTGTTCGTTTGTTTGTTTCTTAGCTGTTCTTAAGATTGAGGTTAATTTTTGCATTTGTAATCATTTAATTATTCTTGGGAATCGAGTGACTTCATGTCCATAGAAAATTGAAGAAAACATTAGAATATGAGTGCATTGTGGCGTGATGGAAATTTGACAAGGGAATAGTTCAACTAAACAAAAAACACTCCCAACTATACACAGTTTGGCCAAAGACGTATTTCAAATCCTGTGTGGGGATAATTAATCAGTGTCGCTTCTGTATAGAGTGATGGGTTTTCAACACTATACAGCTTTCCATGAACTTATTAGATATCACCGTGCTGCAGTACTTTTTGGATCTAAACAAGACCATATACATATTAAACTAGAGATAATATGAAGAAAAACTGTGTACTAAATTTTTCATTTGGTAATCTTTTCTCCTTTTTACAGGACTTCTAATTTCCAAAGAATATATTTGTCTTAATAATTTATTTTTATAAATATATGTATGTTAAAAATACTAAAAATTCCATGCCTCTCTATCTGTATTAGTTTAGCACTAACTACCCCCGATCTCTAGTTACACATGTATATTGTCTTGCTCAGGTCCAATAAATTTATTTTCATCAATTACTGCAATCAATTTTGAACAAAAATATCCAATTTTCCAGTAATTAAATTCGAGATCCACTCTAATAAGTTAATTACAGCCATTTAAAATTTCTCATATTTATACACATAACTTCCATCATTCTAAAGTAGTTCCTTTTAATAAAAAAAAAACAATCCTTAACACCCTCACAGTTTGGTCATTTACATCGAAACTCGAGCTTTTAATGCAAAATGTAGGTCAACAATTGCGCCCCGGGTGAGAGACTGTATAAACAGTAATTTTGTTGTCAATGCACTCGCTGATATTTGTGCCGGCCAGGAGAGAGCCAATGAGTGAGCCTGCCTAACCGCAAAATAATTGCCGTGTTTGTCGTTTAAATGGTTGGCATTTGAAACGAAATCACTCTGATGTTTATGTTTTTTTTTCTTGTGGTTTAGCGTTAACCTGAAAACAATGTTGATTGGTCAGAAACAAGCAATTAGATGTGAATAATTTAGCTACAGATAAACAAAATAATGCCAATTCTTTTAGATTTGATTGATTTGTACATTTTCAATTCCTCAATCCTCAAATGGATTTAAAATAGAAGGACGGAATATTAGACGTGTTTGATGGGTAAATCGCGAAATGATGCTGGTGTGTGATAAGTTGGCGACAGTGTGGACAATTAAAAAAATATATAAATAAAAAATAAGTAAAAACAGCGCTAAGTTCGGCAGGGCCGAAGTTTATATACCCTCCACTCTGGATTACATCCACAGAGGCTGTCTGTTTTCGTAGAAGTACAGTAATCGCATAGGAAACGTTAATTTGTTAATATAGCGAAACCAAAACAAATAAAACTATTATAAAAACAAGTAAAAAAGGCGGTAAGTTCGGCCGGGCCGAACTTTATATACCCTCCACCATGGATTGCATTTCACAGAGGATTTCGGTTTTCGAAGAAGTGCAGTAATATTACAGGAAAATATAAATTTTGTAATATAGCCAAACAAAAACAAATACAAATATTGAAAAATTAATTTTATAAATAAATATAATATTTTAATTACATCAAACCATTATCTATTTCAAATCAAAAAATAAATATTCTTATATTTATATTTTCAAAAAGCTTAAATACCATAATTATTGGAAGATAGTGGGTGCTACAGTTTGTTGTACTTCGATTCTATTTTAATTCCAAAAGTACAAATTTTGAAAATCCATTATCAGACGTACTTCATGATTCAACCAATTTTTGCCGTAAAATAAAAAGTAAGAATTCCATGATTCCAGCTGTGCCCATTTGGTTGGTACCATTTTTACCCCCTTGACATTGCTACGCAATTAGAATTTCATCATTCTAGCTGTAGTCGTTTAGTTGGTACTTTTTTTATCCCCCTGTACAATTGTATCCCTTGAATGTACGAATTTCGAAAAATTCGTCTATTTTCCGTGTCTACGCAGTCAGAGGAATGTATACTCCGAATTTCCTGACTCTAGCTGCGGTCATTTGATTGGTACTATTTGTATCCCCATTATTCTTTTTAACCCCAAAAAGTACGAATTTCGAAAAATCTGTTTATTTTAAATGCCTACGCAATCAGAGGAACGTATACACCGAATTTCATTATTCCAGGTGTAGCCGTTTGGTTGGTACCATTTTTATCCCTCCGTACCCATTGTATCCCTTGAAAGTACGAATTTAGAAAAAAACCTTTTATTTTTCATGTCTACGTAGCCAAAGGAATGTATACTCCGAATTTCATGACTCTAGCTGCGGTCATTTGGTTGGTACTATTTTTATCCCCTTTTTCTATGTTGACCCCAAAAAGTACGAATTTCGAAAAATCAGTTTATTTTCCGTGTCTACACAGTCAGAGGAATAAATATTCCGCATTTCATGACTCTAGCTGTGGCCATTTGATTGGTACTATTTTTAACCCCTTTTTTCATTTTAACCCCAAAAAGTACGAATTTTGAAAAATCCGTGTATTTTACTTGTCTATGCAATCAGAGGAATGTATACACCGAATTTCATTATTCTAGGTACAGCCGTTTGGTTGGTACCATTTTTATCCCTCTATTCCCATTTTACCCCTTAAAAGTACGAATTTGCAAAAAATACTTTTACATTATGTATCTACTTAATTAGAGGAATGTACACACCAAATTTCGTGTTTCTAGCTGTTGTCGTTTAATATGTACCATTTTTATCCCCTTTTTGCCCCATTTTACCCCCTAAAATTAAGAATCACTTTATGGTGGACGTTTTTGCTGTAGGGGGAATGCGCATACCAAATATCAAGCAAATATAAACATATTCAAAAAACATGCTTAAATACGCTAAAATATTAGGGATTATTATGGGTATTTTTAGTCCTTGTGAGGGAAAAATTTTTCCCTTTGTCCCGATTTCGCCCCATTTCAATCCCAACCGATCTACGACTATAAGACGCATTAATGGAAGATTCTAGCTCCTTTCGTTTAGATGCTAGCGTGCTTTCAACAGACGGATAGACGGACGGACGGACATGGCTAGATCGTCTTAGAATTTTATGACGATCAAGAATATATATACTTTATTGGGTCTCAGGTCGATATTTCAAGGTGTTACAAACGGAATGAGAAAGTTAGTATACCCCCATCCTGGAGGTGGAGGGTATAATAATTTTATAAATAAATATAAAATTTTAATTATTTTAAACCACGCTTATAAAGCAATGCTACCAATATGTTAACACTAATTACATCGAAATAATACTTCAAGTCAATTCAAAAAGTAAATAAATTTTCAACAAAGCTTAAATCCCTAATTATTGGTGGATAGTGGGTTTATTTTCAGCTACAGATGTTTGGTTGGTTGTATTTCCATCCTATTTTAATTACAAAAGTATAAATTTTGAAAAGCCTTTATCTATCACAGTGCAAGATAACTTTACTTCATGATTCTGCCCATTTTTTTCCTAAAAACAACAAAATAAAGTATGAATTTGGAAAGAACTTTTTATTTTGCGTGTCTATGCAGTCAGAGGAATGTATACACCGAACTCCATGATTCTAGCTTTGGTCATTTGGTTGCTACCATTTATATCTTCTTTTCCCTATTTTTTAAAAGTATGACCCAATTAGTGGGATGTACACACCGAATTTTATCATTCATTAGTTGTTACCATTTTTATCCCTCTGTCCCCATTGTATCCCTTGAAAGTACGAATTTGAAAAAATAATTTTATATTATGTACTTATTCAATTAAGATAATGTAAGCACCGAATTTCGTATTTCTAGCTATTGTCGTTTGTTAGATACCATTTTGATCCCTTTCAAAATATTTAGTAAATATAAACATTCTGAAATATTAGGGTATTTATTTCAATTTTCTCAGTTAAGAGATTTCGCCCACTTTCCATCCCAACCGATCTACAATTATAAGACGCATTCAATTAAAATTTGGACGTACTGGCTACTTTCGTTAAGATGCCAGCATGCCAGACGGTCGGACGGACGGATATGGCCAGATCGTCTTCGAATTTTATGACGATCAAGAATATATATATTTTATAGTATTTCAGGTCGACATTTCAAGGTGTTACAAAGCGAATGACAAACTTAGTATACCGTCATCCTGGAGGTGATGTGTATAAAAAGAACATTAGGAACAGAAGTCGCAAGGTGTTAAATCACAAGATCTCGGCCAATTATGATCACCTCTTCGAGAGATAACACGGTCCGGAAACTTTTCCCGTAAAAGAGCAATGGTTTCGCTGCTTTTGTGTCACGTAGCGCCGTCTTGTTGAAAGCAAACGTTGTCTAGATCAATACCATCCAACTCCGACCATAAAAAATCATTAGTCATCTCTCGATAGCGAGATAAAATCTATTCACCGTAACTGTTGATCCAACCTCATTTTCGAAAAAGTAAGGTCCAATGACCACGCCGGACCATAAACCGCACCAAATAGTCACACGATGAGGATGGAGAGGCTTCTCAACAATAACTCCTGGGTTTTCCGCGCCCCAGAAGCGACAATTTTGCTTGTTGACGTAGCCACCGAGGTGGAAGTGGGCCTCATCAGTCAAGATGATTTTTCGATGGAATTCCGGATCATTTTCGTTCATGAATTTTAATAATTTCAATGCGTTGTTGAAGCGTGTATCGTTCCATTTTTAGTACTGGCGTAGTTCCTACTTGTCAAATGTCAAAGAATAAAAGCTGCAAAAGTGACACCTCTTGTTGGAAAACCCTGCACATCTCGATCAAAATGATGACAATCAAACGGCTACAGCTAAAAATAATGAAAACTGTCCTTCGTTCTGGTTCCGTAGACTCTACTCGTAAGCGTTCTCAAAATTCGTACTTTTAAGGATAACAAGTAAGAAGGCGTTAAGTTCGGCCGGGCCGAATCTTATATACCCTCCACCACGGAGTGCATTCCACAGTATTATCAGCAGATTAAAGGATTTTAAAGATATCCCCATTCGCCCCATTCTCCGCCCAAATGTACAAATTTTGAAAAAAAAACTTTTTTGAGTCTTCATGGTCAGAATGTATACACCGAATTTCATGATTTCAACTTCAGCGGTTTGGTAGGTCCCATTTTTATCCCTCTTTTTAATTATATCCCTTAAAAGTACGAATTTCAAAAAATCCCTCTATTTTACGCGTTTCACAGTTTCATAATTCTAGCTGTTGTCGTATCATTGGTACCATATTTTACCCCTTTTTGTCCCATTTCTCCCGCTAAAACTTTTATTTTCTTTGTGGTGCTTCCAAGCTACAAGAGGAATGTCCGCAACAAATTTTAACTGTATGAAAATAAGAAATTTAATTAATAAGCCAATGCTACCAATATTTGTATACTATATATATAATGGATATAATACTTCAATGTATACTCCGAATGTATACTCCGAATTTCATGATTCTAGCTGCTGTCATTTGGTAGGTGCTATTTTTATCCCCTTTTTCCATTTGAACCCCAAAAAGTACGAATTTTGGAAAGTAATTTTATTTTACGTGTCTACGCAATCAGAGGAATGTATATATCGAATTTCATTATTCTAGGTGCAGCCGTTTGGTTGGTACTATTTTTATCCCTCTATCCCCATTTAATCCCTTAAAAGTACGAATTTAGAAAAAATACTTTTATATTATGTATCTACTCTATTAGAGGAATGCACACGCCAAATTTCGTGTTTCTATCTGTTGTCGTTTGATAGGTACCATTTTTATCCCTTTTTGTCCCATTTCGCCCCCTACAAATAAAAATCACTCTACGGTGCCCTTTTATGCTATAAAGGGAATGCGCATTGCAAATATCAAGTAAATACAAGCTAATATGTTCAAAAAACAGGCAGAAATACTCTAAATATTAGGGGTATTTTCAGTCCTTGTGAGGGAAAATTTTTTCCCTCTGGGCCGATTTCGTCCACTTTCAATCCCAACCGATCTACAACCATAAGACACATTTAGGAAAAGTTTGAACCTCCTAACTCATTTCGTTCGGCCGCTATCGTGCTTTCAACAGACAGACGGACATGGCTATATCGTCTTAGAATTTTACCACGACCCAGAATATATATACTTTATGGGGTCTCCGATGAATATTTCAAGGTGTTACAAAACGGAATGACAAAGTGAATATACCCCCATCCTGGAGATGGAGGGTATAAAAAGGGATAAAACTGGTACCAAGCAAATGGCTGTAGCTAGAATCAAAAAATAATTATTGAAATTCTACCTTGAACGCGAAATATAGGATTTTCGAAATTAAATTAATTAATTTAATTTAAAATGGGATGGGATGTTCTGGCTCAAAACCATTTAAAGAGTCCGGGTATTGTGTTGAAAAATCGCTGCGAAGCCATCTGATGAATGATGATTTTCGCAGTCCAGAAAACATGATAGTGCAGCCTGGTAATAAATGTCAGCATGTTATTTGTAAATATCATTTGCATACTATAAAATATGAATACAAAATGGTCTAGAGAGGACAATATCCCAGTTTATTGATTACAGACTTAAATAAAACAAACAAAAAATTAATTAATTTAATTTAATTCAAAATTATAATAAGCACACATCACAATTTATTTAACAAATACCGCATAATTTTCCTATTTTGCACTACAACTATAAGTAGAAGGAAATTTAATTTCTGCCGGGCATATAAGATGCTGTCGACTTTACGTATAAGTGCAGTAAAAAATAAGGAAAATTGTGATATTATTTTGCTAATAGCGATATTTCTTAAATAAATTGCGATGTTTAATTATAATAATTTTGAATTAAAATTAATTAATTAATTTTAAAGATAAATACGTTTTTTTATTTCTTGATAGTCCTTGAATTTATTTGTGAGTTTGTTTGTTCCTTATAGCCGCCTAAACCACAGGGCCAGGGTAAAGAAAAGTTACAACAAAAGAAATGTACATTCGTCAAAAGCCGAATTAAACCAATAAAATGGCAATTAAATTCAATTTGTCTTTTGACATTTCTTCCCCTACTACTAACTAACGCTCTGTTCTTCAATTTTCTTTATGGATCATCTCCATTTTCGATTTCGATGTGCTAGAACCAATAATTTGGTGAGATTCGGAAAAAAATTCATGAGCCACAAAGTGGTGGTGGGGTGAGTGTAAGTGGGCGCTCATCGGGATCAAAAATGAGGGATAACGGTTAAAAATACACAAAAAGCTACAAAACTGCCTCAGTCGCCCCAAGAAGGGTTAATGTAAGGCCCCCCATTCACGTACAGTTTTAACTGTCAGTTTGAACTGTTCAGCTAAAACTTTCAGTTGAAACTGTATGTGTGTGGTATATAACTGACAGTTGTACTCAACTGTTCAGTTTAACTGAGAAATATAAAAATTTTATATTTTTAACTGACAGTTTTAACTGAAGTGAACGTGTGTGGGGGTTCGCTGTACTGTTCTCAGTTCAATTTGTGTCGAGCGAGAGTGCGTATCATCATGTCGCGTAAACAGAACCAAGTAATAGTTGATTTTATTCGAATATATAGATCTGAACCTTGCCTATGGCAAGTTAAGTCTAGCGAGTATCATGATCGCGCCAAAAAAGATGCTGCCTAGATGCGCCCTGTTGCTAGAAATCTCAATGTAGCAGCTAATCTTTCGTGTGGAGAAATTGCTCTCCTCATGACTGTATCTTTCTTCATAATCAAAGGGGAAACCAACGAAAGCAGTTTTTGGTACACTGATTGAGTCATGCGCAAATAATTGAGGAAATCTAATGGTTCTTCACTTAATTCTGCTAATAAACTAATGTGGGAAGATAAATTTCGTTGTAATAACCACTTCTTGCACCACTGTTTACGCTGTTTATTTTTTCTTTTTTGTAAAATTACAAAAAAATAAACCGAGAGCGGCCAAACCGTCCTGCTCGTTCGAATCCATGTTAAAAACTGAAGTACTGAACTGGACGTGTGTGTACATCTCAGTTCACAGTTTAAGACCGGCAACTCACGTACAGTTATAACTGACAGTTTTAACTGACAGTTAAAACTGTACGTGAATGGGGGGCCTAAGGGTTAATTTTCCCTCCCCAATATTTTTTCGAATACACATACCCCTATCACCACTTCTAAAGGGGCTTCAATAGAATTTGTCCCCACCGCCCTTACTGACTCATGGAGGCCACTAGTGGAGTCAAATAAATGACCGACCGCCAATATTTTTTCAACAACCGCATTTTCTCTGAACACACCTACCTCCTATCTTTAACCTTAAGATTTTTTTATGAAAGAAAGACCCAAAGCTGCCCCGATTCAAATTTAGAGGGGATACATGTAAGAATGGCCCCATTGATTATCCCTCCCCCAACATTTTTCCCGTATTTACAATACATACATAATTTTACGAATCTAGCTACAGTCATTTGCTTGATACCACTTTTATTTCTTTTACCCCATTTTGTTCTTAAAATACGATTTTGAAGAATGCCGCTCAATTTTCCCTACAAATTTCCAAAATAATGTATACACCGAATTTAATTATTCTAGCTGCGGCCATTTGGATGTTACAATTTGTATCCCTATTTTCCATTTTACCTCCTAAAAGTACGAATTTTGAAAAATCCATTTATTTTATGTGTCTACACAAGGTATACACCGAATTTAATTATTCTAGCTGCAGCCATTTGGTTGGTATCATTTTAATCCCTCTATTCCCATTTTACTCCCTTAAAAGTATGAATTAGAAAATACTTCTATTTTATGTGTCTACTCAATGCGAAGAATGTACACTAGGGTGGATCGAACAAAAATTGTGCCGGTCATTCCCTAGAATTAGAGATAATTTGAAGACGATTTCAAAAAATATTTATATGTTTATATTTGGCACCACTTTGACCCCGCGTATTTTTTTGTTTTCTGTGTCTCCATTTATAGTCCAATCTGATTCCGACGTCAAGTTCTAGAAGTGACTTCAGGAATCTGTGTGGAATTCCAAAATAAACAAAACGTTTAATAGTATTGATAGGGATAAATGCTTCATTTTGTAATAGTGCGCATTATAATCGCTTGATAATCAACTATGTTGCAGGTTTATAGGTGTGCAAAGTAACGAAAACCCGTTATTCCACGCAATTCAAAATTGTGGGGTGTCTGGGAAATTGCTTATACAGATTTTAGTTTGAATCGACAACACCTACCAGCTATTTATCTACTGTCGCACAAAGTTATTATCATAACCTGGTTGTGAGGCATGGGTTAGAGGACATCTTACAATATCTACAAAGTCTCCTAACAGTAATAGTACGCTTGTTTTCTTCCCTAAATTATGTATATGTATTTATATATTTATATGTATACTTACATAGAAGAAACACAACCCCCCCCCCCCCCACCCCTCAACCGAAATCTTAGTAAATAAGAAACGCTTCAAAGAAAACCTCCACTCTTAGAACACTTTCCTTCACTTTTCTTTTTAATGTTTTCATTCTGAAAGGAGGAAGGCGTAAAATACTTCACAAGAAATAGTACAACTGTGTATACAAACATACCCATAAATACATGTGTGCGTATGTGCGTATACACATACATACAATATTTGATTGAACAGAGTAAATGAAAATTACCAAAAGAAAACACAAACACATAATATTTCGAAAGAAAAGTCAAGGAATATATAACGTATAAACAAATATTTAGCCAATGCAGCGGTGGTCGAAAGCCGACAGTGTCATACCCTATGTTATGCATTAATTACACTTTTTTAAAATTTACTAAAATCAAATAGACAATGGAAAAAAATATATCTATTTTAAAGAGTTTATCATGATTTCTGGCCCATGACGGCTTTCTTCAAGAGCTATTTAAGTTATAAACGATTGAGAACCAAAACTCACTTTTCGAATATCAGTCATAAGCAATCGCACCAAGTAACAAAGCACGCTAATGTTCACTGTTTGTAATCAAATAAAATTGACTGAATATAGGTTTCGCCATTTTCAATTCTAAACTTCCACACAGTCAGATCGAATTTCGTTCCAACTACAACCGATCACGTTTTTATCTTTCGCCTTCACAGTGGAATGTACACACCTAATTTTACGAGTCATTTGCTTGGTATCAGTTTGAATCCAATTTAATGTTTTCCCTAAAAGTGCAAAAATTCTATTCTTCGATAGATACCATTTTTATACCCTCCACCTCCAGGATGGGGGTATACTAACTTTGTAATTCCGTTTGTAACACCTTGAAATATCGACCTGAGACCCTATAAAGTATATATGTTCTTGATCGTCATAAAATTATAAGATGATCTACCCACATCTGTCTGTTGAAAGCACGCTAGCATCTAAACGAAAGAGCTAGTACGTCCAAAATTTTCATAAATGCGTCTTATAGTTGTAGATCGGTCGGGATTGAAACTGGGCGAAATCGCTCCAAAGCGAAAAAATGTTCCCTCACAAGGACTAACCAGTAAGGAAAGGCTAAAGTCGGGCGGGGCCGACCCTATGATACACTCCACTTTCAATCCGAATACAATTCAATTCGGTGAAAAAGTGAAAACGGGAAGGTTTTTTGTATCCTGTAAATTTGACAAAAAATTTTATATCGCAAAGGACATTTGTATATGGATATATTGAAACCTGGAACGAAATAGGTGAAATATAAAATATATAGTTTGGCCAAAATCGGTTAAACTTATGGGAGCAACATTTGAATTTGGGCTATATTTAAATCTGAACCGATCTTACCCACTTTCACCATAGTTTTGTTTAGTTAGATTATAAGATGTTGTGCGAAATTTAAAGAAAATCGAGCACAATATGTGGCTTTTAAAGCGGCAAAGGTCAAATCGGGAGCGACATTTGTATGGGGGCTATATCTAAATCTGAACCGATCATACCCAATTTCTACATAGTGTTTCTAGTTGGATTATAAGATGTTGTCTCAAATTTAAAGAAAATCGGTACAATATATGGTTTTTAGAGCGCAAAATTCAAATCGGGAGCGACATTTGTATGGGGCCTATATCTAAATCTGAACCGATCTAGCCCGCTTTAGCCACATGTGTTTCTAGATAGATTATAAGATGTTGTGCCAAACTTAAAGAAAATCGATTAGAATATGTGGCATTTAAAGCGGAAAAAGTCAAATCGGGAGCGACATTTATATGAGGGCTATATCTAAATCTGAAACGATCTTACCCAATTTCTGCATAGGTGTTTCTAGTAAGATTATAAGATGTTGTGCCAAATTTAAAGAAAATCGAGTACAATATGTGGTTTCTACAGAGGAAAATGTCAAATCGGGAACGACATTTGTATGGGGGCTATATCTAAATCTGAACCGATTTGACCTATTTTCACCATAGATGTTCTTAGTTTAAATATAAGATGTTTTGCCAAATCTGAAGACAATCTGATACAATATGTGGTTTCTAGAGCGGAAAAAGTCAAATCGGGAGCGAAATTTGTATGGGAGCTATATATAAATCTGAACCGATCTGACCGATATTCACCATGGGTGTTTCTAGTGGAAATATAAGATGTTTTACCAAATCTGAAGACAATCTGATACATTATGTGGTTTCTAGAGCGGAAAAAGTCAAATCGGGAGCGAAATTTGTATGGGAGCTATATATAAATCTGAACCGATCTGTCCGATATTCACCATGGGAGTTTCTAGTGGGAATATAAGATGTTTTACCTAATCTGAAGACAATCTGATACATTATGTGGTATCTAGAGCGGAGAAAGTCAAATCGTGAGAGAAATTTGTATGGGGGCTATATATAAATCTGAACCGATCTGACCGATATTCACCATGGGTGTTTCTAGTGGAAATATAAGATGTTTTACCAAATCTGAAGACAATCTGATACAATATGTGGTTTCTAGAGCGGAAAAAGTCAAATCGTGAGAGAAATTTGTATGGGGGCTATATATAAATCTGAACCGATCTAACACATTTTTACCACAGGTGTTTCTAGTTACAATATAAGATGTTTTGCCAATTTTAAAGAAAATCTGTTGTAATATGTGGTATCTAGAGTGAAAAGTGTCAAATCGGGAGTGAAATTCGTATGAGGGCTATATCTAAATCTGAACCGATTTTCTTCAAATTAAATAGCGTTCGTCCTTATCCCGAAAAACATCGTTGTGCAAAGTTTCATTTGGTTCTGTCTACAATTGCGACCTGTATCGTGATTACAAGAATAGATGGACGGACGGACGGACGGACGGACGGACGGACGGACGGACAGACAGACAGACGGACATTGCTAAATCGACTCAGAAAGTGATTCTAAGACGATCGGTATAATTAACAATGGGTCTATCTCGTTTCCTTTTGGGTGTTACAAACAAATGCACAAAGACATAATACTCTCGTGGAGTGTATAAAAATACCCATAATAACCCCTGCTATTTTAGAGTATTTAATATGTTTTCAATATCTCTGCTTGTACTTACTTCACATTAGGTATGCGCATCCCCCCTAACAAAAACGTGCACCATAAAGCGATTTTATTCGTAGGGGGTGAAATGGGGCACAGGATACAAATAGTACATATTAAACGACAACAGATAGAAACACGAAATTCGGTGTGTACATTCCTCTAATTGAGAAGATACATGGTATACAATAATTTTTCCAGATTCGTACTTTTAACACATTGAGTGCCAAGTGGTTTTGACGCAAACCTTCCCAGGAGGCCAAACATTTCTTTGGGATATAAGTAAAAGCAATCACTGTCGTACAGAAACGTACGACGTGGCACTCAATGTGTTAAGGGGTAAAATCGGATAAGAGGGATAAAAATGTTACAGACCTAACGGCTGCACCTAGAATAATGAAATTCGGTGCATAAAGTCTTCTGATTGCGTAGACACGTAAAATAAAGAGATTTTAGAAAGTCGAAAATGGTTCCAACCAAATGGTCGCAGCTAGAATCATGGAATTCGGTGTATAAATTCCTCTGACTGCATAGACACGCAAAATAAAAAAAATCCAAATTCGTACTGGCAGAATATTTATTTTTTGAATTGACTATTATTTCGCTCTATCTCTTATATTTAAGAAGTTATGGACGATTTAAAATTTCGAATAAATTCTGGATTTTCTACTGATCACAGATTATGCTTCTTTTCGCTCTATCTCCTATATTTAATAAGTTATGGACGATTTAAAATTTCGAATAAATTCTGGATTTTCTACTGATCACAGATTATGCTTCTTTTCGCTCTATCTCTTATATTTAAGAAGTTATGGACTATTTAAAATTTCGAATAAATTCTGGATTTTCTACTGATCACAGATTATGCTTCTTTTCGCTCTATCTCCTATATTTAATAAGTTATGGACGATTTAAAATTTCGAATAAATTCTGGATTTTCTACTGATCACAGATTATGCTTCTTTTCGCTCTTTCTCTTATATTTAAGAAGTTATGGACTATTTAAAATTTCGAATAAATTCTGGATTTTCTACTGATCACAGATTATGCTTCTTTTCGCTCTATCTCCTATATTTAATAAGTTATGGACGATTTAAAATTTCGAAGAAATTCTTGATTTTCTACTGATCATAGATTATGCTTATTTTCGCTCTATCTCTTATATTTAAGAAGTTATGGCCTATTTAAAATTTCGAAGAAATTCTGGATTTTCTACTGATCACAGATTATGCTTCTTTTCGCTCTATCTCTTATATTTAAGAAGTTATGGACGATTTAAAATTTCGAATAAATTCTGGATGTAAACGTATTGGTTGCTTTGCCTTATAAGCGTACTTTGAAATAATAAAAATATTATATTTATTTATATAATTTTTTTTTCAATATTTGTATTTGTTTTGGTTTGGCTATATTAAAAAAATATATTTTCCTGTAATATTACTGCACTTCTACGAAAGTGGAATGCAAACCATAGTGGAGGGTATAAAAAGTTCCACCCGGCCGAACTTAACGCCGTTTTTACTTGTTATCCCTTTGCAGTAAACTATTTGCTTTGCGTTCACGCTGTATATGCAAGGGTTTGCATTTTGCCGTACTTTTTTATTTCCCGGGAAACGGGAATTATTTTTTCAATTTCCCGGGACAGGACGGGATATCGCCAACATATTGTTTGTTATATAAAAACTTATTTTTTCTTTTTTCCGAATGTAACATTCGAACATAATAAAGTAAATTGTTATATTATTATATATTCGCATGATATATATTTAATATCAAGTTTTAAAGTTGTAAAAAAATAACCCTCATCCGATTTGTAAAGAAATCCTCCTGGATCAAAAGAATCAATCAGATTAAAATATGAGGTAACCCCACCCTTCCCTTCACCCATCATTCATTTCTTCAACACACCTTCTAAATCATTTTCTCCTATACAAATTACGGGAATCACAATGGGCCGAATTTAGTTGTGCTTTTTAAAACAGACAATGCATTTATAAACTCATCAAATACTCTACTTCTAATTTTATTGGAGAATATGAGCGCGATAGATAGAGAGATGTATTATTAATTCTTCTTAATTTTTCAGTTCCATTTCCTTTAGCTTCGAAAACCTAAATTGAGACAGCAATATTATGGCTGTTTTTCTTTAAGACTGGATAACTAAGCTGCAATAACAAAAATTTAAGCAAAATGTTAAAATTTCACTCAAAATAACAAATTCTTTTTTAAAATTGTCGCCAAAAGCAATGACAATGTGTATGTGAAAACAAATTTTGAAACAATAATTTTGTGTTAAAAATGTTTGACTTAGCCTGGATAATTATCCAGTGTAAGTCAAAATGATGGATATCAAGGCTAAGTCCAATAAAGTCGACACAAAATATTTTTTTGAAAATTTCTTTTGATACATATATTTATATTGTAGTTGTAGTATATTGTAGTTTTCAACGAAAAATTAAATTTTTATTAAAGTTTTTGTTATCGCAGCTTGTTATCCCGGCTTAAAGAAAAACAGCCCTATTGTCATTTTTTTCAATACACAATTGTTACTTTAGATTGTATGGATATATTTTTAATTTATTAGTAAAATTGTATATAACACCTGTACGATTTCTCCACTTTAATCATAAAGATATCAAAAATTCTTTGAATTGAATTATCTAAACATATTACTAACATTATTTTTAACCTTTTATTCATTTATCTAATTAAAAGTGAACTTTTGGTTCTTTTTACAATTTTATAGTGAAATGTGGTGAAAAAAGTGCGAAAAATAAGTAAAACTTTTTGCTGAATTCCCGTGGGAATACCGTAGAAATTTCCCGGGATACGGGAACAGAAAATATTAAAATTTCCGCTGGCGAAAACTAATAAAATGCGTAAATATTTTTAATATTTTCAAGTATTGTTGTTGGGGAAAAATTTCCCTTTCGCCCATTTTCAATCCCATCGGATCTGCAATCATTAGATACATACGTGGAAAATGTGAACCCCTAGCTCATTTTGTTTGTAGGATATCGTGTTTTCAACAGACAGACGAACGGACACGATTGATTGTTTTAGAATGTTACCACGACCCAGAATGACAAGATGAATATACACTCGATCGGTGGTGTATGTTATAGACATGAAAATAGGCTCTACATGTAGGCCCTGTTTATACACTCCACGAGAGTATTATGTCTTTGTGCATTTGTTTGTAACACCCAAAAGGAAACGAGATAGACCCATTGTTAATTATAACGATCGTCTTAGAATCACATTCTGAGTCGATTTAGCAATGTCCGTCTGTCTGTCTGTCTGTCTGTCTGTCTGTCCGTCCATCTATTCTTGTAATCACGATACAGGTCGCAATTGTAGACAGAACCAAATGAAACTTTGCACAACGATGTTTTTCGGGATAAGGACGAACGCTATTTAATTTGAAGAAAATCGGTTTAGATTTAGATATAGCCCCCATACGAATTTCACTCCCGATTTGACTCTTTTCACACATATTACTCTAGAGACCACATATTACAACAGATTTTCTTCAAAATTGGCAAAACATCTTATATTGTAACTAGAAACACCTGTGGTAAAAATGTGTTAGATCGGTTCAGATTTATATATAGCTCCCATACAAATTTCTCTCCCGATTTGACTTTTTCCGCTCTAGAGACCACATAATGTATCAGATTGTCTTCAGATTTGGTAAAACATTTGATATTTCCACTAGAAACACCCATGGTGAATATCGGTCAGATCGGTTCAGATTTATATAAAGCTCCCATACAAATTTCGCTCCCGATTTGACTTTTTCCGCTCTAGAAACCACATATTGTATCAGATTGTCTTCAGATTTGGCAAAACATCTTATATTTAAACTAAGAACGTCTGTGGTGAAAATAGGTCAAACCGGTTCAGATTTAGATATAGCCCCTATACAAATGTCGTTCCCGATTTGACATTTTCCTCTGTAGAAACCACATATTGTACTCGATTTTCTTTAAATTTGGCACAACATCTTATAATCTTACTAGAAACACCTATGCAGAAATTGGGTAAGATCGGTTCAGATTTAGATATAGCCCCCATATAAATGTCGCTCCCGATTTGACTTTTCCGCTTTAAATGCCACATATTCTAATCGATTTTCTTTAAATTTGGCACAACATCTTATAATCTAACTAGAAACACCTGTGGCTAAAGCGGGCTAGATCGGTTCAGATTTAGATATAGGCCCCATACAAATGTCGCTCCCGATTTGATTTTTGCCGCTTTAAAAGCCACATATTGTGCTCGATTTTCTTAAATTTCGCACAACATCTTATAATCTGACTAAACGAAACTATGGTGAAAGTGGGTAAGATCGGTTCAGATTTAAATATAGCCCAAATTGAAATGTTGCTCCCATAAGTTTAACCGATTTTGGCCAAACTATACATTTTATATTTCACCTATTTCGTTCCAGGTTTCAATATATCCTCATACAAATGTCCTTTCCGATATAAAATTTTTTGTCAAACACATACATTTACAGGATACAAAAAACCTTCCCGTTTTCACTTTTTCACCGAATTGAATTGTATTCGGATTGAAAGTGGAGTGTATCATAGAGTCGGCCCCGCCCGACTTTAGCCTTTCCTTACTGGTTTCATAATGATAATTAGTTAAATGAAAATCACATCCAAACCTTAAAGGCCCCATTGATGAATTAATAATATAAAAAGTAATTTGGAGCCAATTTTAATTCTCCTGTTTGCAACTTTATTTCATAATAACACCGTCATTCAGCCGAGTTTATACATTTCCAACTTTAAGATATGACTAAGTCCGGTTATTTCGAGCAAAGAATCGACCTTCTGCCTACCCAGAATTATTTTCCGCATAATAATTCCTCAACCTGGGTACACTGAAAGAAAAACGTACGTAACCGGAACGTTGCTGCAACGAATTTGGCCATTGAAAGTCAACCAATGTCGGCGTTCGTTGCTGCAACGAACAATGTTTCATTGATGCAACGAATGGTGATTTATTGGAAATTATAGTTCCGCAACGAATGCGATATCAGTTTCGTTGCTGCAACGAATGAGTTGTTGAGGCAAAGTGTTCCATTCCAAACTCCATGAATTTTAATAATTTTTGAGAAAATAATATGGATTTGTATAAAAGCAATGATTATCGCCAGAAATTTATAGAGTTTTTGTATTACTTAATGTTTTCCCATGTAAAAAATGAAAGAAAGTATTTTCATTGCATCAACGAATATTGTATTGTTGCAGGAACGAAACTACGAAAAATCGGTTTCATACCATAAACGTTCACATCGTTGCAGCAACGTGTAGGATTGTTGTGGTAACGTAATATTTCGTTGTTGCAACGAAATGGCAATAACGAATCTGATTCGTTGATGCAACAAACGACTTTTCTTTCATTGCACGTGGCCGCTCTCATTCTTGGCGTCCAGTAATGCCGCTTCAAGGCATCGTTTTGAGTTGTCCGCACCACTCGGAAAGATCTGATTAAGTCACCAATATTAATACCTCGATAATGTCGTGAATTTATTGTTTCCAGAGGGCTCTGTCCTTTGGGTTTATTACAGCTGGTCAGTGCTTGACGGTCTTTCATCCTTTTCGTTGTCGCTGCTTCGGCATTGATCGAATTGTGGCTTCATTTCATGGGCCATTCAGCTCAGTTATCACTCTTGCTTATTCGTTCCCAAAAAAGTACATATTTCCAAGCATCCACATAAAGGAGATTTCACACATCCACATAAAGGACATTTCGTAGGTCCACTGACCTACGAGTGTAGATTTTCTACGTGGCCCGTTGTGCCCAAAGAGGAAAGTTTGTGGCCAGTTTTTTGTCGAGGGCCAATAACACAATACATTTTGGTGCCGTCAGACTAGTTGAGACTCAGTTTAGTGACCAGCTGATATCAAATCAGCCGATGGCATAGAGAACTTCTCCATTTCGCTTTGCTGTTACAAACGTACATTACCGGCAAATAACACCTCCGTACAGTGCTTGGCATGAAAACGAAACGGAAAACAGCGGAATTCCTTTGAAAACAAACAGAAAGTCATTCTGTTTTCCTAATACCACCCATACCCGCACCATTATAGTCATTCTTCCCACGGAGGGAGGCGACACACACACATTCACTTCACACACCAATGGCAGAGCACAACACAAGTGGTTGAAATTGCCAGTGACCACTGAACGGGTGTCCTGCTTTTGCGCGTCCTTATCGGGCTGTGTTCTACGGAAAAAGGACTCGTTGTATGCAAATGAATGTGTTGTTGTTTTCCCACACTATTAATGTAGTTACAACAACTACGACTACTACTAGTCAAAGGTATGATAGGACTAATGTTCATATGGGTCGTTCCAAACGGAAAAAATATATTAGGTTCGATTTTTTTCCTTCATTTATTCAACAAGGGCTTCTAAAAATGTATTCTACCCCATTGTGCCCTAATCTCTACTCTTTTAATTGAATTCCGCAAAGAACATTTGAATCAAACGTATTCTAAAAGACTTTGGCGACAACGTGGAAAAATATTGCTGTGAATGAATTTAAAGTTCATAGATGTTCAAATAGTTGAAAAGTTAATTATTTCAGAGATTATTTTATTGGCCTATATCTTTGTCCTTCAGCCGTGCTTACACATTTTCTTCTCTTTACGTATGACCAAGTCCGGTTTATTTCCGCAGTCGATCATCAGCCGGGCTTATCATTTTTTAAAACTGCAGAATATCCAAATTTATAGAAAAAATAAATGCTACCCCACTTAATGTATATTTTTCTAAAATAATTTTGTTTTTGAATTTCAAATGGAATAATTTTTAAATTTCAAATGAAAACTTTTGAACTTCAAATGGTGTATTTTGAATTACAAATGACGAGTTTTGAATTACAAATGACGAGTTTTGAATTTCAAATGATGTCTTTTGAATGACAAATGTTTTGAATTTCCATTGACATTTTTTGAATTGCAAATGGAATTTTTGAATTTCAAATGACATTTTTGAATTTCAAATGGATTTTTTGAATTTCAATTGATATTTTTTGAATTTCAAATGGTGTCTTTTGAATTTCACTTGAAAATATTGTAGAGGGCTCGTCTTCCATTTTCATTTTCTCCCCTAAATAGATGTTTGCAGCTAAAATCGTTGCAAACATCTATTTAATTGCAAAAGAATTAATTAAATTCAAAAAACAACCCGAAACTATTCATGCTTGTTACTGCAACAACAGTTGAAAACTCTTATGTACAGCATACCTTTAGGGACAATATTTGGCCTGCCATTCAAATATGTACATTCATTTGTGCCTTAAGACCAAAACCAAAAGATTCCAATAGTAAATTTATTATAATCCTAAAAGTATGCACTGCAAAATACACAAACAGTCGATAAGAATAAATTTATAAGAATGATTGGTAGGATATTAGAAATGAATTATTAATAACCAATAAAGGATAAGCTACACTCCCCTGATTTTTTTTGCAAATGTTGAGCTGCTATATTAAGCTTTAGTTATTTATTAAGATAAAAGATCATCGATGCCATCGATTAAAAGATGCAAGGAGTTTTATATAAGAATTCGAAATCGTAAAAAATAAAAATTCGCATTTGGATGTTGGGCGTGGTACTGCCAATTTTCATTTAATTTTTGGACTCCAATGAAATGCTTGCTAATGATTTATATTACCACTTATATTAAAATAAGAAATATATGACGATTTTTCATTTTATGTTAAATGGGAAGTAGGCGTGGTTGTGGGTGCATTTATAAAAAACTTGTTTTGATTTAATTCGATAACATTCAAGGATCTTGTACTATTCCTTCTATTTTTATATCCTCCACCTCCAGAATGGTTGTATACCAAGTTTATCATTCAGTTTGCAACATTTTGAAATATCGACCTGAGACCCTATAAAGTATATATATTCTTGATCGTCATAAAATTCTAAGACGATCTGGCCATGTCCGTCCGTCTGTTTAAAGTACGCTAGTATCTAATCACGAAAGGAGCTAGGACGTCCAAATTTGGCATGAATACGTCTTATAGTTGTAGATCTTTTGGGATTGCAAATGGGCGAAATCAGTCCACAGGGAAAAAAATTCTCTCTCAAGGACTGAAAACACCCCTAATATTTATAGTATTTCAGAATTTGTTTTTGAATATGTCTGCTTATATTTACTTGATATTTGGAATGCACATTCCCCTTATAGCATTAACGCGCACCATAGAGTGCTTTTAATTTGTATGCGGTGAAATGGGACAAAAAGGGATAAAAATGGTACCTATCAAACGACAACAGCTAGAAACACGAAATTCGGTGTACCCCATCATCTAATTGATTAGACACATAATATAAAAGTATTTTCCCAAATTCGTACTTTTAAGGGTTTAAATGGTAATAGAGGGATAAAAATGGTACCAACCAAACGGCTGCACCTAGAGTAATGAAACGCGGTATATACATTCCTCTGATTGCGTAGACAAGTAAAATGAAGGGACTTTTCGAAATTCCCACTTTTAGGGGGTAAAATGGAAAAAGGGGGTAAAAATAGTACCATTCAAATGAAAATTTTTTTCCAAATTCGTACTTTATGACAAAAATGGGTAGGATCATGATCTTGCACTGTGTACGTGAGAGATAATGGATTTTCAAAATTTACTCTTTTGGAATTAAAATTTGATGGAACCAACCTAACGGCTGTTGCTGAAAATGAGCCCATTATCCCCAATATTTAGGGTTTTAAACTTTTTTGAATATATCTACTTTTTGAATTGATATTTCTATGTATATAGTTTAGGCATAAAATAATTAAAATTGTATATTTGTTTATTAAAACAAATATAACATTTTCCGGTAATGTTACTGTACTTCTACAAAAATCGACAGCATCTGTGGAATGCAAACCAAACTTAACGCCCTTTTTACTTGTTTTTGTATGAAAATGTTCCACTGTGCGCCGTTGGGATTTGTTTTTTCGACGTTCTTGGAATCTAGAGAGTATGCCAATGAGCACATGCTCCAATACGCCTTGAAGGAACAACTTGAAGTTAAGTTAAGACAATTTAGCCGATAAACATTCACAGGGCATGGGTGTTCTATTGACGAAGTTCAAGAACGATTATGCAAAACGGTGCCTCAACTACTCTATCCCATAGTCTATTCTAATATATTACGAGGTGGAAAAGACTTGCCTATTTCAGTTTTCCCAGAAAATGTCTTAATTTCCTATGGACTAACCCATATGTGTGTGTATATATCGGCATGTGGCAAGGTGGCAAGGCAAGGTGGCTAAAACACTTACATGGGGCTCGGATGAGCGTAATGGAAACTAGCAGCAAAGCCACGAATGTCCAAGCGAAAGCCACTCAAAGTTCAGTTGTTAAACAAAACTTAACCAACGTGGTCACAAGAAAAACGACACGTAACGAAACGAAATCCGAAAAGGACATGGAATTTTTCGCTGCCACTGTCTCTGTTGTTGTTCCTGCTGTTGTGCTTCTATCAAGTAAAAGGAAAACTCTTTATGAAATACTAGTATCATGAATATTTTAAAATGTATACGAGTCCAATGTCTTTGTCCTTTATTGAGGACAACGACCAACAAACGGCACGGCCAGCATTAACAACATACGAACCACGAACAACCACAAACATCGAAATTTCGAAATCATTTCAATATTTCAATAAATAACGAAAAACTTTCAACGGACAACGGACAACGGACAACGGAGACAGTATCGCGCGCTAGTTAATTAAAAACAATTACATGCAAGTGTGACGGTATTTTCTTTTCTCATTTTTGTTTGGGGGTGGGCCGATTCACGAATAATCCCACGTGAATCCCACGAAAATGTCCCTAAATTCCGTTGAAAATGTATTCCGAAGTGTCCGCCATGCATTCGCCACAACGAAAAATTACCTCTGGGAAAAACTTGTGAACACACCACCGGTCTGTGTCACGGATATGACGAGATTTGTTCAACACTATTGCTGTGCGTGTGGTTGTTCGCACTGTAAGCGTAAAAAATCGATTGAGAATATTGAACGGACAATTAATGAGAAGCAGATTGTCGTCGATAATAACAATGCAATGGCCGAGTTCGAGTGTGAGCTGGAGACGGTTAATACGCCGGTCCTGTCGTTGGATATTATCAATGAAGTGTAAGTTGTTTGTTAAGAATTGTATTCGAAAATGTGTGGCAAAGACATACATACATACATATAGGCATGCACATATCGGGCCGTAAAGTCGTAATGCAAAAACAGTTCATATTTGGCATTTTGGAAGTGACATTTGTATGAGATATATATTAAAACATTGACCATTGTGGTCGAATTTCATTGTGTACTTAATTTGTTTACTATTTCAAACTATAAGGCACACATATGCGCACTGTTTCAAATAAATTGTGATGCCTTATTATTATAATTCTAGCAAATACCAGCTACTTCGTACGCGGTGTAAGGATATTTATTTCAGGATAAATCGCTTGTAAATGTTCACAAAATTTGAAAAAAAAACGCATTATGAGCAACTACGTATTCACACCAAATACTCGATTCCAGATCCTACGTAGCTGGTGGAATTTATATACCGAAATCAATTATCCCTTGTACAAATTAAACAAAAAACAAGTAAAAACGGCCGGACCGAACTTTATATACCCTCCACCATGGATTGCATTCCACAGAGGTTGTCGGTTTTCGTAGAAGTGCAGTAATATTACAAGAATATATAATGTTTATAATATAGCCAAACAAATACAAATATTGAAAAGTTAATTTTATAAATAAATATAATATTTTAATTATTTCAAACCACGCTTATAAGCTAATGCTACCAATACGTCAATTCAAAAAATAAATATTCTTATATTTATATTTTCAAAGCCATAAATATTGGTGGATAGTGGGTGCTACAGTTGGTTGTATTTCCATTCCATTTGAATTCCAAAAGTACAAATTATGAAAATCCATTATCAGACGTACATAGTGCAAAATAACCTAACTTCATGATTCAACCAATTTTTGCGTAAAAGAAAAAGTACGAATTTGGAAAAAAACTTTTTATTTTGCGTGTCTATGCAGTCAGAGGAATGTATACACCGAATTCCATGATTCCAGCTGCGCCCATTCGGCTGGTACCATTTTTACCCCCTTGACGTTTCTACGCAATTAGAATTTTATCATTCTAGCTGTGGTCGTTTAGTTGGTACTATTTTTATCCCTCTGTACCATTGTATCCCTTGAAAGTACTAATTTCGAAAAATGTGTCTATTTTCCGTGTCTACGCAGTCAGAGGAAAGTATACTCCGAATTTCATGACTCTAGCTGCGGTAATTTTATTGGTACTATTTTTATCCCCTTTTTTCATTTTAACCCCAAAAAGTACGAATTTCGAGAAGTCAGTTTATTTTCCGTATCTACACACTCAGAGGAATGTATACTCCGAATTTCATGACTCTAGCTGCGGTCATTTGATTGGTACTATTTTTATCCCCTTTTTTCATTTTAACCCCAAAAAGTACGAATTTTGAAAAATCAGTTTATTTTCCGTGTCTACACACTCAGAGGAATGTATACTCCGAATTTCATGAGTCTAGCTGCGGTCATTAGATTGGTACTTTTTTTATCCCCTTTCTTCATTTTAACCCAAAAAGTACGAATTTTGAAAAAACGGTGTATTTTACTTATCTATGCAATCAGAGGAATTTATACACCGAATTTCATTATTCTAGGTACAGCCGTTTAATTGGTACCATTTTATCCCTCTTATCCCATTTTTACCCATTAAAAGTACGAATTGCGAAAAAATATTTTTATATTATGTATCTACTCAATTAGAGGAATGTACACACCGAATTTCGTGTTTCTAGTTGTTGTCGTTTAATATGTACCATTTTTATCCCTTTTTTGCCCCATTTCACCCCCTACAAATAATAATCACTTTATGGTGCACGTTTTTGCTATAAGGGGAATGCGCAAATATAAACAGCAAATATAAACAGACATATTAAAAAAAACATGCTTAAATACGCTAAAATATTAGGGATTATTGTGGGTATTTTTAGTCCTTATGAGGGAAAAATTTTTCCCTTTTGGCCGATTTCGGCCCATTTCAATCCCAACCGATCTACGACTATAAGACACATTTATGGAAAATTTGAACGTTCTAGCTCCTTTCGTTTAGATGCTAGCGTGCTTTCAACAGACGGACGGACGGACATGGCTAGATCGTCTTAGAATTTTATGACGATCAAGAATATATATACTTTATAGGGTCTCAGGTCGATATTTCAAGGTGTTACAAACGGAATGACAAAGTTAGTATACCCCCATCCTGGAGGTGGAGGGTATAATAATTTATATACCATTGTATTGAATATACATTGGCGGGTACCATTTTAATCGCTTTTTGTTCCGATTTCTCCTTAAAAGTATAACTTCAAAAGAATCCCTTAGAGGCCAGTGGAATATACACACCGAATTTAGCAGTGCTATAAGAGAGTTATGAAAGTAATGTCCGTTCCAAAATTTCAAGATAGTAGGCCCAGACGTTTGGTACTAATTTGAATACATTAAATCCCTTAAAAGTACAAACTTCAGAAAATTCCTTGTTACGCCGTAAGACGAATACCGAATTTCATGATTGTAGCGTCAGCCGTGTTCTTGGTACCTTTCTCCCGTTTACCCATTTAAAGTATGAGTTTCGGAAAATTCCTTCATTTTGCGTTTGTAAGCATTTTGAGGTATATAGCCGTCGAATTTAATGATTCCAGCTCCGATTTTGCCCCCAAAAATTTCAAATTTTGCAAAAATATTTTCTTGGACGTATTGAGAGTAATATGCTTATTAAATTTCAAGAGTCTATGCCCAGTCGTTTGGTCAGGGCGGTGGTACAATTTTTAACTTCTTAAACGTACAAGTTTCGGAAAATGCCTTGTTATCACGAATATACATACCGAGTTTCATGATTGCAACGTCAGCCGTGTTTTTGGTACCTTTTTTATCCCCCTTTTTCGTCTACCATTTAAAAGTACGAATTTCGAAAAAATTCTTCATTTTGCGTTTCTAAGCTTTTTCAGGGATGTACACGCCGAATATGATGATTCCAGCTCCGTCTGTTTGATTGGTACCATTTTTATCCCTTTTACCAAATTTCACCCACAAAAAGTACGAATTTTGCTAAATATTTTCTTGGTTGCATTGATGCCATAAAAGTAATGCCCGTTCCGAATTTCAAGATTCTAGGCCCAACCGTTTGATCTGGTCTGTGGTACAATGTTTATCCCATTTAATCCCTTAAAAGTACAAATTTCGAATAATTCCTTCTTATCTGTGATCTGCGCTGTAAAACAAATACACACACCGAATTTCATTATAGTAGCGTCATCCGTGTTGTTGGTACCTTCTTAAACCATTTTGCCTTTTAAAAGAACAAATTTCATAAAATTCGATCGTTTTGCGTTTCTAAAATTTTGAGGGATTTACACACCGAATTTTATGATTCCAGCTCCATCCGTTTTATTGGTACCATTTTTATCCCTTTTACATAATGGGGGTGACCCCAAAAAGTACGAATTTTAAAAATTTTGTCCCTTTTTGCCCCATATAACCCCGCTAAGGTACGAATTTTTCAAAAGCCACTTTTTGGTCATTGCGGTGGTACCATTTTTATACCTTTTGACCCCATTTTACCCCTCAAAAGTAGGAATTTCGAAAAATCCCGTCTTATCACACCTCTACACTGTAAGAGAAATGTACACACCAAATTTCATGATTCTAGCTATAGCCGTTTGGTCATTGCTGTCCCAATAAGCACATCGGATCCGAATCGGATCCGACTTCTCTGATTTGGTTTCGAGATCGGGTCCGATTTCGGTTCGAGATCGGTCACGAGAACGGGAGCAATTCCCTCTTCGATATCGGACCGAGAATTGAGTCCGATTTCGAAATGATATCGGATCCGAACTCACTTCGATGTTGGTTCCGACATCATTTTGAGTTCGGGTCCGATATCATTTCGAAATCGGACTCAATTCTCGGTCCGATATCGAAGAGGGAATTGCTTCCGTTCTCGTGACCGATCTCGAACCGAAATCGGACCCGATCTCGAAACCAAATCAGAGAAGTCGGATCCGATTCGGATCCGATGTGCTTATTGTGTTGTTATATTTTGTTTTTTTTTTTTTTCGTAAATCTGTCCATTGCATATTGGAAGTATTTTTTGCTCCGCTGGTCTTATACACTAATATGATGTCTGTTACATATGAGTCATATACTTATTAATATATTAAATTTTAATGTCATATTACTTTTCATCTAATTGTTGCTTATTTCACCACATATATACTAAGTAATAAATTCAAAATAATAAATAAATTCATTAATAAATATAAAAATAAAACTCCAAATTTTTACTGCAAACCTGAATCGAAAGCGTCCGAAATCTCGGACTCAAATCGGATCCGAATCGGAACAGAGAAAGCGGAGTCCGACATCTCGGACTCAAATCGGATCCGAATCGGAACAGAGAAAGCCGAGTCCGACATCTCGGACTCAAATCGGATCCGAATCGGAACAGAGAAAGCGGAGTCCGACATCTCGGACTAAAATCGGATCCGAATCGGAACAGAGAAAGCGGAGTCCGACATCTCGGACTCAAATCGGATCCGAATCGGAACAGAGAAAGCGGAGTCCGACATCTCGGACTCAAATCGGATCCGAATCGGAACAGAGAAAGCGGAGTCCGACATATCGGACTCAAATCGGATCCGAATCGGATCCGAGTCCGACTTTGTGCTTATTGGGGTGGTACCCTTTTTATTCGTACGTACAAATACTGAAAAACTCCCTTCATACCTGTAAGAAAAATGTACACACCAAATTTTATGCTTCTAGCTTCAGCCGTGTTGTTTGTGCCATTTTGTCCCTTTTTGGCCCATATAACCCCCCTAAGGGGTTATGCCACTTTTTGGTCATTGCGGTGGTACCATTTTTATCCCTTTTGACCCCATTTTATGCCTTAAAAGTATGAATTTTGAAAAATCCCGTCTTATCACACATCTACACTGTAAGAGAAATGTACACACCAAATTAGCTCTAACCGTTTGGTCTGGGAAGTGATCAGTCAGTCACTCAATCACGCAACTCTTTTATATATCGTTACCAAAATATAAAAAAGACTCAACTAAAATTTTTTTGGCGAATCGAGATTTTTGGTTATTTTAACAAAACACAACAACTTCGTTCATAATAAACAAAAATATCGATTTGCAAAAAAATTTTAGTTGAGTCTTTTGGTAAAGATATATAGATGGGGTTTCCGTTGAATAAAGTATTACAAACGGAATGACAAAGTGAATATACCATAAGGTAGAGGGTATAGCGTTGCGGCAACAATTTCCATTCGATGCCCATCATTTGAAAACAAAAAAGGTTTTCCATTTCCATTACTATAAACGAAGAGAATGACTGGGAATTATTTTTTTATTTATATGGACAGCGACCCAGCCAAGGGTACTTTATCTTGATTTGGTATGCATGACTTATTCAGAGATCGTGGTCACTGGTCCAGAAGGAGGTTCACGTTTGACTTTCATGTACAACTTATACATACATTGAAACCAATATACATATATTTATTACATATGGGCATCTCCCAAAATAGGTCTACCAAAAAATGAAAAAGACCACACTAATAGTTTTTAACTTTATTTTTTCCTTATTTCGACAACTTTTTATACCCTCCACCTCCAGGATGGGGGTATACTAACTTTGTCATTCCGTTTGTAACACCTTGAAATGTCGACCTGAGACCCTATAAAGTATATATATTCTTGATCGTCATACAATTCTAAGACGATCTAGCCATGTCCGTCCGTCTGTTGAAAGCACGCTAGCATCTAACCAAAAAGAGCTAAAACGGTCAAATTTTCCATAAATGCGTCTTATAGTCGTAGATCGGTTGGGATTGAAATGGGCCGAAATTGGCCCAAAGGGAAAACATTTTCCCTCACATGCACTAAAAATATATAATCCCTAATATTGTAGTGTATTTAAGCATGTTTTTTGAATATGTCTGTTTATATTTGCTTGATATTTTGTATGCGCATACCCATTATAGCAAAAACGTGCACCACGGAGTGCATTCCACAGTATTACCAGCAGATTAAAAAATGTCGACTTTACATAGAAGCACAGAACCATATTACGAAAATTGTGATATTTGTATGCACATTACTATATTTGTTTACTATTTCAAACTATAATGTATACTTATGCGCACTGTTTAGAATCGACTACTATATATAAATAAAATGCTGAAATTGTGAAAGTGAACATGCCTAAATATTAGGCGATTGTCAGTCGCCATTTCAGCATTTTCAGATACAGACAAAGTGATAAGAAAAGTATAAATTTTAAAGATATCCCCATTCGCCCCATTCTCCGCCAAATGTACAAATTTCGAAAAAAAAAACCTTTTTCCCTTCATAGTCAGAATGTATACACCGAATTCCATGATTCTATCAGCGGCCATTTTGTTGGTACCATTTTTATCCCCTTTTTCCAATTTTGCCCCCTCAAGAGTACGACATCTGAAAGTACGAATTTTGGAAAAAACGTTTTATTTTTCGTGTCTACGCAGTCAGAGGAATGTATACTCCGAATTTCAGGATTCTAGCTGCTGTCATTTGGTACGTACTATTTTTATCCCCTTTTTCCATTTGAACCCCAAAAAGTACGAATTTTGGAAAGTTCTTTTATTTTACGTGTCTACGCAATCAGAGGAATGTATATATCGAATTTCATTATTCTACGTGCAGCCGTTAGGTTGGTAATATTTTTATCCCTCTATCCCCATTTAACCCCTTAAAAGTACGAATTTAGAAAAAATACTTTTATATTATGTATCTACTCTATTAGAGGAATGTACACGCCAAATTTCGTGTTTCTATCTGTTGTCGTTTGATAGGTACTATTTTTATCCCTTTTCGTCCCACATCGCCCCCTAAAAATAAAAATCACTCTATAGTGCCCTTTTATGCTATAAAGGGAATGCGAATTGCAAATATCAAGTAAATACAAGCTATTATGTTCAAAAAACATGCTGAAATACTCTAATATTAGGGGTATTTTTAGTCCTTGTGAGGGAAAAAATTTTTCCTCTGGGCCGATTTCGTCCACTTTCAATCCCAACCGATCTACAACCATAAGACACATTTAGGAAAAAATTGAACCTCTTTCAACAGACAGACGGACATGGCTATATCGTCTTAGAATTTTACCACGACCCAGAATATATATACTTTATGGGGTCTCCGATGAATATTTCAAGGTGTTACAAACGGAATGACAAAGTCAATATACCACCATCCTGGAGGTGGAGGGTATAAAAATGGTACCAACCAAACGGCTGTACCTAGAATAATGAAATTCGGTGTATACATTCCTCTGATTGCATAGATAAGTAAAATACACGGATTTTGCAAAATTCGTACTTTTTGGGGTTAAAATGAAAAAAGGGGATAAAAATAGTACCAACCTAATGACAGCAGCTAGAGTCATGAAATTCGGAGTATACATTCCTCTGAGTATGTAGACACGGAAAATAAACTGATTTTTCGAAATTCGTACTTTTTGGGGTTAAAATGAAAAAGGGGATAAAAATAGTACCAATCGAATGACCGCAGCTAGAGTCATGCAATTCGGAGTATACATTCCTCTGACCGCGTAGACACGGAAAATAGATGAATTTTTCGAAATTAGTACTTTCAAGGGATACAATGGTACAGAGGGATAAAAATAGTACCAACTAAACGACTACAGCTAGAATGATGAAATTCTAACTGCGTAGAAACGTCAAGGGGGTAAAAATGGTACCAACCAAATGGGCGCAGCTGGAATCATGGAATTTGGTGTACATTCCTCTGACTGCATTACCTTATAAGCGTGGTTTGAAATAATTAAAATATTATATTTATTTATAAAATTAATTTTTCAATATTTGTATTTGTTTTGGTTTGGCTATATTAAAAAAATTATATTTTCCTGTAATATTACTGCACTTCTACGAAAACCGACAACCTCTGTGGAATGCAATCCATGCTGGAGGGTATATAAAGTTCGGCCCGGCCGAACTTAACGCCGTTTTTACTTGTTTTATTATCAAACTTGAAGTTAACTTGTTCTCTTTTATTTTTATTAAAAGTCGAAGAAAAGTTCTGCTGTACGTAATTAAAAAAATCTAAGAGATAATTCTCATATTTCATAAATCTACGAACAAAATACATCCTCTGACCTTCATTTACATGTATATATGGAAAACCAAAGTGCTCAAAAAATTTGTATATTCTTATATAAGAGCTTCAATAGTACTTGTAGCGTACGTTTCAATGTAAAATTGTTTATAATTTTGTACTAATTCGTACTAAATCCTGACGATATATTTTTAAAATGTAGTACTTTTAAAGCGCTTTAGAACACTAAAATGGCTTTTTCAGTTTCTTTCTTGTTTTTGGCGTAGTTTAAGGCGTGCGAATGTCGCGTCCGGGCCACTGGGAGATCCCCATATGAGCCTGCAATGGAGATTTGCTCTTATATCATCCGATCAATTAGCCAGAGTTTATTGACACACATATTTTGTCACTCCTTTCACCCTTTCTATGGAATTTCTCAATTAGGTTGTTACAGAGACGTGTGTATTTGTGTCATGGAGTGGAAAATAGTCACCACACAGGAAATGCTTCGTCCTGTTATATTATTTGAATAATATTTGCATTCATAAATCTCTGTCAAATGTCCCCCGACTGTCGTAAATTTATTCAGATTTGTGTAACCTGTTTATTTGACAACTCCTATGCAAACACCTAGGTAAACATGTGTACATACGCGCACATACGCGCGTATTTACCTACAAACATATATGTATGTATTCTCATATTAAATAGGCTCATTTGCATTTTGCCTTGTAACTTAGTTGGACTTTTAGTTTACATTGTCCTAATATGATTTAATAAACATATTAAAGCTTTTTGGTGTAGATTGAGACGATGTCTAACTGATGGCGGGCCAAAATCACGTTAGCCATTAAACAGCCAACATTCGTGTACACTTCGCCTCCCAGTAGAGTGGTTATTAACATCGTTGTACTGTTTGTAACAGGGCAAATCCTTGGAATATAAGGTGCCACAATAAAAAGTATAAGACTCTTGTCGAGATTCGTTTGATTGTTCCCTTGTCAGGCCGTTCTATGGAAATTGCAACCGAGGATACTTTAGAACGCACTCCACTATGTAGGGTCTATATAATTCGTACCTGACTGGATCACCACCTGTATACTTAGTCTGTACATGTTGACTATTGCGTGGTTTAGTGAAAATACTTTGAAATAATTTCATTTGTCCTTGGCATTTTTATTTATTTGTATTTGGTTTCATGTCGGTCACTACTGTGGCATTTATTTATACGTTCCAATTATTTATTGGGACCAACATCGCCAGTCCCTTTTTTGAAATTGAAGAGACCTTATTTTTCCAAAATTTGACTATATAAACTAAGGACTGATTTCAATGTGAAAATATATATGAAAACTAGAACTTTTACAGTAGGTGTTCATATGTGAAATAAAGCATATTATGGCAATTTTTTGAGAGGCGGTAATATTGAAAATCGAAGGGACATTTTATAGGGCCTATAACAAAACATTTACCAATGTAATCGACTTTTTGACACTTTAGTTGTTTCTAGTTGATATATATAACATGATTTGCAAAATTTAACCAATATCCGATGTAAGATGTACAGTGGTGGTCACAGGTTGAGCACACTTCACATGTGTTGTTTATAACAGCAAATATTTTGTTCTGATAATCAACTCTGAGCCAAACATTTGTTTTTAAGTGTTGCTTATGGCGTGATCAATGTATCACACTCTGATGTATTTGCCAGTAATTCGTTATCTGGGCTGCACACAAATTTAGTACAGTTGATAATAGTTGTTATTTTCTATTTCTTTTTGCATTAATTAATTGGTATGTTTTGGTATAATTCCCTCCACCTCCAGGCTGGGGGTATACTAAATTTGTCATTCCGTTTGTAACCCTATAAAGTATATATATTCTTGATCGTCATAAAATTCTAAGACGATCTAGCCATGTCCGTCCGTCTGTTGAAAGCACGCTAGCATCTAAACGAAAGGAGCTAGGACGTCCAATTTTTCCATAAATATGTCTTATAGTCGTAGATCGGTTGGGATTGAAACTGGGTGAAATCGGCCCAAAGGACTAAAAATACTCGTAATAATCTCTAATATTTTAGAGTATCTAAGTATATTTTTTCAATATGTCTGCTTGGACTTATTTGATATTGGGTATGCGCATTCCCCCTATAACAAAAACGTGCACCATAAAGTTATTTTCTTTCGTAGGGCGTGAAATGGGGAAAAAGGGATAAAAATGGTACATATCAAACGACAACAGCTAGAAACACAAAATTCGGTGTGTACATTGAATAGATACATAATATAAGAGTATTTTTTCCAAATTCGTACTTTTAAGGGGTAAAATGTGAATAGATGGATAAAAATGGTACCAACCAAATGGCCGCATCTAGAATCATGGAATTCGGTATATACATTCCTATGACTGCATAGACACGAAAATTAAATGAATTTTTCAAAATTCGTACTTTTTGGGATTAAAATGAAAAAAAGAGGATAAAAATAGTACCAACCAAATGACCGCAGATAAAGTCATGAAATTTGGAGTATTCATTCCTCTGAATGCGTAAACACGAAAAATAAATGGTTTTTCCAAATTCGTACTTTCAATGGATACAATGGGAACAGAGGGATAAAAATGGTACCAACTAAACGGTTATAGCTAGAATGTACATCTCTCTAATTGCGTAGACACGTAAAATAAAGAGATTTTAGAAAGTCGTACTCTTGAGGGGTATTCCCATTTTAATTTTCTAAAGGGATAAAAATGGTACCAACCAAATGGCTTTAGCTAAAATCATGGAATTCGGAGTGTACATTCCTCTGACTGCATAGAGACGCAAAATTAAAAGATTTTTCCACATTCGTACTTTTTACTTTTACGGCAAAAATTGGCTGAATCATGAAGTTAGTTTATCTTGCCCTGTGAACAGAACCCTACCAGTTTGGTGGCCCTGTTGGTCTCCCCTAGACTCCGTCAAAACAAATTGCATTTTTTAATATTTTATTTATTTGGCAGGGACTGTCATCTGTTTCAGTACAAGGTGATCCATCATATGATCAGTCAGTGCCGCCTATCTCGAAATAAGAACACATGACTGGTGTTGGTGGTAACACCATCACTGCTATTCTTGGGTTTCTTTAGTTGTCAATTCACCTTGTATTGAACACCTCCGAATTCCATGATTCTAGCTGATAATGGATTTTCAAAATTTGTACTTTTGAAATTAAAATAGGAGGGAAATATAACCAACAGTAGCACCCACTATCTACCAAAATTTATGGTATTTAAGCTTTTTTGAAGATTTCTGTCTTACATTTACTTTTGGAATATACTTGAAGTATATATATAAAGGGTGATTTTTAAGCTATTATCTTTTTGGCAACACTGGTTTAAACAGCTGACGCACGTTTCGTGTTATGTTTCACTGTCAAACATCTTCAGTTTTGTCTATAATTTAACCATGAAGCGTCTTACAAACGACAAACGCTTGCAAATTATTGAATTTTATTATCAAAATGCGTGCTCTGTTAAGAAAGTTCATCGCGCGCTTCCATTTTATGGTCAGTTTAATCGACCCACTGAAGCGGCTATTCGGGCTATTGTGACTAAATTTCGCACCAAATTTACATTGTTGGACATTAAACCACCAACACGCTTACGTAGAATGCGAACTGAAGAAAATATCGCAGCTGTATCGGCCAGTGTTAATGATGACCATCAATTATCGATTCGTCGCCGTTCGCAGCAATTGGGTCTCTGTTACTCAACGTGGAAATGCCAAAATTGGACTAAGCGGAAGGAGCATTTGAGGCGCAGTCAAGGTCAACATTTGCATGAAATAATCTTCAAACATTAAATTATATGGACCGTACTATCGATTCAAATAAAGATTTAATGCATTTTTCTGAATTGTATGAGTTTTTTTTTTGAAAAACTTTCCTATAGCTTTTAAAAATTCACCCTTCAGTATAAACGATTGGTAGCCTTGCCTTATAAGCGCAGTTTAAAATAATAAAAATATTATATTTCTTTATAAAATTTTTATTTGTTTTAGTTTGGCTATATTAAAAACTTACATTTTCCTGTAATGTTATTGCACTTCTACGAAAATCGACAGCATCTGTGGAATGCAATCCATGGTGGAGGGTATATAAAGTTCGGCCCGCATTGTCAAGATTGTCGCACATAAATAGGTTTCTTTAATTTATAGAAATTCTATAGCAGATCCATTTAAAAACTCGGAGAGATATTTCGGCAAAATTTGGTATTAGCGTTTCCTCAAGAACCAGAAGATTAAGAACCAATGAAAACAAGTAAGGAAAGACTAAAGTCGGGCGGGGCCGACTTTCTATCCGAATACAATTCAATTGGTAAAAAATTGAAAACTCAAATCGAGAAGAATATTTGTATCGGGGCTATATCCAAACATGGAATGAAGTGATCCACTTTCGCAATAGGTTCTTCCAGTTCAAGTATAACGTGTTATGCTCAATTTGTAAAAAATGTCTGAAAATACGTGGTTTCTGGGGCGGAAATCTGAACCGATCTGACCTATTTACACCACAGGTGTTCCTAGTTTAAATAGGATGTTTTGCGAAATTTGAAGAAAATCTGTTAAAATATGTGGTATCTAGAGTGAAAAGAGTCAAAGAGTCATTCTTCAAATGAAATAGCGTTCGTCCTTATCACGAAAAACTTCGTCGTGCAAAGTTTCGTTTGATTCGGACAGACAGACAGACGTGTGTCGAATTTCAATTGCATTTAGAAAAAAAAAACAAGTTTTTTGTGAAAATTCATTTGCTTTTTCCCTTTGGACCGATTTCGCCCAGTTGCAACCCCAACCGATCTACAACTTGAAGAAGCATTTGTGGAAAATTTGGACCTCCTAGCTCCTAGATCGTCTTAGAATTTTATTACGATCATATATATATACTTTATAGGGAAAGTATATATATAAAATCGGGAGCAAAATTTGTATGGGAGCTATATCCAAATCTGAACCGATTTTCTTCAAATTAAATAGCGTTCGTCCTTATCCCATAAAACTTCGTTGTGCAAAGTTTTATTTAGTTCTAACAACAATTGCGACCTGGACTTTGATTACAGGAATAGATGGACAGACGGACGGACATCGCTAAATTGACTCAAAAAGTGATTCTAAGTTGATCGGTATAATTAACAGTGGGTCTATCTCGCTTCCTTTTGGGTGTTACAAACAAATGCACAAAGGCATAATACTCTCGTGGAGTGTATAAACATATATGGCGAAAGTGGGCCACATCGGTTCAGATTTATATATAGGTCCCATAAAAGTGTCTCCCCCGATTTGATTCTTTCCGCTCTACAAACCACATATTTTGACCGATTTTCTCCAAATTTGGCACAACAACTTATATTTCAACTAGAAACAGCTCTGGTGAAAATGGCCAGATCTGTTCAGATATATATATAGCTCCAATACAAATTTCGCTACTGAATTGATTATATACGCTCTAGAAATAGCATATTTGAACTGATTCTCTTCTAATTCGATACATCAGCTAATATTTCAAATAGAAACATCTATGACGAAAGTGGGTCACATCAGTTCAGATTCTTTCCGCTCTAGAAACCACATACTTAACAGATATCCATCAAACTTGGGAAAACGTCTTATATTTTAATTAGAAAACCTATGACAAAAATTGGTCAGAAAGGTTCAGATTTTGTATATAGCTCCCATTCACAGTTAGTGTTCAATTTTTTTACAAATAAAGATAGAAGTAAGAATTTGTAGTATATTCTCCGCTTATAGCTGTTTCGTATGTAGGGTTTGCATCCCGGAATTTCCCGCGGGAAAATACCCGGGAATTCGCACATTTTTCATTTCCCGTATCCCGGGAAATTCGTACGGGAATCCCACGGGAATTCAGTAGAATATTTTACATATTTCTTCGCATATTTTTTCCATCATTTCCACAATAAAATTAAAAATGTTGTATACAAATTTAGATCACATAGCTTTTAATCAGGTATGTCGAATATTGCAGTTGGATGACAAAATATTTTTAAGCTGCGTTCGGATGTAGACTCAAAATCCACTTTTTCGGATTTTTTCTGTCAAGCTCTATATGAAAAAAGTTAAAATCCGGGAAAAATAGATTTTGGACGTGTATCCGAACGCCAAAAATAAAGAATTTAAATTTTTCGAAGCGACAAGACAAAGAACAAACATTTCATTTAATGCTCTACTCACTATTAATGTGAAGATCGTTCTCCGTCGCATCCACATTTCCCAATAAAATAAGAAATAACTGATCTTTAATTAATTTTGAAACTTGAAAAGATGTTTGAATTGATCTCACATTGCGCATTTTTATATGAATTCTGTAACAGGTTCGTTTTGAAATATTTATTTTACTTTAATAAAATGTGAATGTTTCATTGGAAAAAATAAGTTTAACTCTTGGTAAACAACATGTTGACGATTTCCCGTGCTGTTCCGGGAAATTGAAAAAATAATTCCCGTTTCCCGGGAAATAAAAAGTACGGGAAAATTCAAACTCTAATCGTATATCACCCGGTTCAAATGCAACGAATTTTGTATACCTTACACCACAGGGTATGATGACTAGGCGTAGGGTATCATATAGTCGGCCACGGCCGACTTTAACCTTCCTTACTTGCTATGTCTTTTAATAGGGTTAAAGGGATAAAAATGCTACGACCCAACGGGTGAGTCTAGAACGCGGTATGGGGTAAAAAGAGATAAACATGGTACCAATCGGCGTGTACATCCCTCAAAATGCCTATAGACGCAAAATGAAGGAATTTTTCGAAATTCGTACTTTTAAAGAGTTAACCAGAAAAAGAGAATAAAAGGTACTAGCTTAAGAAAGAAACGGGCAAATAACTTACTGCTTTATATGCATTTTTGTAAGAAAATTTTTTACATTTTTTATTTGAAAAATTTCACATCGACTGTTTGATAGTTAAATTAGAAATCGCTTACAATATAGAAGGAGTTTTTTATGAAAATTTGCATATGGGCTCAAATGAAATAACTGTTAATGATTTGTGTTAACGTTTGTATTAAAATAAGAAATATATGACAATTTTTCATTTTATGTTATATGGGAGCTAGGCGTGGTTATAGAGGATTCCAAGATCCTAGCACTATTCTTTCTAATTTAAATATTTTAATTGTATTAAAATATTCCACTGTACGCCGTCTCATGTACATACGTACCCATATGTAGCTGCATACTCTGGGTGGGAATAAAGGTCTAATGATATCTAGTCATGGTTGTATTTAAAAGTTCATTGAAATTGGAACGTGAATGTACTTTTGGTGAACTCTCAGAAACATGCTATATGTACTTAAGCTAATCTTAATGCAAATAAATTGTTTCACAATGCCAAAATCAAATTTACAACTCTACTCTAATAATATGTAATAATTAATTACCCCGACAGGACACAATACCAGCACATGTGAATGACCCAGAAAGCAATGTAAAAGTCACATGTGGTCAAATGTGCTATAAACTGTAGTAACGGTGATTATGCTAATTTGGCAACAAACTCGTAATGATTTATAGCAACACAAAACCAGCAACGAAACGAAACATTTCATTTTAGTAAAATTTTACACGAATTTCACTTAATGACTTCGATAATTTTACAGTAGCAGAGCGTATTGGCACGAGAGAGTAGTCTCTAAAATAAAAACGTAGTAAAAAACATTTGGTAAATAACACAATTTCCAGGGCAATACTTAATTATTTACGTTGGCATTCGGTACGGACATGAATATATTTTGTTTACTAACAACGCACAACGTAAAATTCATCAATCGAAAATGTTCGTTTTGTCATGTCCTTCAAAAGGAAATAATACAATTGTTGCCTTTATTGACTATTATCACTTGCCGTCCATGAATTATCAGAATATTCTTCACGAAAGAGAAGGCTGAAGCGATAATGTACTATTGATATTTGAATCGTTCACTGGTTAAATCGAATAAAATCGTTAAAAATGTAAAAATTAATGATGCATGTTCAACAGAAATTGGTTAACAATGTCATCATCGCTTTCGAAGAAATATTGGATGAGCCATTTAAAATTTTAAATTAGAATCGCCTATAAAAAGTACTGATTATTTTGTCAAATATCTGGTTTTATTGGAAAGGTTGAACTTTGCCATTTAATAAGGGAACCCAGTAGCATGCATATCACCACCACGACTGAATGGCAGTACCTCATTCGATCAACTCATTTTTTATCATATGCGGCAATTTTGCTTATTGACATAGCCACCGAGATGAAAATGAGTTTCATCTAGCGTCCCATTTTGCAAATGTCAAACAGAATCCTGAAAATAAAAACAAGTAAAAAGGCGATAAGTTCCGAACTTTATATACCCTCCAAAATGGATTGCATTCCATGAAATAACATTACAGGAATATGTTATTTTTTCATATATCCAAACCAAAACAAATAAAAATATTGAAAAAATAATTTTATAAATAAATATAAAATTTTTTAATAATTTATAAAACCACGTTTATAAATCAAGGCTGTCAATATGTTTATACTATGTATATCGTAATAATTCTTCAAGTCAATTCAAAAAGTAAATATAAGGCAGCAACCTTCAAAAAAGATTAAATACCCTCAATATTGTGGGATAGGGGGTGCATTAGCTTTTCAGCTAATTCCAAGATAACCCACGATTCAACCAATCATTGCCGTAAAAGTAAAGGAGTACGAATTTGGAAAACAAATCTTTTTATTTTCCGTGTCTATGTAGTCAGGGGAATGTATACATCGAATTTCATCATTCTATCTGTAACCGTTTCTATCCCCACAGTAGGTTCTTCCAGTTCAAGTATAACGTTGAAGAAATTCGGTGAAATTCGTGGTTTCTGGAGCGGAAAAAGTCAAGCCTTTGATTTTGCCAAATTTAATCCCATTTAGATCGGGATGGTACCAATATCGAAATATCTCATTATTTTTTGCGTCACCGCAGTCAGAGAAGTGTACACACCGAAGCTGCAGTCGTTTGGTTGGTACCATTTTTATCCCCATTCACCCCGTTTTCCGCCTAATAGTACAAATTTCGAAAAAATAATTTGTATATAGCATTGAAAAAAAATTTTAATTTTTATATCGCACTGAAAAAAAATTGTGCACAACGAATTTCATAATTTCAACTTCAGCGGTTTGGTTGGTACCATTTCCAATCGCATCCCTTGAAAGTACGAATCTTTTATTTTACGTATCAACACAAGGGATTTATATTCCAATTTTTATGTTTCGTATCATTAGTACCATTTATATCCCATTCCAAGAGGAATGTACACAACAGATTTCAAGTGTATACAAAGCAAAAATTAAAAAAACATTAGAACTTTCACTCCTTGTTAGGGAAAAATGTTTCCATCTGGGCCGATTTCGTCCACTTTCAATCCCAACCGATCTGAACCTCCTATGTCATTTCGTTCGGCAGCTAGCGTGCTTTCAACAGACAGAAGGACGGACAGATGGACATGGCTAGATCGTCTTAGAATTTTACCATGACTCAGGATATATATACTTTATGGAGTCTCCGATGAATATTTCGGTGTTACAAACGGATTGACAAAGTGAATATACCCCCATCCTTAGGTGGAGGGTATAATGAATGTTGTTTTACCTTTCAAGGACAAAGTAGTCGGTAGATCAAATTTAAAATGTTACATGGCCCTATGCGAACCTATGACGCCACCTCCACGTCGCACAGTGGTTCAAATCAAAATCCATCGGCCAAAATTCAATAACTTTTGTTCTGGTTGACATTTTTAATAAATAAATAATAAATTTTTTCTTCGCATTATGAACATATGCTAAAAAACATAAAAACAAAAAAATAAAAAATTTAATTTTCTTTTAGTTTTTTCGTTTGCATTTTTTGGTCTGTAATCAATATTTGATTTGAACTATTAAATATAGAAGCGAAATGGTCTTGAGCCAGGACAATATCCCAGTTCAAATCAAATATTGACTACAGACCAAAAAATGCAAACGAAAAAACTAAAACAAATGAGCGTTGGCACGGCAGAAGTATTGCTGGGTAACTATTAGGGCGTACCTCAAAAAAAAAGTTCGCCGTACACCTTCGAATATGAAGTATTATTGAAAGGTAGTTTCAAAAAAAAAATGTTTTATTTTTTTATGCCGAACGTAGGGGTCGCGCTTTTACATTTTTCTATATAACTTCTGCATTTATAAACAGATTTTAATGTGTGATACATCGATGTTTTTGTCTCGACGAGGCCGATTTTTTTGTCTTTGAAGTCATTGTAACCAGGTACGCTCTAGTAACTATACCTGCATATACACATACTTACATATGCAACTCAATGAGATGCTTGTAAGATGGCATGTGTGCTTTATTACTTGGTGCGATTTTTTAAATGCAAATTCGGCAAGTGAGTTGTGCTTCTCGTTCGTTTGTGAGAATCATCTCCTTATAGAGGTCGGGTTTGATGTTGAAAAGTCGCTGCGAAGCTACTTGAAAAGACTTTTGACATGGTCGAAATCATGATCGTGGTAGTCTGCAGCAAAGTAATAAATGTCACCATGCCATTTGTAAATAAATTTGCATTCTATTAAATATAGAAGCAAAATGGTCTTGAGCCAGGACAATATCCCAGTTCAAATTTAATTTTCTATCAAATCGAAAATTACGAAAAGTAGTCAATTTGGGCCGATTTCTAAAATATATCCGATTTCCCGATTAATATCTCAAAATTTTCCTTTTCCTCTAATTATGTTTTTTAAAGACCTCAAAAATGTCTGCTAGAGCAAAAGTTATTGAATTTTGGCCGATGGATTTTGATTCTGAACCACTTAATGTCCAAAATCTACTCGTTCATATTGAAAACGCATTTATAAACTGTACTATGTGTCAGGATATTTCAATGTGTTACAAACTTTGTGAAGTAAAAGTAAATAATATGGCGGAGGGTATTGAAATGGAGTTAAACATTTTTATCAATGACTTGCCCGTTTCATAAGTCAAGCACTTTGCGATGGCGTTAATAATAAATAGGTTGTGATGAGCGCCCAACAGCAACTCCTACGTTAGTGAGTGACATTTCTTTGTCATACCATCTTGGACAAAAGAGTTCATTGACCTAATATGTTATAAAGAATGAGTTTGTAATTAATTTATAAATTGTTTCATTTTTATTTGTCTGCCAACAGCATTAAATGTCAACAATTGGTTGTTGAAAGTTATCAATAATTACTCACGGGTATGGGTGGGTGTAAAACAAAGAAAAACATACAGAGCGCCATTTTCCAAAAATAGTGTTCATAGTAACTATGTAAGGTGATTTTCGCTCCGTTACTTTCGGCTAGTTACTGCTGCGACATTCAACACAGAAAGAGGTTAAATGTAAATTTAAAAGGAAAACGGAATTGGAAAAAGGAAACCATAAAAATTTGGAGTACACAATCTGAATTGCAAATATATGTTGGTGTTAAGGAAAGCCTTGAAAATAAAATGTTAGGGGGAATACGTACGAGAATACAATAGAACGACAACAAAATCGTATAAGGTAAAGTCCTTCACAAGAAAAAAGTTAGAATAATTGTTAATAGGTAGATCAATAAATCTATTCGCTTTTCCATTAGTTATCATTTCAATTTATTATACCCTCCACCACAGGATGGGGGTATACTAAGTTTGCCATTCCGTTTGTAACACATTGAAATATCGACCTGGGACCCTTGATCGCCATAAAATTCTAAGTCGATCTAGCCATGTCCGTCTATCCGTCCGTCTGTTGAAAGCAAGATGCTAGCATCTAAACGAAAGGAGCAAATGTTGCCATAAATGTGTCTTATAGTCGTACATTGTTAGGGATTGCAACTGGGCGAAATCGGTCCAAAGGGAAAATTTTTCCCTCACAAGGACTGAAAATACACCCTGAAACAAACACTCCTAAAACAAGAAATTTATTACTAAATTTGAGTAAAATTTTCTAAAACTAAGTAAATTTTTACTCAAATCAAGGAAGTATTTACTTAAATTGAGGACAATTTTGCTGATTTTTACCTTAAAACAAGTAAATTTTTACTTAAACTGAGAAAAATTTTACTTGATACAAAGAAAAAAGTGAACTTAAAATAAGTTGAATTTAACTAAAAATAGTTATATATAAGTTAGTTTCGCGCCAAATGTTTGTAACACCAAGAAATAATCGAGCTAGAGCCACCTTTAAGTATACCGATCGGCTTAGAATCACCAGCTGAGTCGATTTAACGATGTCTGTCTGTCCGTCCGTCCGTCTGCTGTCCATCAAAGCTTGTTCGCACTCTACAGGTCGCAATTGTTGTCCGATTGTCAGAAGTTATTTTTTCTGGCCAAGGACCATTGGTATTGAATTTGGAGGAAATCGGCTGAGATTTAGATATAGCCCCCATCCAAATGTCGCTCCCGATTTGACATTTTTCACTTTAGAAACCACATATTGCATCCGATTTTCTTTACATTTGGTACAACATCTTATAATCCAACTAGAAACAACTATGCTGAAATTGGGTAAGATCGGTTCAGATTTAGATATAGCCCCCATACAAATGTCGCTCCCGATTTGACATTTTCCGCTCTAGAAACGACATATTGTACCCGATTTTCTTTAAATTTTGCAGAACATCTTATAATCGAAATAGAAACACGTATCCAAAGTTGGGTAAGAACGGTTCAGATTTAGATATAGCCCCCATAGAAATGTCGCTCCCGCTTTGACATTTTCCGCTCTAGAAACGACATATTGTACCTGATTTTCTTTAAATTTTGCAGAACATCTTATAATCGAACTAGAAACACGTATGCAAAAATTGGCTAAGATCGGTTCAGATCTAGATATAGCCCCATACAAATGCCGCTCCCGATTTGACATTTTCCGCTCTAGAAACGACATATTGTACCCGATTTTCTTTAAATTTTGCAGAACATCTTATAATCCAACTAGAAACACGTATGCAAAAATTGGGTAAGATCGGTTCAGATTTAGATATAGCCCCCATACAAATGTCGCTCCCGATTTGACATTTTCCGCTCTAAAATCCACATATTGTACCCGTTTTTCTTTAAAATTGGCACAAATCTTATAATCCAACTAAAAAACCTATGGTGAAAGAGGGTATGTTGCTCCCGAATGTTTAACCGATTTTGGTCAAATTTTACATATTATATTTCACCAATAAATAGACATGGTGAAAGCGGGTCACATCGTTCCAGGTTTCAATATACCCCCATACAAATGTCCTTTCCGATTTAACATTTGTTGTCAAACACATACATTTACAGGATGCAAAAATCCTTCCCGATTTCAATTTTTTACCGAATTGAATTGCAATGAGAATTGTTTGGGTGATGTCCATATGTCCATACTTTGAAATGACTTTGGTATACTACTGTATAATTTGTATTTGTCTGTCGGACAATTAGATCAATTACCATATTATTTACCATATTCGTTAAATTTGACTAAAGATGAATTTATAGCATATAAATTATATTCATATAATTTATATAATTTGTATGAACTACATAAAATTGCTCCCATGAAATACCTGGGTTTAGTAATCAAAGCGAGGTACATACGCAGGGAGTGGTGTAGGGTATTATATAGTTGGCCCCGCCCGACTTTAGCCTTTCCTTACTTGTTTTATATATTTTAGCTTATTTTATCAGTTAGTCTGATTATGACGTCAGAATTGTCCTATCCCCAAGAACGAGAATGTGCAATTTTGTGGCATTAGCCTATAATTTCGACATTTTTTTATTATTTCAAAGAAAACACCGAAAAAACGGTTTGACCGGTTTTTATAAAAAGAAAATCGAGTAGCCGCGTTTTTTAAATCGCGGTTTTAACGGGATTTTGATTTTGCTTCAGAGTATGCAAACCTAATACAAGAAATGACAACATGAAATATTTCTCAAACGTGTCATAATACATCTGCTATTATATGAGCTATTACTCCATTATTTGCAATGACTTTGAAACAAGCAAACTTTACTCATACTTAGTTAATTTTCCTACTTTTAAGGAAAATTTTAATAAACTGGAGTAAAACTGTTAAACTAAATTGGAGTACGAATTTTACTCAGATTTAGGAATGCTATTTTTCTGAGTGTGGAAACATGTATGGTTCAGATTTAGATATAGGCCCCATATTAAGTTTTTTTGCTCTAGAAACCACATATTTACCAGATTTGCTTCATGGTGAAATTGGGTCAGATCGGTTTAAATTTATATATACATATGTAGCTCCCATAAATGTCTCTCCCGATTTGACCTTTTCCACTTAGAATCCAAGTACTTTAAGAGTTTTATCAAATATGACAGAACACGTTATATTAGGTCACATCAAATATACTTCGAACTCTTCTCATATATTTTGTTAATATATGTATTTTTAAAATTCCCCGACATTTATTGAAGTACTAACATGAAAGGAAATATATGTATATTTCCAAATAATATGTTAATATTTAGAAAACATTTTTCTTCGATGATTTATGAGTCAATTTTGTATATATCGACATTTAAAAAAGTTTTATAACACATTTATTTTTTTCCCTCCTTTCAGTACCAAATCTTCCCAAACACTGAATGACAATGGCAACAACATAGAGCAACCGTCGGATGCGGTAATACCACAAGAAGAATACGAGGGTTTGTCTCAGAAAACACCAAACGGATCGATGAAGTCAGCATCATATTCACTAAAGTCAACAGCATCGGCGCAATCTAGTAACGGTAGTCGAAGCCTAAAAAATGATCCCATTGAAAAAGTAACAGTCTCTGAAGATTCCAAAAGCCAGAAAGTGGGTACACCCCTCCCCACCACCCCTCTAACAACCATAGTGGGTACTTTGAGTGGCGTAGCTGAGGGAAAAGAGGTTACAAGTGAATCACCAACGAAATGGCGTACTGGGGAAGATGTGCTCGAGGTGGAAGATGTGGTCGACGCAGAAACGGAGCCACAAGTGGAGGAGGAAGTCGAAGACAAAGAACCAAAACTGGAACGCAATGGCAGTTTGGCAAGTCTACAAAGTAAAACGGAAAGTATAAAGACCCAACTCGGAGATACGCCTCCCGTGCTATCGAGAACCCAATCGGCCAAGTCGTTGGCCATAGAAGAAGAAATCGAAGACAACACCAGCTTTGTGGTAGTCGAAGATGTGGAAGAATCACAGGAGGAGGAAGAGGAGGAGTACGAGGAAGATAAAAAATCAACGAAATTTGAGGAAAATACGGAAGATTCTGATAATCTGAGTAACGAAGGCGGCGGCGCCGGTGTAAAAAGTGTTTCCAAACCCAATAGCGCGATATCGAGGCCATCCACCACTCGTTCAAGATCACCCACCATCGAAGAAATCAAGGCATTATCGCGCAGAAATTCCATGATAAAATCAATGGAATCGTTGTATGAGCGACCGCCTTCCAAGCACGAGTTCAACGATAACACCACCGAAACCAGTTCGCAGTCCAGCGCCCAACTGAACAGCAGTCTCGCTTCGACCATCATCGCTCCCGTTATCAAGCCCCAACACACCCCATTGAAGCAAAAATCAAAAACTACACATTTCCTCAAGAGTCATCGTAGGGTGTCGCCCGTTAAGCAATCCATTAAAATGGTGCAAGCCGAACTGTATCCACCTACCCTGCAGCGATTCGAGAAACCGCGCGAGGCCATATTGAAGTCATTCGATCAGCTGGATTCCAGCAACTGGGAGGTCATAATGGTGGGTCTGAAGAACATGGTGCGACTGATTAGATATCATCCCGACAACCTCGACGCCCAAATGCACATGGTCTGCATACAATTGGCCAAGTCGGTGAGAAATCTGCGATCACAGGTGGCACGAGCCGCCTGTCAGGCGGCCACAGAAATATTCACGCTCAAATCTCGTTTCTTGGAACAAGAATGCGATGATCTGGTCTGTGCTTTGTTGCATCGTACCGCCGATACCAATCGTTTCATTAGAGCCGATGCCACGCGTGCCCTCGAGGCCATGTGTGACAATCTATCGCCGGGTAAAATTCTCAATATCCTGACCTCGAAGGGAGCCCAACATCAGAACGCTTTGGTTCGCACCACCACAGCCAAACTGTTGAATCGTTTGGTCGAACGTTTGGGCTGCGACAAGATCTATACAATGCCCCGCGATCACCGCGACAAATTCTTTGTGACCGGCGCCAATCTACTGCTCGAGGGTAGCCTGGAAACGCGCAGCTATGCCAAGTCATTGTTCAGGCTGCTCTCCGAACATGTCAACTATCAACGGATGCTGCTGGAGGTGATACCGCAACGAACATATCGCAATATTGAGAAAACTTTGAAAAATATACGTTAGAATTTTAATTGGAATACATACAAACATACATACATATGGATTAATAATTACTTTGTAATGTATATATACAAATATAGCATTTAATAATTGTGTTTCTCTATAATTAAGAGTTCAAAGAACATCCCATTAATTTATTAATCATCAGAATCGGTGTTAAAAACATTTATTCATTGAACCATCATGCTCATCATCCTAGAATAGGTGATCGTTTTAAGATAATTTGTAACGAACTTAAAATAAATATGTATGTAGCTTAAACGTTTAGATTCAAATACACACCAAATGCGTTCATTTTTTTGGGGGGAATTTAAATGTAAATTCATCAGTGATGAGTTTGCACTTGCCAACAACAAGAAGTATAATTCTCTTTGGTTTTTATAATAACTACAGGCTTGAGTGCAATTACTGACCTAGCAGCCATGTCCCGATTCTATGCATATTCCTAAAAATATCTTCTTCACAGAAAAAAAGAATGTATTTTTACTAAAATAAGAAATGTCCTTACAACTTCCACAGTGTAGGAATTACATGTTTAATCGATGAAAGATCTTCAGATTTTGATGATTATTGGCGTACGTGTTTGCTATTGGAAAATATTAAGTCGAACGAAAGTTTTTTAAAAAAGCTAAAGGCTGTGGCAACGTTTTTTCTTTGAATTTTTACATATCTTGAAGAAGAGGGTTTTGTTCAACCAGTCATATCTTTTCTCTTGTAAGATATCACTTTTTGACAAGGTGAATATACTCCCAATTCACTTTTTCATACCGTTTGCAACACCTTGACATATTCATCGCAGGCTCCAGGCTTACCTTGCCTGATGCGGAGGGTTTAACTCCGTTGACGTCAACTTTTATTTCGGATGATTGGCCATCGCATATAGTTAGACTCTTTACTGATTTAAATTTGTTTCAGATCAATTATGTGGGAAATGTAAATGCTAGGCAACTTGACCTAGTATTTGTCAATGATCCCCATTTCTTCGAGATCAGTAGGTTTCCCCCCATATCTATCCCGGAGGACGACTATCGTCCTACCTTGAGTATATCAATGTTGTACCATTTATTGTTTCAAGAGAACCAACTTTGTTATGCTAAATTCTCTTATCCAGGATGTTGATTGGAATTCTGTCTGTAGCTGTTGTCACTATAATGATCTTGACATTGTTGTAGATAGATTTTATCAAATTTTAAATGACTTCATGTCACGATCAGTACCGAAAATTCGTGTTGGCCACTCTAGAAGGCTACCTTGGTTCTCACGTGAGTTGTCTAGTTTGAAAAATTCGAGAAGTAAACTCTTTAAAAAATTTAAGAGGACTTGTTTAAATTCTGACTATATCAAATACTCCGTTGCTAGGTCGAGATATAGCATTGAGTCTCAGAGACTTTATAGGATCTACTTGGAGAAACTAAAGAATGATTTTAGGAAGAACCCCAGATCTTTTTATGACTTCGTGAATCTTAAGCGTAGATCCGCATCTAATCCAACTAGGATTAGAATGGATGGTTTAGAATTTTGTGAAGATCAGGCGATTGCTGATTGTTTTGCGAAGTTTTTTGCGACGACTTATTCTGAACGATCTTATCGATCGAATGACACTTATCCTTTTAATGTCTCTGCATTGAGTCAACTGGAAATCCCTGTATTTGATTTACCCTTGGTTTTGTCCAATTTGAATAATCTTAAATCCACGAATAGATGGGGTGCCAAGTATAATTTTGAAATTCTGTGCTAGCGGTTTGGCTATTCCGCTAACATTCTTATTTAATACTTCATTGAGATTTGGATATTTCCCTTTGGCTTGGAGGAGTTCATTCATTGACCCCCTCCATAAGTCTGGCAGTCTAATTGACGTGTCAAACTATAGAGGGATAGCTAAGTTGAGTGCCATTCCGAAGCTATTTGAGAAATTGTTTACTGAGGTGGTATCTCATAGGTTTTCTTCTATATTGAGTCCATACCAACATGGATTTCGTAAGGGCTTTTCCACTGTTACAAATTTAATTCAGTTTACTTCTCACGTTATTGATGAATTTGTTCAGGGTAATCAGACTGATGTCATCTGTACGGATTTTAGTAAAGCATTTAATAAAGTGAACCATGAACTTTTGGTATATAAATTAGATCGCATTGGTTTTAGCTCTGACTTCTTGAAGTGGATATCTTCTTATCTTTCGAATCGCTCACAGATTGTTAAATTTGGAAATTCTTATTCTAAACGAATTCTGATTCCATCGGGAGTCCCTCAGGGTAGTCATCTAGGGCCTGTTTTATTCTTATTATTCATAACTGATCTTCCGGAGTCTATTACACAGTACAACATTTTTCAGTTCGTTGATTGCCAACTCAATTCTGAGAACAGTATGTGAAATTATACCCAAAAAGAATAATTTCTGCATCATTCGTTTTGTCTTCTTACCTGCCGAAATATTTTTAATATCGATTTGAAGTTAGTACTATCGTATAGGGGAATTTATCACGTTTTAGGCCCTGTTGTTTGACATAGCTCGACAGCCACTAGCCCGATTTAGTTGAAATAAATTTTAAAAAATTAAGAATTACAATTCCCTTAATCTGTTTATATATTGTTTTCCTATACAAGCAACAGTTTCCAAGTTAAAAATAAGTTTCCAATAAAAAATGAAGAATTTTTTTTTTAAATTCATAAAAAATACAAAACGGAAATAAGTTTCAAGTGTAGTTACTTTTTCGCAAAGTCACATAACCTATGAGCAAAATGAGACAAAGATCATGAAAATCGATGCACGCGTTTCGCTTTTATTCGCAATTGAGTAAAGGTATGAATTTCAAAAAATAAAAATAAAAATAAAAATTAAAAAATTATCATGAAAAAAAATTAATTTATAAAAACTTTATGAAAATAAAGTAATATGCAATTAATACGCAATTATAATATGCATAAAAACAAAATTCAGAACATTTTTTCAATTATTGGCAATATCCATGCTTGCAGAAGTTGACGCTTGTGGTTCTGATGATCTTGTTTTCTTCGTAGGTTGTTTATATTCATGGTCTGAGTCTGTATCGTCATCCGAGATACACATACTATTCAAGGGCGTGTTTCTTTCACTGTGTCCACCAATTTCAATGTCTTCATCTTCGGTGCTTTCTTCAAACTGCATAATTGTGGAACTCCACCAACAAACCTCCGCAAGCAATGCATCCAATTTTTTGCTTTTGAACCGCTTTTCAATTGGCATGGTCACCTGGTGGAACCTCTCTCCTTGTTCGTCTGATTCCTGAGGTGATTGTGCCAAAAAGGTATCGAGGTGGTGGTGCAAGAAATGCAATTTCAGCGTCATGGATGCACCGATTTTTTTCAAAATAATACAGCAACCTGTCCACTCGTTGCTGTATCTCTTCTCGCTGGACACGGTTCTTTCCTAGAACGCCTTCTATTACTTCTTTCAATGCGTTCCATGCATGTTGGTGGTCGTGATGCTCTGAAAGCATATTTGTGAAAGAATCACTTTTGATCAATTTCCGAATATCAGGTCCGTTCAGAATACCTGTTTTAAATACATAAGAAAAACGAAAAAATTGTTGGTAATGTAAATGAACAAATTTAGATATGACAATATTTAAATATAGAGTACGATACGTACCGTTTTTAATTTTCTCATCACTGAGTTTCGGAAAGATGGATATCAAACAGTCACTTCAACGAATTTCCCAGCTATTCCCAGTTTCATGTGTAGCGGTGGCAACAAAATATCATGCAGGTCCTTTATCATAGGTTCATTGCGTAATTTTAATTGTTTGTTGAGCTCGGGAGTTCTTCCTTTCCAATCTTTACATTGATATTGATTTCCTTTGTATCGTGAATCCCAATTACAAAGGAAGCAGAAGTATTTTGGATATCCGCCCAAATAATTAAAAGTTACTTTGCTTACTATGGGTTTTTCAGTTGGCTACCTGTTTTTTACAGAAATTCAACGCACATTTAGGGGTCGTCATTATTCGCAAATGTATTTAAAACAGGTATTCTGAACGGACCTGATATTCGGAAATTGATCAAAAGTGATTCTTTCATGAACAACCTACGAAGAAAACAAGATCATCAGAACCACAAGCGTCAACTTCTGCAAGCATGGATATTGCCAATAATTGAAAAAATGTTCTGAATTTTGTTTTTATGCATATTATAATTGCGTATTAATTGCATATTACTTTATTTTCATAAAGTTTTTATAAATTATTTTTTTTTGCATGATAATTTTTTAATTTTTATTTTTATTTTATTTTTTGAAATTCATACCTTTACTCAATTGCGAATAAAAGCGAAACGCGTGCATCGATTTTCATGATCTTTGTCTCATTTTGCTCATAGGTTATGTGACTTTGCGAAAAAGTAACTACACTTGAAACTTATTTCCGTTTTGTATTTTTTATGAATTTAAAAAAAAATCTTCATTTTTTATTGGAAACTTATTTTTAACTTGGAAACTGTTGCTTGTATAGGAAAACAATATATGAACAGATTAAGGGAATTGTAATTCTTAATTTTTTAAAATTTATTTCAACTAAATCGGGCTAGTGGCTGTCGAGCTATGTCAAACAACAGGGCTTAAAACGTGATAAATTCCCCTATACGATAGTACTAACTTCAAATCGATATTAAAAATATTTCGGCAGGTAAGAAGACAAAACGAATGATGCAGAAATTTCACATACTGTTCTCAGAATTGAGTTGGCAAATCATGTGTTGTACTGTGTTATTAACTCTAAACTTCTAATGTATGCAGATGATGTAAAAATATTTTTTTCTTATGATTGGCCAGAATTTTCTCATCCATTGCAGACTGACTTGGATAGTTTTGGACGCTGGTGTGACATAAATTGCATGGAACTCAATCTAAGGAAATGCAAACATATGCACTTCTTTAGATCGAACCCGAGATTTGTCAGGTATTCTAATGGTTTCCAAACTGAATTTCAACAATCATATTATTACTATGGTTAACAAAGCATATGGTGTTCTTGGTTTCATTAAGCGATGGGCTAAGGAGTTCTCTGATCCTTACGTGACGAAGCAACTATTTACATCGCTTGACAGGCCTATTCTGGAATATGGTTCCATAGTGTGGGATCCTCAGTATGGAATCTATATTGATAGAATTGAGTCAGTTCAGAAAAAAGTTTTGATTTTTTCATTAAGTCACTTACATTGGAATAGTGATTTTGTACTTCCCCCTTTTACTAGTAGATTGAAGTTGATCGACTTGCCATCCTTAAAAAGCAGACGTGTTATGTTAAACGCCGTGATGGTTTATAAGGTTATAAATGGTGATTTCTCTTCTGACTATATTATTTCTAGGATTAAGTTTAACGCGCCATTTAGACCTTCTAGATACTATCAGTTCCTTCATATTGATTTTCAGCGTACGAATTATGCTTCCACAGAGCCCATTAGTAGAATGTGTATTGATTTCAATTCATTGTGTCACATCATAGATTTCGGATTAGGAATCGATATAATAAAGTCGAGGATTTTCTCCTGCTTGGATGTTTAGTTTGTTGTGACATGTTTACTTTAATATATTTAGTTACTAACTTTAAGAATAACTTTTATTTGCATGTGATACTAATATTTTGTTTAATATTTTTGTTATGCCGGCTGTTGATATTTGATCTGTAGCCGGTGTCCACCCTCTACTGCTTAGCCGCCATGGTTCGGACTATGGTGTGTACGCTGACCCTAGGTTATGGTGACGTGGCCCTCTCGGTCGGAAGTGGCGGGTGTGAGAGGCGTTGGTACCGTTCGATTAAAAAAAAAGTATACAGTGGTGGCCAAAACATATGTAACCAGGCTTTAATAGGCTCATAAGTTTGAAAATTAGAATCACAAAGAAGACAATGCTGTTTAAATAAATATTAATACAGAATTAATATTAATACATTCGAAAGATAAGTGATCGGATGGACAATTTTATGAAAAGACTTTTGAAAAACGACTCCTTTCTCTCTTCCTGTAAATGAACTGAACGATTGCAAGTACCAGTTTCTGCTCGAACAATTGGAAGACATCCTGCACGTTCCTCTCCACGCGAACGAAAATCATTCATCGATTCTTGAAACTTATAGCGAGTTTGTGATTTTTATGGCGGTATGGTAATTAATAATTACCTTGAAATCTAAAAATTATAATTTTAACTTTAAAGAAAATATAGTAATGTTACAAACATAGCACTATTGCGAATTTTTACAGTAAAGACTGATTGATGTGTGACTTCTCCTTTCATTCATAAATTTAATTACATTGCGATAGCTTCGCCCAAAGAATAGCAATATCCAATGAGACAAAGTATACTTAATGAAACAATATTTCTCTCCTCACTAAAGACTTTAGATTTTTTGCCTCTCATGTGATTTTTGTAATCTTCTTGCTATAAAATATTTTGTTCTCCGACGTCCAAGAATTATTAAATTTTTATAGGTGATGCATTTTGTGTCTATTGGGATTGGTCTCACAATCCCAATATGAAAATATGTTTTTTAATATTTTGAAAGCACGCTTTGGAGAGGTGACTTAATACCTTTAAAATTTAGAGTGTACTCAGAAAGAAGTGATCCCTATAATGAGGTAAAATGAACTAAAATTCATATCAAGTTCAAACTTTACCTTGAAAGTAGTACAAAGTTTGTAGAAAGTAGAGTTTGAAAGAAAGTAGTAGTTTGAACTTGATTCTAGTTCAATTTTCCTTAAACCAAGTACATTTTTACTAAATCTAAGTAAAATTTTGTTGAAATTTTCTTAAAACAAGTACTTTTTTCCTCAAACCAAGTAAAATGTTACTTAATCTGAGGAAAAATTTACTTGATATAAGGAAAAGAGTGAACTTAAAATAAGTTCAATTTCAGAGTATGCAAAACTAATACAAAAAAATAAACTTCAGTCGCTTAAACCGACTTATAAAGGGTGATTTTTTAGCTATTATCTATTTGGCAACACTGGTTTAAACAGCCGACGCACGTTTCGTGTTTTGTTTCACTGTCAAACATCTTCAGTTTGGTCTATAATTTAACCACCACAACACTTGCAAATTATTGAATTTTATTATCAAAATGTGTGCTCTGTTAAGAAAGTTCATCGCTCGCTTCCATTTTATGGTCAGTTTAATCGACCCAATGAAGCGGCTATTGGGGCTATTGTGACTAAATTTCGCACCAAATTTACATTGTTGGACATTAAACCACCAACACGCTTACGTAGAGTGCGAACTGAAGAAAATATCGCAGCTGTATCGTCCAGTGTTAATGATGACCATCAATTATCGATTCGTCGCCGTTCGCAGCAATTGGGCCTCTGTTACTAAAAAACATGGAAATGCCAAAATTGGACTAAGCGGATGGACCATTTGAGGCGGAGTCAAGGTCAACATTTGCATGAAATAATCTTCAAACATTAAATTATATGGATCATTAAATTATAAGGCAGCCATCTTCAAAAAAGCTAAATATTGGGGGATAGTGGGTGCATTTCAGCTATCCTATTTGGTTGGTTTGGTGTATTTCCATCCTATTTTTATTCCAAAAGTATAAATTTGAAAAATCCATTATCTCTCACGAACGCAGTGACTTCATGATTCTACTCATTTTTCTCGTAATTTGTGTGTCTATGCAGATGAATATATACATCGAATTCCATGATTCTAGCTGGGCCATTTGGTTACCATCCCCATTTTCGTATTTTACCACCTTAGAAGTACGACTTTCGAAAATCTCTTTATTTTAAATGTGTACGCACTCTAGCCGTAGCCGTTTAGTTGGTACCATTTTTATCCCTCTGTTCTCATTGTATCCCTTAAAAGTACGAATTTGGAAATTTCGATGTAAAATACAGCTGGAATTTTAAAAAATAAAAAGGGAATTACGAATTATATTATAAGGAATAGTTCTTGTGAAAATTTCCCACACATATAGAAATTTGATTTTTATACCCTCCACTAGGGTATTATGTCGTTGTGCATTTGTTTGTTTATTATACAGATCGGCTTAGAATCACTTTCCATTTAGCAATGTCCGTCCGTCTGTCTGTCCAATCTTAAAAAATTGGCTCATATAAGTTTTGTAAGTCAAGGACGAAAGGTATTTAATTTGAAACAAATCGGTTCAGATTTAGATATAGCCCCTATAGCAATGTCGCTCTCGATTTGACTTTTTCCGCTCTCGTACCCTGGCACAGTAATCCATAATTCAACTGGTGAAAATGGTTCAGATCGGTTCAGATTCAGATATAGGTCCCATACAAACTTCGCTCGCGATTTGACTTTTTCCGCTGTAGAAGCAGCATATTTTATATTTCTTGTTAAAGTTAGTGTATGTATTATTCTCATAAAACTATTGTAATCGTATTTTTGGAAACAATAAAATTGAAATTTAGCAGTGAAAAAAAAACTTTTTTTCAAAAGGTGTGTTCATTCAATCGCCTGTAACTGCTGAAATACATTACCGATTTCAATTACTTAAATATTGATGTGCTGTGTTATAGCAGTGTTAGATTTTTTAAAGTTTTTGCAATTATAATTCTTTTAGTTTGATTTTCGAAATGATTACACTAATCCATATGTATATAAATATATATACGATATATATTTACTGAGATTGTTGCACTTGCCAAGACCCATATTACTTAGGTATAAGTAATAATAATAATAAGTAATATCGTACTCAATGCTTATATAAACACCTTTGATATCATAATCGTCATACGAGGTATTTAAAGCTTCAGTTTCCTTAATTAAGGGGTGACTAAGACCATTATAGCTAGTTATTGCAGCGACAAACCAGAGCCTCTGGTGGGAATCGAACCCACAACCCCAACGCTGATAGCCGAGCACGCTACGTTTTAATAATAGTAATGCCTGATCCATTGTCCCATGTATTAAACTTTTTTGGCTTTTGTTCTAAATCCGATCTTCGTACACCGACCAAGTGCATTAAAACATTCTTTTTGTAATAGAACATTGTTAACTTTATTGCATTTTAGTCAAGAGGTTGGATAATGACTATACAATCTTCCGCAAGCATTCAGCATTTTTCCTGTGTATCCTTTTTCCATTGGCATCGTGACTTGATGAAATCGTTCTCCTGTTCGTCCGATTCTGTGGCCAATTGGTGTATGATCTCATCAAAGTGATGATGTAGAACATGTAATTTCAATGTCATAGATGCATTGATTCTCTGAAAGTAATTGAGCTTTCCATAAAACGCCCTCGATTACAGCTTTTATTACATTTCAGGGTAGTTGTTCGTCAGCACATACGTAAATATTTCGCCTTTCATTCATTTTTTTACATCCGGGCCATTGAGATCACCTGTTGAAAGTAAAAAAAAAACATTTGCGGAAAAATGAACTGAAATGACATAAGATGAATTTACAAATGTCAGATCACATACCAATTTTTTATTTTTTTAGATTCAATAAGATGAATTTACAAATGTCAGATCGCATGAATCTAGATCAAGGCGTATTTATAAAGGTGATAGCAGGAGCCCAGCTCATTCAAAAGTAACCGAAATTGTCAAATCCCATATATTTTGCTTTGACAGTATGGCTCACCATTCAAAAAATTACTTGTATTTTGTTGTTGCCGAATTTGTTGTTGTTCTAGTGCTATCACCTGTATAAATACGCCTTGATCTAGATTTTGCATGCAGTGTGACAAAACTATAAGCTCAATCGAACAGGCCTCTTGATATGAAAATATTGAAATAGGCGACAATACCGTTTTTAATTTTTTCATTGATGAGTTGTTTGGAAAGACATTTTTCAAACAGCCAGAAACTCATTACCTTTGACGACCATTTAATGAATTTCCCAATTTCCAATTTTATATGCAGTGGCGACAGCAGTACATCATTGACATGTTCAATAACCAATTTTGAGAGTTATTTTCTCCAATCCTTACACTTATAGCGATCGAAATAATTTCTGAAACCCCTTCTTGCTTTCTTTCTTTAGAAATAATACTTACAGGTCACAGCAAATCATCCTTATGTTCCTTATATAATTTTATTCAATATATTATCCAATTGTTCATAAGATTCCTTCATATGTGTGTCCTATACTATTCAAAAACAAGTAAAAACGGAGTTAAGTACGGCCGGGCCGAACTTTATATACCCTCCACATGGATTGCATTCCACAGAGGCTGTCCATATTCGGAGATGCGCAATAACATTGCAGGAAAACGTTAATTTTTTTGTAATATTGCCAAACCAAAACAAATGAAAATAAGTCTAAAAATAAATATTTTATGGCATGGCTACCAATATGTTTATAATATTTATATCGAAATAATACTTCAATTGAACTCAAAAAGTAAATATAAGGCAGCATTCTCCAAAATATTGGGGGATAGTGGGTGAACTTTTAGCTACAGCCTTTTGGTTGTTTGTATTTCCATCCGATTTCAATTCCACAAGTACAAATTTTGAAAATCCATCATCTCCCACGTAAACATTGCAAGATAACCTAACTTCATGATTCTACCCATTTTTGCATTTTTACTCAAAAGTTAAAATCTTTTTATTTTGCGAGTCTATGCAGTCAGAGGAATGTATACACCGAATTCCTTGATTCTAGCTGAGGCCATATGGTTGGTACCATTTTTATCCCCTTTTCCCATTTTACCCGCTTAGAAGTACGACTTTCGAAAGTTTATTTAGTTTACATGAGCAATTTGAGGGATTACACACCGAATTTCATCATTTTAGATATAGCCGTTTATTGGGTACCATTTTATCCCTCTGTTCCCATTTTATCCCTTGAAAGTACGAATTTTATTTTTCGTGTCTATGATGTCAGAGGAATATATATTCATGACTCTAGCTGCGCCATTTGCTTGGCACAATTTTTATCCCTTTTTCCATTTTATCCAAAAGGACAAATTTCGAAAAATTTCTTTACTTTACGAGTCTACGCTAAAGAGGAATGTATACATCGATTTTCATTATTCTAGGTGCAGCCGTTTGGTTGGTAACATTTGTATTCCTCTATTCCCATTTTACCCCTTAAAAGTACGAATTTGGAAAAAATACTTTTATATTATGTATCTACTCAATTAGAGGAATGTATACACCGATTTTCGTGTTTCTAGCTGCCGTCGTTTGATAGTTACCATTTGTATCCCTTTTTCCCCAATTTTACCCCCTACAAATAAGAATCACTTTACTTCACGCATACCAAATATGAAGCAAATATAAATAGAGATATTCAAAAAACATGCTTAAATACTCGAAATATTAGGGGTATTTTCAGTCCTTTTGAGGGAAAATGTTTTCCCTCTGTACCGATTTCGCCCACTTTCAGTCCCAACCGATCTACAACTATAAGACACATTTATGTCAATTTTTTTAAAGTGCTTTCAACAGGTGGACGGACGGACATGGCTAGATCGTCTTAGAATTTTATGACGATCAGGAATACCCCATCCTGGAGGTGGAAATTCTTGCATCTTTTGGAAATTAAAATTCTTGCATCTGTTCAAATCTTAAACTACAAAATTTCGCAAACCCCTTAAATCGAGGGTTGCCTAAAGCAAATATCTGGTCCAGCTTAAATCAAAATAAAACAAATAACAATATATTCTAAATAGATGAACTAAAAATATTACCCTTACGGAAAATTTTATCAAGTCAACTTGGAAGCGATACAAAAGCCACATAATGAGAAGTGTTAGAATGTCCCTCGTGGTCGTCGTCGACACAAAATGACGCCGTCTTTCCTTGACGATTGTAAGTTGGTATTCCATATTGAGATTTATCGATCGTCGTCGACGTATATTTGACATTCTGTAAGTTATGTGACGTTGATATTGTGTTGACGCGAATCTAATTTTTGTCATCACCGTTTTTGCTGACGACTAGAACGTTTTAAATTTTCTAAGTGTTCAAAAATGATAAAAAAAAATGTGGATGAATTGGAAAAACTTAAAATGTAATTGATTTATTTATTTTTATAACAATTATGAAAAACTTCAAGTTGCTTGCAAGAAGATTTCGAAGGGGCACCCGTCCCAGAAATTTAAAAAAAAATTAAATATCCTTGGTCCACCAAGAAGAATTGGAGATTTATTTAAAGGGTTGTCGAACTTTAAAATGAAAAGTCAAGAAGAAAATTGTCACCAAAAAAGTAGAGCGCAATGCTACCAGTGGCGAAAGATTCAAACAATTGACAATCAGCTCGCTGGAACATATTTGATACAGTTTGAGGGCACCGTTCAGGGAGTCCATTCGCAATTCTGAGCGATAAATGTGATGTTAAAAAGGTAGAGCGTACTTTGGATACAGAAGCTTCATCTCTTTTAGCATTTGTCACAGTCCCAAGTTAAAGTCGTTTCCGACACTCAGCTGGAGCGATCGTTGGGCTAAATTTTGGAGTCAATTTGATTGTTTTCAAGCGTATGCATGAAGGTTATTTTATTAACACGAAAGTAATGTTGAAACCTTTTTTTTAACGATATACACACCAACGCATGTTGAAAAACTCAAAAACAATACCAATACTAATTCGGTTTATTATACCCTCCACTAGAGTATTTTGTCTTATTTGTTTGTAACATCCTAACGGAATAGAAGTAGACTTAGAATGGCTTTCTGAATGTGCGTTCAAAATTATAAAAATAATTCAAAGCTTCCTATATGAGTGAACATATAGCGTGCATCTTGAAATATTGACTATTCCCAGCGGATGCCCTCGAGGATATCGCCTATTACCCATTCTGTTATATCATATATTGACCTTTATTATAAAAATTTTGAGAATGGGAATTCCCACTCCCATAAAAAGAATATATGGGATAGTTTGCTATTATAAAATTATGGAAACATTGGAAAACAAATCATGAAACATTCAATAATAAGCGTACATTTATAATACTCCATTGATGTTACAAACAATCTACAACTAGGTTTTTAACTCGATTTCCATGCATCTCGGAACAATAACAAGAAAATATATTAACATATTAACAAATAATTGACAAAAATATATTAGAGCTGGTTTTCTTTAAACAGGGATAATAAGCTGCGATAACAAAAACGTTAATAAAAAATGCAATACCACGGCAGCCGGTATATTTATTGGATTGACTCAAAGACGAAAATCTTCGACCAAGGTCTGCTACCTCAAACTAAAAAAATATTTTTCATATTGTCGCCAACTACAATACAAATATTTGTATCAAAATAAATTTTAAAAAAATATTCTTCCTCCAATTAGACTTACACTGGAAATAATCCAGACAACACAAAATTTTTTCAAAATTTCTTTTCACACACACATTAACATTGCTTTTGGCGAAAATTTTAAGAGAATTTTTTATTTTGAGTGAAATTTTAACTTTTTATTTAGGTTGTGTGTTATCGCAGCTTAATTATCCTGTCTTAAAGAAAAACAGCCCTATTAACTACTCGCTCAAAGAAAAATCATAAAAGAAAAAGCTCTAACTATTTTATTTCACCCCCATCGCGAATGAATTATTCCCTTAAATTTCCAATCGGTAATCCAATTTAAGGTATTTTTTTCAAGTTTCTTCTGTTTTTTTTTTTTTCTTCGATTTGATCGCTTTATTTCTATAACAACGCAAAGATGTGAAACCTGTTCCCGGGATATATTCACACCACCATCTTACGCCTGCAGGGGAATATAAAATTCACCTTTTATTCGCGATGAAGGTGAATATGATAAAGTACTTTACAAAATATTTGTTAACTTTAATTTTTTATTTAAACATGCAATATTCATCATTCTTGCATTTACTATCAAAAGAACTGAAGAGCGATAAATAAATAATAAATAAAACACAATCCACTGGCATTCCTTTAGAATTGTTTTTAATTATAAATTTTTGTACTCTTTTAGTTTCGTAAACAATGTTCGTAGCCAGGGAACTTTTCGATCGATTTGTTATTAAGATTTTAATGTTTTTTTCAAGATACAAGTTTTTTAGGGAATCGAAGCTTCTACTAAGTAAAAAACTTGTGCATGCATTTCGGAACAATAACACTGAAGTCATGCACTTTTTTTTATGGGCCCCCAGAGATTTGAGGCCTCGGTGTAATTTTTGGAAAAAAGTGATCATATTCTCAGGCTCATATCTTGCAAACCGTTCGGAATTTTGATTTACTCTCTGAGGCAAAGTTCTAGCTCTTGTCATAAAGAACAAAAATTGTGAACATATAAAATCAAAAAAACTTCATCTTCAAGGTCAAAATCAAAATAACGGAAAAGCGAAAAATAGAAAAAATAATGAATTGTAATACTAATACTTCCTGCCACTCCTTTGAATTGGATTAAAAACTTTTCTTTTATCCTTTAGGTTTCGCTAAACTTCTCAACATGGTAGAAAGAGATTTTGTATATTAAGGCAATGACATACCCGACATGGCATTCCCTAAAAGTGGAAAGATGCCATGTGGTTGTCTTTTTTGTTTTATATTATTTTTCTAGGAAAATACTCCTTTCCAACTACGTAACTTTACCAAAACATATATGTACAATATCGTGGTTATCCCCCAGTTTCGGATTTTAAGATAAACTTATATATCGAAGGCATCTAAAAGCCACTATATATAATCCCAGAAAAAATCATCTGTGTCCATCATCATATCTTAATTATTATTTACAACAAAAATAATTTAGAAACTAAGGTAAAACGAAATAACTGAAAATATATTTAAATACACATGTCGAAAGTAAAACTACTCGTCTAATCGAATGTCGTCATTCTGCTCTGCCTGATCAAGTCAAAAATACTTCGTAACAAAATAAATAGAATTTATTTACGTCTCACCTAAGCAGGATACTGCATAGGTTAGCATTTGACTTTCTTTGGTAGAGATTGGTGATACTGTCCTCACCAATACTTATTGAGAGCAAAAAGTCATTTTTTTGTTACACATGCATCAAATAAAAACATATGAAGTGAATAAAGTTTGTTCCAAGGTTTTTTCATAAAAAGTGTTTTCATAATGATTTCATAAATGATCGAACAAATTTTGAAATAGATAAAAATTAACAGCGTGATTAGAGTGTTACATGTGGATGATAGTTGGATTTAAACATTGCAGAAATGCATATTTTACAGCAGATCGATCAGTGTTTTCCTCTGCGATGGAAAGGAAGTTGAATGATAGAAGAACTATTTTATATAAACTTAATTCGATCCTTGGTACGATTTGAAACAAGGTCGTAGCTAGGACAATAATTTCGTAAATTAGATTAGAGTCTTGATAAAAATGTTATCTACGGTATTTTCCACTACGATTATCGGAATAGCGATTATTGCCATTGTTATTATTATGATGATTATTGTTATGATTGTTGTTGTTGTTGTTGTTGCTGCTATTGTTGTGGCGCCATTTGTCGTAGTTATTCGGAGAATCGCGTCGTTGCTGATATGGACCAGAATTCGAATGTGGTCTCATTTGATTCGAGGCATGCTTGGAAATACGTTCCTGATGCCTGGAAGAACCCGAGGGAGAAGAATTGTCCATCATACGATTATTGTCATTATATGATGAAAAATTACCACTTCTCAATGATGAGTTGTCATAGCTCTGTCGTGTAGCGAAGACTGGCGATTTCATGGGTGGTGGCAAAAGTTTACCCTTGTATTTTATGGTCAGAGACTTACGAAACAGCGACAGACCCTGTAGCAAATGCATGGCATAGGGGGGTGAACAACGTTTACTGTACGTAATAAAGCCATATGTCCTCTGTCGTCCGCCATTGTCTTTTGGTATCCTTGTGCGCTCTATAGGCCCAGCTTGCAGAAATACTTCGTACAGCAACTCCTCAGTAACGCGCTCGTCCAGATTGGCCACAAAAAGTGTTCTTTGCTCTTCGTCATCTTCATCCTCACTTTCTTCCACAACAATGGGCTCTGATATATCATGTTGTCTAGTCTTTGGTGTCGTTTGCACTTGTAACGGCATCGTTACAGGTAACATCATGGTGCTGCTGCCACTGGCACTGTTAATTAGACCCCCTAAAAGTTGCTGATGTATACGCTGCTGTATCTGCTGCTGTATCTGCTGCAGTTGTAGATTATACGGCGAATTCATCTGATCGCTTTTTTTGTGAAACAATACAACAAAAATGAATCGCCTTCCTCTCGTCGAAATTAAACTTTCTTTTCCAGAAAATACTCAAATAAAATGAAAATAATCAAAGTTGTTTCTCCTCATTGACACACGAATGTTTGTATGTATGTATGTATGTATACATATGTCAAAACAAAATGTTTTCCTATTGACTATGTTCGAAAAACACCAAGAACGATATAATCAAAAGCTGAATGCTATGTATACACCACTAAGACGCAAATGTAGCGAATAGGTGGCATTTGAGATATCTAAAGTGTTGTTTACACTTTAATAGCGATTTCAGAATACAGTTGAGCTCGATTATGCGTGATTCAATTAACCGGGATCGATAACGAAAGGAAAATATTTTTATGTCAATTGATTATCCGTGATTACCTCAATTATCCGGGAACAAAGGGAACAGGACTTCAGAATACAGTTGAGCTCGATTATCCGTGATTCAATTAACCGGGAACATCAATTATCCGGGATCGATAACGAAAGGAAAATATTTTTATGTCAATTGATTATCCGTGATTACATCAATTATCAGGGAACAAAGAGAACAGAACAAGATAAAATTCAAATCTACCGTGTCCAAGAGAATCTTTTGGCAAAAAATATTCAGGTTAAGAAGAAAAAACAGAACACATTAAATGATTTTTTTAAGTAATTACGTACGTAATAATTAAAAATGTATAAGTATTATATCTTGTAAGTGTGCATATTGAATAAATAAAACATTTATGTAAAAACGAGTAAAAAATTTTACCTCAATTAACCGGTAAAATCGATTATCCGGAACGCTTCCGGTCCCGACCATCCCGGATAATCGATGCTGAACTGTACATGCGAAATCGAGCAGAAATGACATAATGTCGATTTAGAAATGATCTGACATTTCAAACAAACAAATTTTAAATAAATAAATGCACTTTGAGCTGAAATCGCTTGAAATTATTTGAAAAAAAAATGTTATATTTCACGAGGCAATCAAAGAAAATGAGAAATAAAGTAATAGCCTTGTCACACTGCATGCGAAATCTAGCAGAAATGACATAAGACCGATTTTGACATTTGAAAATCGACCTTATGTCATTTCAATTAGATTTAAAATGCAGTGTGACAAGACTATAAGCAAAAATTAAAACCGTGTTAATGTCTTTAATTTTTTAAAATTTGCATTATTAGGCCTTTCGATTGGGCTTACTAGCTTAAAATTAAGATAATTGATAAGGTGGCAACGTTGCTACTCATTGGGTTGTCTTAAATGAATCAACAAGAAAAATCTGGCAGCAACACTAAGAGAGTTACAATCTACTTTCTTGTTAAGCGAGTAAATTCCTTACAAAATAGAAATCTCACAAAAAAATCGTTTAATGTAATAGCCTTGTCACACTGAATACGGGATCTGACTTTTGAAAATCGACCTCATGTCATTTCTGCTAGATTTCGTATGCAGTGTGAATTCTTCTTTTTTTAATGGCTAAAAAATAAAATAAAATTTTCAACGGCGGCCCATAGTTCCGGAGTTACGGGCCCCGCAACTTTGAAAACCTTTTTAGTGATATCTTCGTTATTTATTTAAAGGTCTTTTATGATATTTATTTGTATGTATTGCTAGCTTTCTTACCCGGCGTTGCACAGGTTCATTCTTCCCCATTCCCCCACATCGCATGTTTTTGAAGATAAAATGAGTGTGGACGGTACCACGCCCCTTTGTACCTTTACCTGGTATATCCAGGAACCATTCCCTGTCCAGAAGTTAGCTATAGTAAAATTTTGAAGCGAATTGGTCCACCGGTTTGGCTTCCTATACGGAACATACAGACACACTTTGATTTATATATATAGATTTTGAAATATATTTTTTTAAATTATATTTATGTATATATTATTTGTTTCGAAAAAATTAAGTAGTATTTTGTTTTCGTATTAGTATTTTGTATTAAAAATTAGCATATCTTGTATTGAATTAAATATGTAGGAAACAGCGCCACAGGCGAAAAATTATTTCGAAAAAAATCACGCGATTTTTAAATTTTTGTATTTGTTATTTTGAACGATCTTTTAATTGTCTTTCCAACGAAATTTTATTCAAATCGGATACAAAACATTGAAAATATCACTAATTAGATATATGAAGTTTCGGGTCCCGTAACTCGGGAAATATGCGCAATAGAAAAAATTATTTAAGTTTATTTACTTAAAATTTCATAAAAATCGGATGAAAATAATAAATCGGGGCCCGTAACTCGGGAAATATGGGCAGCAATGAAAAAAATATTTTTGTCTATTTTCTTAAAATGGCATACCCTTTCCAATAAAACTAATTTCATGTAAATCGGGCAATAAATAACGAAGAAATAACTAAATAGGTTTTCAAAGTTTCGGGGCCCGTAACTCCGGAACTATGGGTCGCCGCTGAAATTGTATTTTATTTGTTCTTCTTATAATTAAACGATCTACGTAATAAAATGACTAAAGTAAATATTGCGACTGTCTCCGTATTCTAGATTTAAGCCGATTTCTCTCATCAAATCGTTTGACCCCATTAGATAGTCTGAATGAACCTTTATCCGCACACAGTTGACATAACGAAGTTCTGTCTGCCAACATCAGACCTGTTCGATTAGGCTTACTTGAGAGACTTGATAAGTTGGCAACGTTGCTACCTATTGGTTTTTCATAAATGGTTTAACAGGGTAAATCTAGTTAAACGAGTAAATTCCATACAAAAATTAAGTTAGTAAGCCCAATCGAACACGTCTATCATCATTGGGCGGGCTTATACGCACTTTGTTCGAATATTTTGCCACCACGTGCAAACAACAGCAAATGGCAACTCCACACCACATTGATGTACGATACGCACTTACGACGTTTCTACCTACCCCCCGCTGACAATACAAACCTTTGCGGAACGTCACGCTACATTACGTGTCCGTGATGATAACAAACAGTCGCACTAAAAAATACGTCGGAGAGTAGATAGTACGTAAAAGGCAACAACAACACGTAGCGTGATGTGCCAAACAGCTGATATACTCGTATAGAAACAAGAATAGTAGTACATGTCATTAGTAACTGTACCTAAAATTGATTAGTAAAAACGTTCCACAGTACAGGGTCTTGACGTTTTCCAATAATTTCTCTGTACATAAAAGTAACGAGATTTAAACTTAAACCTGACTTAAAATAAATAAAATTAACAATATAACTTGGTGCCATGAACGACGAACGATTAATGGAATTGGTGGAGGCAAATGATGTCATCTACAACAAAAGCAATCGCTACAACCACAGCTATGAACAGAAAAGGAAGGTCTGGGCAAAGATAGCCAAAGAGTTGGATGCACCTGGTAAGAAACGTTAGGAAACATTTCCTTCCAGTGATGCAATAGTGACCAAATATTTTCTATCCCATAATCACAGTGGATGAAGTGATAAAGCGCTATCGTGCACTCCGTGACCGTCTTGTAAGATACAAACGTGTCGAGATGTTAACAGGGTCAGAGAACAAATATCGTTCTCCCATTGTTGATAAAATGGAATTCTTAACGCCGCATGTATTTAATAAAACGTAAGTCGTGTGTACAATGTTAAATGTATACATGTACACTGTACATGTATACATTTAACTGGAATTGAATTGATTTACTAATTTATTTGCAGTACTAATGGGGAAAAAATAACTTGGTCTGGGAAGGATGAAAATACATCTTCAAATATAATAACACCGTCTTTATCACCAACGCATGAGGAAACGGATGGCTTTATAGAAATGGCCTTATCATCACCTGAGCCCACTATTTCCAAAGGCGTCAAAAGGAAGGCCGTTTATACCCCCGTAGCCACTAGCGACTGTGCTACCGCAGCCGCCAACACTGAGACTGACGATGCTTTCCGTGAGGCTCTACATAGTTTCAAAAAATTGTGCAAAGCACGAGAAGAACGACAGGGAAACGAAGCATTACATGGTTTTGGCCAAATGATCATAGCAACAATTGCCGGCATGAGTACAGCTAAACAGACCAAAGCCATGTTACGTGTTACAGAGTTGGTGATGCGGATCAGAATGGAAGATGACGATTAATAAAAATAAGGATATATGAATATGAAGATGACGATTAAATGGAAGTCGTCAATCGTCGGGTCGCCCACAAGCAAGTATCGTCGGGTCGCACTACCATAAAGAAGGAAATATATATTTAATATACTTCTGATGTTTACCAAAAGCGATGATATCGTAAAATTTGCCACACTGTAAAGAATAAAACAAAATCTAGTGTATGTCTTCTGAAGATCGGCTCAACATGATCGTGAACGAGAGCTGATTCACCATTGCAAAAAGTAAACTATACAGTATTCGATGGTGGTTGAAAAATTTCAAACTTTAATATAGAAAATTCGTAAAACTATATTTTGAATAAATCTTTGTTTACTTATCTAACTTCCGTAAAACCAGGAAGTGTTCAGCTTCAATATATAGCATGTATATAAGGGTCCAACCTAAATCTAAATGTCCATAAGAATACATGTAATTAAAAATTTCCGCAGCGGCAGAACTCGGGGATTTAGGTTGAACACTAATATTGACGCCTTTAAACAAGTTCAAGTTCTTTACGTTTTTAGATTTAACTTAAATTCTTTCAAATATTGGTAATGATCGGACAATCCAATCAAAAGTTATGCTCTAATTTGTTCAAACTTTTATAACTAACTTATTTATAAAAAAAATTAGAACGCCTCTACGGCAAAACTCACTTGTCTGACTTAGCACATTATTGTTCGGAGGCGTCGATATATGTCATGTATTAAGCGAAAATCCTCCAGGACAAGAACTCTTGTGACCATATTATAAAATGTATAACCTATGTTAGTTCTTTTCATGTTTATGTCGTTGTTAAGTTTTTAGATTTAAGTTTTTTAGAGATCTTTTTAATTGTAAATAAAACCAATGAGTTTACAGCAAACAATGATTGTTATTACAAGACCAAAATGTTTCTCCCAAAATAAAAAAACAGGCCATTGGAAAAATATCTGCGAACATTTCATGGGAAAACAATTTACATTATGACGAGTATTTCATAACAATATTGCAGCATATTGTTATATGAGTGTTTCATATAACAATATGCGGTTAAGGGGTTCCTCGGAAAAAGTCGATTAAAATCAAAATTAACTATTCAGATATTCATGTATACAAATAGTTTCTTTTAAATCTATACGTATATGTTAAACGTAGATTGTAGTGTATTGCGAACACGTAAAGGATCAGCCATGACATTGAAGATGTCCTTGCAACTCTAAAGTTTGGCATTTTGTACATTTCCGTTAATTGACTGAAAACAGCAACAGCGTGTTTTATCTTCGCGTTATAAAAAGTTTTGTGATAAGAAAATTAATTAAATAGACCTCCTATAAGATATAATTTGATATTATAAGAATTTCACGATTTTTTATACTTTATCTACTTTTATGGCGAGGATAAAATCAATTTCTTAATTTTATATAACATAAAACTCAAAATAAATAGGGGAAACTGGATCGATTTAAAACGGAATGTTTTTCATCACATACCTGATCATCGGAAAAACTATAAGATGTGGTCTTTTGCAAAATTATATTTTATTTAACACTTTAATTCCGAATGTTGCCTATAGACAACATCACGAAAAATCTTTAAAATTACATATTTTGCAGAATTAATAAATTTATTTTTTGTGTACATACATATGTAACAAAGATTATTCAAAAGACAACCAACAAATTCGGTATCTTGGGTCTACGTAGGAAGACGAAAACAAAAGTGAGTCTCAAATTTCAATTATTTGAGTTTCTTGTAATTAAAATTGTTTAGAATTTCTTCTTATTTTTATAGGTGTTTTTCGAGTATCAGAAAAACTGTATTTTTCAATACGATATAAAGATTTTGATACGCAATAAAGATTTTTAAAATGGAGAATCATTCCAAAATATTATTTTTATTTAACCGATATAAAGATTTTAAGAAACACCCTATTTCTCATGTCCTATATGAATTAGAACTCCAAAACTCTATAGAAATTATATTTAGACAGATGAATAATATTGGGTATCTGAAGATGTTCGGTCTCTCGCAAGAAATTTCATTTTCGAAATGTAATTTTTTCCTTAAACGGCACCTATGGATTGCATAAAATCTAAACTTCATGAGCTTATCAGGGATGTCATAGAATCCGATTGATATCGAAATCGGAATTAAAATTGAAACTCCTGTATAATGAGGGTTTCCATATATTTGCCGCGTTGGGTTATTGCTAATATGTTCAAAGCTATCGCAAAGTGGGAGAATCTTAAAATTGCACTTCAAATGCGCACGAATTGAAACCTGGAAATTCCCAAATGTGGAACGATTGTAGCAGATTTAAGTATCGGAAACATAAAAAGGAAAATTAAAATACAATGATACTCAATTACATGGCCAATCTTATATAACGATAATTGTCTAAAATGTTGTATTCACGACTGCTCACAAATAAAGAAATTCAAACCCTTGTACGTGTTTGATTGAGGATTTTATCATACACACATCATTAATAAAGTGGATCGCAAATAAGAAAAAATGGTCGATAATTCGCTTCATTATAGAGTTATTCAACATTAAAGATTGGAAAAATGAAAAAAGATTTTTTGAAAATGAGTCCAGAACGGAAAATATCGCCAGCGGAGTATATCGTTATTGCTGGATTTTATAATGTGGGCGACAATTTTAAACCTCTACATGTGAAAACTTATTTTAAAAAATCGAGCGACTGTTTTAAAATAATTTTTCCTCTTTGCAGCTAAGTATATTAGTAATATTAAATTTTTCTTTTACCCGTTTTGCTCTGCCGTTAATGTCCAGTTAGGTTTAAATCACTGGCAGCATAAGTAAAATCAATAAACAAATATGTTTTCCGTCATGAGGTACGCATCCAAAAATTTGTCTTAAGTCGCTTCTCATTGTTCAGCAAATCCCTATTAATTAATATTATAAAACCTTAGTGTAAGTCTGTCTGTTTGAACCGATGTTGTTGAAATTTTCAGTACAGATATATGCAGGTCTGGATAGAACTTATATAGGCTATAGAATTTTTAAAAATTTGCTCTGTGGGTGGAGTCTGTTTTTGAGAGGTAGAAGGCTGAAAATTGTTAGATATATATTACTGACCAGGAGAATGACAAATATGATGCCAAAATTTGGATTTTCGTTTTGTGGGCGGAGTGGGCGTGCCAATAGTGTTTTTTGAGCTAGAAGAGTGTAAATTGGTACATATATATTACTGACAACGAGAAAGTTCAATTCGTTGTCGAAATTTGGATTTTCGTCTTGTGGGAGGAGTAGACGTTGGAAAAGTGTTTTTGAGTGCTAGAAGGCTGAGAATTAGTACATATATATTACCGACCACGAGAAAGATAAATTTGATGTTGAAATTTGGATTTCCGTTTCGTGGCAAAAATGTTTTTTTGAGCTAGAAGGCTGAAAATTGGAGCGTCTATATTACTGATCATGTGAAAGATAAATACGATGCCGGTTTTGGAATTTTCGTTTTGTGGGCAGTGTAGGCGTGGCAAAAGTGTTTTCTGAGCTAGAAGGCTGAAAATTGGAACCATTTGTTTTTTTTTGCCTGGCGAAACGGGCGGTGTTCAGCTAGTAAAAATATAAATAAAAACGATTTTGATTACATTGGAACGAAAAACTTTTTAAGGTCCAAATAACTCTTAGTTATCGAGATATCGACCATTTTTTTATTATTCATCATTCAGGACATCTTGGGGCCTCGGATGTCATACTTTTCCCAGTGGGAATCATATAATCCTATTGTTTTCAGTTTAATATACACATTTAATGTTTTATTTTATTTATTTGTCACATCTTGCATACCGATCCTACTGGGTGGGATCTCCAAACCTTTTGGAAGTAGTTTGGAAATATAGTTGTTTGTATTAGTAGAAAATAGTTTAAGACATTTAATGTATGTAATTTTCTGAAGAATATTGTAATTCAATTATAATCGGTCTCTTGGCATGAAATGAATAGGAATTAAATTCTGCAAAAAAATCCAAATTGAAATTGCTCTTCGTATGAAATTCATAAACTCTACGCGTTAACGTCAAGACGCACGCATAGGCGTGGCCAATGCTTTATTGTACATTATGAAGAAGACTTACCAAATTGAGCAATTTTCGAATAAAAATATTCCGTTTGCTTTGATAAAACTGTTAAAAAAGAGATGAAATTAAATATTTCACAAAATTCCCCCTTTTCCCGGGAATGAAAAAAATCGTGTATATCGCAAACCCTAGTTTGTTCTGTTTTCAACTGCAAAAAGTAAACAAACACTGAAACGTCATCTATGAGACAATCAAATAAAAGTTTGTAAATCAGCTGATGGCTTGAGTTTACCTTGGTAATTGTACCATGTACGTTACCTGCTTCTACGTTTCGATGCTTACGATACGTATTCAGGAGCCACTTTCTCAGCCAGTGTCAATTATAAACTGTCAAAAACAGTTGTGTGAGTAGCGGACGTCGCGGTGAATACATATTAACGCATAGAAGATACAATACCCACTAGAAAGTATCGCAGCATTTTGCCCAGCTGTACAACAAAGAAAAACGTATCGACGCGTATCACACAGCTGACTTCGAAATTTATAAAACAAAGAGAAACGTATCGTCGCGTGCTTCCCGACACTTACCGATTCGCAAAGAGTTATTACTGATTACTGTATGTAAAACTGATTAGTAAACATCGTTTATTAGCCCACAATTTAAACTTAAATAGAAAAGAATCCGGGCAATTATGGATGATGATAGATTAATAGAACTGCTGGAGACACACGAAGTGCTCTACAACAGACTCCATCCTCTCTACAAATACGCGTTAAAAAAGGAACAGGCTTTTGATGAAATAGCAGCAGAGATGGGAATAGATGGTAAGAACAAATATCACCGCTACTATCGATTTAAATTTGAAATGTACACCCTTTTTAATATATATTTATAGATACGCAACTGGTCGTACAGCGCTATCGTACCCTGCGAGACCGTTTTGTTAGATATAAACGCATTAAAATGACAACGGGCAAGGTGAAATATTACCTTCCGGTTTTAGATAAAATGGAGTTTTTAACTCCGCACGTATTCAACAAGAAGTATGTATAGAATAAAACTCATTCCATCTAATAGAACTATCTTGCCTTTCCAGAAGAAACAACAAAAGCACTTGCGAGAGCGATGAATCGAATTCCATTGACCCACTGCAGTTGTCATCATCCATGCCTGACGACTCAGAGGCTAACGTGGAAATTACGTCCTCATTGCCTGCAAAGTCTCCCGAACCACCCTCGTGTAGAAAACGTCTTAAAAGAAAGACTAACACCAGCAATGACGTCGATTATGAATTTAATGAAGCAGTTAATTGTTTCAAGGAAGTGTGCAAAGCCAGAGAGGAACAACAGCAGAATTTGGCATTACATGGCTTTCGTCAAATGATTTCAGCAACAATTGCCAGCATGAATGTAATCAACCAAACCAAAGCCATGTTGCGTGTTACAGAAGCGGTAATGCAAATCAAAATGGAAGATGACGATTAGAAAGAGCTCCAATGGGATGGCTTGCCAGCTATGATGATTAATACTAATCGATAGCATCGTTTCGAACTCTTCTGGAGATACATGCAATTTGACAGAATTGTCGGTCGAATGCCAAAGGAAATTGGAAATTTTCTTAAAGTCGTAGTAAAATTGACTCTTGTCGCAAACGCGATACCCTATCTTATATCTTTAGATATGTACATAAACTAAATATTCTTGATTCAAAATATAAATTCTAAAAGAGACGAAATCCGACGTTGAAGATGTTCATTTCGACAGGAAACAAATGATGTGGACCCCACTTATACCTTATACACCACAGTGTATTCATTGCACTGCGGTTTACGAAACGATCGTCTACCCTTTACACGATCTTAGAATAATTTGACGTAAGTAGACAAGTTTCGAAGTCAACGACCAATTTTGAGAACAATAACGGAAAAAATAGTAGTTTGAAGCCACAAAACAGGCCTGATATTTCTTTAAAAAAACTTTTGTTATCTATTTAAAAAGGCAATTGATCTCAAACCTGAGGAAATAGAAACTTTAAAACAATAGTTTTAAAAATATTTATTACAATTAAATTAATGATGTCTTATTTTACGAAATTCAGTAATTTTGTATGCAAAAGTATTCAAAATTAATGTAAAAAATAATAAAATATTTTAAGGGCTATTTTTATGTGTATACCTTAAACGACAAAAAAAATTAATGTATATAATTTCTGTTACTTCTAATCTAACATGTGTGTTATCTTAACATAGTGTTCGGTAAGCAAGCTATTGAAAATAAATAAGCTCATTTATTCAATTCATTTCGTTCATTTACATATTTCCAATTTACTAGCCATATGGCCAATTATAATAAAATTATTATTTCGTAAAAATTATGCGAGTTATTTGAATTTAACAGAAATTTTCTGCTGCCCCGTTTTAATTTTTAAAACTGTCTCGGGAGCATGATCAAATATTTCAAGACCTGTACATAATGCATATGTATGACGATCTACTGACTTTCGGGATTGCAATGTTGCCTTATCTCCTGTCGTGTATCGAAGTATCTGTTCGGAACATTTCAACCATCATCTTCCATTTTGATTTTCATCACTGCCTCTGTCACAAGCATCATTGTTCTGGCCTGTTTCCTAGAATTCATTTCGGAGATTGTCGCGATAATCATTTGACCAAAGCCATGTAAAGCTTTATTTTCCTTTGGATTATCTTCTAATTCGCACAAATCTTTGAAACTCTTGACAGCTTCACAGAAGTCATCATATAAATCGGTATCGTTGTGATTGGCCGGGACATTACAGTCGTTTATCGTAGCACCTTTTCTTATGTGGCTCTTACTAGTTGTGATCCTGTTGGCGTCGATGGAAAATTCAGCTTTTATTTTTTCACACTTATTATGAGTGGTCATATAATTGCTGTCTACTGACGGCTCCGTTTCTCTTTTAATACTCTTGAAACGAGAGGTGCCGTCGTAGCTCCCGTTGTACGAGTCAGCTTTTCTTTTAGAGCTCTTAACAACAGCGACTCGGTTGTTACGGTCGATGGATGATTCATCTTTTCTTTTAAATCTTATTCGACGAGTGAGCTTACGGGACTTTCCAGCATCAGATTCATCATCGCTCATGGGTTTCGATGAATTTTGTAGCGTATCTGCTGACAGATTTGTTTCCGAATCTTCCCAGATTATTTTACCACCATCCTTTCTGAAATGATATTCCATTTAATAAGAAAAAATCTGGATGTGTGTGTAATATAGTTACTTGATGTGTATATAAGGGGTCATAAAATCCATTTTATCCATAATGACAGTATCGTAGTTATTTTCCGGTCCTTTTTTAAGTACCGACTTTTTATATCTGACAAATCGGTCTCGCAGCGTACGGTATCGTTGTATTACCCGTTCAACTGTTCTAGAGAAAATGTTTCTATTTTAATATGTATTATTCCAAGAAGGATGCACATGTTATTTTACCTGTAAAACCCATTTCTGTTGCAATTATGTCCCAAATGATATGTTTATGTTTCGGTTTTGCGAGTGGGTGGTTCTTGTTGTAGAGGACATCATTATTCTTTATCAGTTCGATTAACTTTTCATCATCCATTGCCTTAACTATTCTGAACAAAATTTAATTTGTTTATTTTTATGGTCAAAGACGTTGTTTACGAATTCATCTCAGCTGTTCGAGTTCAGTTAGTGAGTTTCGTATCGTATGTGATGCGGCGTGTAAACGGGACACATCAACTGTAGTGATTAGGGACTGTTACTCTTACGGATTCATCGTACAACTTGCAGTTCGATTGTCCATACCATACGTTACTGTACATTAAAGCGGGTCGGTTTGTATGTTTTCCGCACCTAAAACGATAGCTTGGTTTGTTTTATGAATACCCCCAAAATATAGGGTGGGCCATGAACATTTTAATTTTGATCTACCGATTACTTTGACTTTGAAAGGTAGAATAACATTCATTTTTATTTTCAGGTTTATGTTTGTCACTTGCAAAATGGGACGCTATACTCTCGAACAAAATTGGGAAATATTAAAAACTTACTTCCAAAGTAGTGAGACAGACTTTAACGCAAATTATAAGAAATTTACGTGTAAAATTTCAAAAGCTCATTTTTATCTAGGTGGTTATGTCTATAAGCAAACTGCCGCATATGGGTTCAGAGAACTCACACGTGACTATTGAGAAGCTAATGTATCCACAACGAGTCACTGTTTGGTGGGGATTTTGGGCTGGCGGCATCATTTTGAGCTGGCGGCATCATGTACTGAAAAATTGGGTTGATCGGATGAGGTACTGCCGAGTCAGTCGTGGTAGATATATGAATGGTATTGTGTTTCATTATTAAAAGACAAAGATCAACCTTTCCAAAAAACAGAAAATTTAAAAAATATTCATTACTTTTCTTTTTATGGCCAATTCTAACTTTAAATTTTAAATGGCTCACCCTATATTTCGGCTTTGTCTTTTATCTTCGCCGAACGAGTGGTCCTCATCCACATAACGTTGTGGCAACATACACCCCACAGTCCGAACTGCATAACTTCTAAAAAATCATGTTTTCATAATAAAGTATGAGAGCCCAAACACAATGCTACACGCTGGCGGTGGCCGTTTACATTTTGAATTATTATTGTGTGAAAGAAAATTAGAAAAAAAAATTAAGAAAGGACTAATTGGGATTTAAATTTATCATTTATGTTCAATAAAATTAAAACTATTTTCTTTTTTGGTGTTTTTCTTTTTCTTCTTATTGCTGGCATTCAGAGGAAAAGGGTTACTCCGTGTATTTCAGTAATAAGTGGCAACTCAATGGCATTGTGGCATTGAGAGAGAATGAGAGGGCGCCGCCATGAAAATAAAATGAAATTTATTCTATTTATTTTAGAATTTAGCCGCAGTGGCTAGCGGCGGCGGTTTTTCTTCTACCCATATGAAAACGGCCGACGCCTCCGCAAGCGTGTAGCATTTTGTTTGAACTCTTAGATGTAGGCCGAAAATTGTGGCGTGTGAGAAGAACGACCAACTGTTGTTACAACTCAGTTGTACAGCTAGTTGTAATGTATGAGGACAGCACATGATTATTTTTATAATCGAAATAAAAATCGATTACAAAATTTGATGTTGATACCCCACAGCATATGTTCCCTTCACTAATATGTTTGTTTATTTCTTATTGCTGTAAATAATTATAGTTTAGTTAAAGTTAGTTGAATCTATTGAACAATGGATACCGACATAGAAGATATGTTTGCAATTCTCAGTTTTCTTAAGATTTGCAAAATGTACAAAAAACTCAAGCGGAAAAGATCTGCAGCGAAATTTTCAAGACCGGCTATTGAAACTGCTAAATCGAAGGATCAGCAGAAACCTCAAGCAGCACCTAAAGAAGAAACCACCCAAGAAAAACGTCAATTTGCTTCAGTGGTACAGCCGCCTGAGGATGACGAATTCATAACAGAGTTAGAGGAAGAATTTATTGAGAATATAAATTCAGATCTGGAAACTAATGATGGCAACGAACTGTCATCTGTATTCGAAACAAAACCAACCGAGATACAGGACTCGTATACAGATCAAAACTATCAGTATGAGATTTCTTTCGAAGTTAATGGGGAACAGCGGCATGTAGTTTTAGGAAATGGTGTACAAATAGATGCAGATACAAAATATGAATGCCTCGATGAAGATGTTGAAATCATTTACGAAGACCATATAGAACAGCAAGATGATTTATTGGAAAACACTGAAGAGTTTCAATCGGATCTTGGCGTAGAGAACACGGAAGTTTGTTTCGAAGTACTTCCGCAAGAAATTGTAGATCCTCCCAATGAAGTAGTGACGGTTCCTAAGAAACGTCGTCGACGTAGACGACGCGGACAAAATTCAGATCAACTAGAAGATATCCCACCGCCAAAAGAGAAAAAACCACGCGTACGACTTTTCAAAATACGCCCCGAAAATTTGAATCGGCATGCGGACGGTTACTATAGTCAAGTTTTTTTGAATATCAAAGCCAATGACGAGACACAATTTCTTATACTTACTCGAATGAAACGGAACCTTTTCGACAAACTCTTAAAATTAGTGTTTAAACCGATGAGTAAACGTGCTCAGCATATATATCCGGAGGAGAGAATGTCAATTACCCTTTTGTAAGTAGCAGTCAAGTGGGTGTTTGTCAGTGCATGTAAATCCTATTTGACAATTTTAACTCTTATGTACACAGTAATCAGTGGTTTTTTGTCGGATAGATAAAGTTATTTTATAAGTAGTTGCAGCCGTAGTTATTTATTTGTTGAAATAACTTTACATTACTTGGATAAAAAGTACAGAAGTGTGTTTCATTGCATCTACAATTCGCAATAAGTTATACCATTCAACATTATTTTTACACAATTATTAAAAGTTGTCCCTTAAAGATGAATTGCAAAATATTTCGTCCTGGGTCAACCAGTCTGTGATCTAAAACCTCTGAAAAAGTCTCTAAAAATCATATTTTTATATTGCATTTTTGTCGAATGGTTTCTGAATTTATAGATCCTCGAAAACACATACTGCCATATCCAAAAACATTTATCACAGGTTTATGAGACGAATTTTCAGTGCAAAAGTACACTTTAAACCTTTGAGAAATGTTTTTGGATATGTCAGTTAAAATACATATAAATATTTACTCTTGTCTCAGAATTATAGGTATTTTATAGTGGTTTTTCATAGTGACCACTAAAAACTTTGTCATAATTTAAAAAATATATCCGAAGAATATTGACGCAGCACTCTTTTTCACATAAAGTGGAGACAGTGACGTCATTTTTCATTCGATATTTAGCACTTAGGCACCATTCGAAAGGTTGTTCATAACACAGTTTCCAGGAAATATGAGTTGGTAGTTGTCGCTTTGAAAAGCCACAAAAATACTCTAAATGAGTTATTCTAAGACAAGAATACAAATTTATATATAAAATGCTTTCAAGGGTTTATTAGTTCATTTCTGGGGAGTGACCGCAGTATTTTTTCGTGACAGCCTATTGTATACAGACGTCATATTAGACGAAACACATCCATTCAGAATAGTTTCCCAAAATTTTTTATTTAACTAGTAATAAAATATATAGTATTTTTCTAGATATTTAGCTCACGCGACCCCCTTCGAAGTAATTGCCAAAAAATACAAACTGGGTAAAACAACTGTGCGCAATTTAATCTTAGAAACTTGTGAAATTTTGTACGAAGTCCTCGCTCCAATATGTCTGCGAGAACCAACATCAGAAGAGTATCTCGAAATCGCCCAAGACTTCAAAACGCTGTGGAAATTGCCCAATTGTGTGGGCGTCATCGACGGTAAACACATGGCTCTCAAGAAGCCAAGAAAGACAATACTTGAAGAATATAGTTTGGCGGCCATATCCAGTTTGGTCATTGTGGCTGCTTGTGATGCCAAGCACATTTTTCGCTCGGCTACCGTTACAGGTAATAGTCTTTAGTAAGTAAAATTTAATAAAACCCAAAATTACTAACTCTTGATTCACAACACAGTTGAACCACATCAGTCATCATTTGGCAAGGGCATCATGAACAATACATTACCCCTGCCACCCAATGCTCCACTGCTGGCCGACTCAACAATTGATTTCCCCTACTACTTCATTGGAGATACCACGTTTCCTCTGAGGTCGAATTTAATGCAACCCTTTGCTGGCTCCAATCTGGACGACAAAGAAATTTTCTACAATTACCGATTGTCGCATGGCCAGACTGTTATGGAAAATACATTTAGCATGCTGACATCGACGTGGAAGGTGTTGCTAACGAATTTAGATTTATCGCCTTTAAACTGTGAAGCAATCATGCTGGCCTGCATTGTTCTGCATAACTTTGTGATGTTAAATGGTGGAGATCGATGGCATAATTCCGATGGATCGTTCAATTCTGAACTGCCACATGACGTTAACGAGCACACAGAGTGGTTGAATGTTGAGACGGTACAATATCAATCAGCATTGGAGTCAATATCTGAGTTTGGAAGTGAATCCAGTGGTACGGGACACGATCTAAGGGATACATTGGCTGACTACTTCTATACTGACGGAGCTATTGAAAGTCAAAATGTATTAAATGATATTTAAATTGCATATGTATGTAAATGACATGTAAATCAGTCCTGAAAATATACTTTTTGAAATCCAGGATAAGGAACTCGTAACAAATTTGATTGATTTACATCAAACTTTTTATTAATTCTAGCCCAATGGACAATTTAAAAGCAAAATACACAAAGGTCAACCAAAATCGATAAACAGTGTATTCATGAAACAAAATATTTGATAATAGGGCTGTTTTTCTTTAAGCCGGGATAACAAGCTGCGACAACAAAAACTTTAATAAAAAATTAATTTTTCGTTCAAAATAAAAAAATATTTTTTCACATTGTCGCCAACTACAATATAAATATATGTATCTAAAGAAATTTTCAAAAAAATATTTTGTGTCGTCTTTATTGGACTTAGCCTCCATATCTATCATTTTGACTTACACTGGATAATTATCCAGGCTAAGTAAAACATTTTTAACACAAAATTATTTTTTCAAAATTTATTTTCACACACACATTGACATTGCTTTTGGCGACAATTTTAAAAAGGAATTTTTTATTTTGAGTGAAATTTTAACATTTTATTTAGATTTTTGTTATCGCAGCTTAGTTATCCAGTCTTAAAGAAAAACGGCCATAATGTTACTCTAACCCATTACCGCCCTCTGTCTGCATATGAGAGCACCTGTTTAATGCTCAACTCAACAGCAGTTTGCTTCGGGCGTTAATGGGTAAAATATATGTATATATTAAAGCTGCTATTAAAAGAAAGCTAAATGGCGACTTTAGTAACGAAATTCATAAATTCCTAACAATGAACTTATTCGAACTTCCAACTACTTTTTACTGTTTAGTCAAACTTTTTCGGTCCAATGATAAAATGCGACGTACTTTTTTATAATGTAATTGGATTTTTGTATTATGAATGTATCCTGAAATATCGCTATTGCAACCACTACTTGAATTTTTAGCAACAGTTATTCTTTCCCACGTAATGATGAACCTACCAATATACATATGTATGTGACACAATGAAAGTGGTCTAAGTCAGATCAAAACTGTTAAGGAATTTGTGCGATTGTGAACTCCTGTCACAATAAATTTATATAGGACTTTTTGTGACTTTACTTAATCCGCTATCATCGTATGTATCTGATATGTATCAAATATATGTCGTGGTAGCTGTTAAATGACATAGACCACCAGTATTAAACAAATTGTATCGGGGCAAGGTGTAGTAGTAATTTCATACCATTATAAATTAAATTTCTAGAAGCAGTGTAACATTATCACTGTATTTTCTAAAGCCAGCGAATTGAAACGCATTTAGATTTTTTGTACATGATCTTTATCAGAATTTCGTTAAATATAACCAAGGTTCACAGAGAGTACTTTTTAATGAAAAATACCACAATTTAAGTATATTTCTTAGAATATAGTCAAAGGTGTTGTCGAAATCGGAATTAAAAAAGTTAAGAGTTGTTGCAGAGTTCAAGACGAAATTGCTCATTTATCAAATCAACCGGAGTCTATGACACCTCGGACTTTATTCAAAGAAATAATGCGAGGAAAGAAATATTATAGGTAGAATGTTGTGGTACGTTCTACAAAAAAAAAATTATATTGGTTCGAAAAGTAGTAGAACATCAATTAGCTTTGATACAAATGTTACTAGATTTTAAATTGTTTTAATTAAACGAGTCGGCATTTAAAATATAAAATCAAATTGAAATTGATCCCTTTCAGTAAAGAAGGCGGTCGTACCTAATAGGTCCCGAGACAACTCCCTTAATATTACGGCACTCTGTAATCGAACATTAACAATAGGCAACAGACTACCTTCTAATCATCTTCTTCCATTTTTATTTGCATTACTACCTCAGTCACTCGCAACATGGCTTTGGTCTGTTTAATTTCACTCATCCCTTCAATTGTGGCCATAATCATTTGGACAAATCCATTTAAAGCATCATTTTCTTTCGGCTTTTCGTTTGTTTTACACAATTTCTTAAAACTGTCTATAGCTTCACAAAAAGCTTCGTCGTCGGATTCGGTGCTTCTGGCCGAGTTGGTGCTATTGGCGGAATCGATGCCGTTATCGCTATCACTGTTTGCCGCTGCTACTGATGCAGCCTTTAAGACTCCTTTAAAGCTGTTGCCGTTCATGACTTTCGATGATTTTGTCGTCGAAGGTAAGGGCATTTCAAGGAAAGTATCCGAATCATCATACATGGGTGATGATGGTTGCTGAGATCGTTCCAAGGAGGGAGATGATATTGGTACATTACCTGACCAAGTTATTTTAGCATCGGGTCTAAATTGTGAAATCATTTCAAGAAGTCACAATGAAAAATATAATAATTTGGAGGCGTGTGTGTAAGTAAGTTACCTCTTGTTGAAAATGTGTGGCGTTAAAAAATTCATTTTGCTCACAATATAAGAAGGCTTATTTTTCTGCACACCTCTTATGAGTTCCATGCGTTTAGACCTCACAAAACGGTCACGGAGTTCACGGTAGCGTCTAATCGCCATTTCCTCTATTAAGGATATAATATATTATTCCTCAAATTAGGAAAGACCGCACAATACATACCAGTACAACCCAACTCGTCGGCTATGTCGCTCCAGACCTCCTTCTTGCGAGCAACGCTTATATATGATAGGTTGGCTCTGTTGTATAGGACATCGTTTGCCTCCACCAGATCAATTAACTTTTCATCATCCATACCATTGACGATTCGTCGTAATTATGATTGCAACAATTCCAAATGCACCGCTTTTGTTTACAAAATAATACTGTGCGGAATAGTGAATCTGAATCACTTACATTGAGTATTCGATTCTTTGAATGTGAGTACTCGATAAAAAATATTAACTAATTTGGGGTATTCATCATTTTACGTACATCGGCGTAATTGTTGTGAACTAAAGTACGGCAACACTTTAGGCATGTTCGATTGGGCTTGCTAGTTTAATTTATGTATACAATTTACTCGCTTAGCAGTTTAAAAGTTCTTTGAACGCTTGGGTAATTTGGTACCAAAAAACTACTGCCAGTTATACAATAAAGCTTTGTAAAATTACCTTGTACGTTTAATCATTTCCCTCCCAAATAAAAATGGCTTTAATCAGAATCAAAAACGTATTTATTTAATACTAGCTTTTTGTACCCGGCGTTGCACGGGGTTTCGTCTTCCTTATGTATATAACTTTGTTTACTCGCAATTTTTGTTTTGTATATTTTTACTTCTGTAAATTAGTTTAAATTAATACTTATTTATTTAAATTCATAAGTTACATTATTAAAATATAAAAACTTCATGATTCACAATTTAAGTAATTTTTTTCAGTGTTTCTTTAAAGAAAATGAAACATTTATTAGAGAGTTAATTAATTATGGTAATTATTTCTATGAAGGTATTATGTGTCTATTAGTTAAGTTAGTCAGTATTTACAATTTTTCCAGCTTTTTCAAGTACATTAAAGTTTTTGGGCTCGAGGGCAAGCTACATATAACTGACCATGTGAAAAACATGGATTTTACAGATTCAATCCACAAACTTCAAGTGATTGTCCCTGTGCTTTGTTTATAGTCATTGAAAATGCTAGGCGAATCAGAAACTGTAGTCGTTTGAAATCGGATGGTATATCGGTGTGAATCATCGGAATGCGTGGTATAAGGACATCTTTTCCTTTTGATTTTCCATTTAAAATCGTTGCTTCAATGACGTTGGGCATTAGTCTCTTGACAAAAATTCTAGTACAAATGCACAATCGAGGACTAACATTCCTTAGGAGAATTATAGGTGAACCAATTTTAAGAGATAACATATGCGGCGGAATTCCTGGAAGGTCCAAAGAATTTAGAAATTCAATTCGTTAGTTGACAACTTCATCCGCATTCATGATACTGTCTATCCATTTGTAATGTGTGCAATCACCTAGAAATTTCAGCATTTTCGCCATGCCTGAATTTTTGCCAATATTACAAGTTGGAGAATCCACAATTTCAACGCTGAATGTGCCGTTCGTCCTCCATCCAATAATGTATCAGCAATATCGGTGGAAGCAATAGCTAAAGCTATCCCATTTTGAGATGGATGTGCGCTAATGCCAAACTGATGAGAAAAGTTTTACCTGTGCCTTCTGGTGCATCGAGAAAAAAAGGCCGCCGCTGTCATTTGTTACTGCAGTTATAATTTTGTCAAAGGCCACATGTTCCTTTGCAATTAATAGAGGTTTTTTGTTACGACAAACAAACGCAAGTCTTCAACATTGAATTGCCGTTCTCTTAGCAAATCTCGATCAGCAATTTCAACGGTAGAACGTTCAGGCACCACTAATCCAAGTTGATTAAGAGTTTTGTTGCTGATGGCTAGGCATATGTCTTAAATTTTTATCAGCATATCGTTGAAAATGTTAATCGCAAATGATATAATGATAATGATGCAAAATGTCCTCACTCATACCCTCTTTGAATTTTTCCCACAGGTCCTTTGGATTAGATGGCGAGCAGGTTCTAAATATTATCGCAAACAAAGTTCGTATCTGGAGAGGATAACAGCTGACAGAAGCATATATTAAAGTTGTCTCCCAGTTTCTGACACGCCTCTCTCAACTGCTCTTAAATTTGAAACTGAAGTGGGTACTCTGGTACTTGGGTGTACGGTATAAACACGGCCCAATGCATATGAAGCGTAAACATTTTGCTACCCATCTACTGGAACACCTTTGCTTGGTTCGAGTATGAGGAGACGCGCCAATTGTTCATACCATGACCTCTTATATTCAAGAACCAAACCCTTACCTGAACGTAGCGGCAGAAAAAAATCGACACGTGGTACTTTATAGTCCCTTTTTGTAGCACGACCTTTTTATAGTCAAGGGTCATCCTCTGTTCGTTACAATAAAATATTAAAATAAATAAATAAAATAAAGTGTTTTGTGATAATTTTAATATATAGTTGGTGTGGACAGTCTCACGTCCATTTGTATGATGACCATTGTATAGTCACCATTCAGAAACTATCCTCTGTTCAGAAGTTAGTCACAATAAAATTTTCAAGAGAATCCGCACTTCGGAACGTGTTTTATGATAGTTTTAAAATATAGTTTGTGTGGGCGGTGCCACGCCTCTTTTTCGTATAATGACCTAGTATATCCTGGAACCATCCCTTGCCCAGAAGTTAGCTGCAGTAAGTATCGAGCGAATAAACACACGGTATGCCTGTTGTGATAGTTTTAAAATATTTTTTGTGTGGGAGGTACCACCTCCCTTTGTCGTATCGTGACCTAGACTAGCCAGGAACCATCCTCTGTCCAAAAGATAGATACAGTAAAATTTTCAGACGAATCGGTACACCGGTTTGGCGTCCTATATATATATATATATATATATATATATATATATATATAGATATTCACTAAAAGGTGTTGAAGGCTTGAATTAAAAAGACGTCACAGGCGCAGGTACAAGCACACCGATCAATAGTTTCTTTTAAATATTTAGATTGGGCGAGCGATATAATTTTGTCGCCTTTGTGAAAAAACATACAAATTGGACCATATTGCTTATTGGAAGTTTCGTGTTCAGCATCTAAAGAGAAAACTTTCAAAACGTCACAAAGCACACAGTTACCTTATTATATATTCGACTAAAGTCCTATGCCCTTTGTTATACCCTCACTCTACAGAGTAGGAGGGTATATATAATTTGGGACAGAAAAAAGTGTAACGTATTGAAGGAGTGACTCGAAAAGAATTTAAGGAATCGATTCAAACTTTGTACATGGTAATATTTAACCCAAACATAGTTTACGTTCGAAGATGGGCGAAATTACCACGCCCCTTCTGGTAACTCCCACAAAAAATAGCCCATATTCCAATATTAAATTAAAACCCATATAATTTCCACACGGATATTCGGAATCAGCTATATTTTGGTATTTGATAATGTTTTTATAATCACTTTAAGTGTACAAAATGCCACTTCCCTTCCAGTACCTCCCACACAAATCACCCAAAACTATGTAAAATTAAAGCTTTTATAACTTCTATACAGATGGTCCAAATACTGTGAAATTTGATATTTGGCAATGCTTTTATTGAAGTTACATTTGCGTGGAATATGGGAGGTATTGTCACACCCCTTCTGGTACCTTCCACACAAAGTGCCATCAAATTTGGTTACAATAAAACGACATAACATCCATGCGGGTAGTCAAAATCATTTGCAATTTGATATTTGAAAATGGTTTACCAATCACTTTAAACCTAGAAAATAGTTACGCTTTATCCACGCCCTTCTTGTACCTCCCACATAATTGACTCTATCCTAGGTAATATTAAATGCTTCATAACATCTATATTGGTGCATGGGATCTACTATTACTTGATATTTAATCATGTTTTTACCTTCCACACAAATTACCCTGCCCTACGTTAAATTTAATCCATATAACCTTTAATCCTTATAACCTTATAACTTCCGTATATATGTTCTCTGTGAGTGAAGGAATATAAGTCGGTTTAGCCGACTGAATCGTATTTACTTGTTAATATGTCTGCTTATATTTACTTGATATTCGGAATGCGCATAGCATTAACGCGCGCCATAAATATTTTTATTTGTAGGGGATGAAATGGGACAAAAAGGGATAAAAATGGTTCCTATCAAACCACAACAACTAGAATCGCGAAATTCGATGTGTACATTCCTCTAATAGCCTTGTCAAACTGGAAAAAGGGGATAAATATGGTATCAACCCAATGACCGCAGCTAGAGTCATCAAATTCGGAGTATACATTCCTCTGATTACGTAGACACGAAAAATAAGACGGTTTTTCCAAATTCGTACTTTCAAGGGATATAAGAGAGGGATAAAAATGGGACCAACTAAACGGCTTCAGCTAGAATGATGAAATTCGGTGTGTCTATCCCTCTCATTGATTAGACACGCAAAATAAAGAGATATTAGAAAGTCGTACTTTTAAGGGGGTAAAATGAAAGAAGGGGATAAAAATGGTATCAACCAAATGGACGAAGCTAAAAACATGGAATTCGGTGTATACATTCCTACGACTGCATAGACAGGGAAAATAAAAATATTTTTCCAAATTCTTATTTTTTTACCTTTATGGTAAAAGTTGGTTGAATCATGAAGATAGGTTATTTTACGCACGTGTACGTGAGAGATAATGGATTTTCAAAATTTATTTATTTATACTTTTGGAAATAAAATTGGATGTAAATACAACCATCGAATCGGCTGTAGCTGACAATGTTCCCACTATCCCCAATATTTAGTTTATTTATGCTGTTTGAAGATTTTTTAGTTTTAGTTTGGGATGTTTTTCTTTAAGCCGAGATAACAAGCTGCGATAACCCTAAAGTTAATACAAATTTAATTTTTTGCTCAAAATGAAAAAAATATTTTTTGACATTGTCGCCAATATTTGTATCAAAACAAAAGGCCTGTTCGATTGGACTTACTAGCTTAATTTTTGTAAGTCGCTTAGAGTGTACTCTTAGAGTTGTTGCCAGATTTTTCATGTTTATCCATTTAAGATAAGCCAATGGGCAACAATGATGCCATCTTATCAAGTTTCTTAATCGTCTTATCAAGTTTCTTAATCGTAAGCCCAATCGAACAGGCCTAAAGTTTCCAAAAAATATTTTTTGTTGACTTAGTCTCGATAATTATCAAGGCTAAGTTCAAAATTTTTAACATAAATTATTACAAAACATTAAAATCAAACAGGTCAACTATACACATCATAACATAAAATTATTTTTTCAAAATTAGTTTTCATACCCACATTTATATTGCTCTTGGCGAAAATTTAATTTTTTCTTTTTTATTTTGAGTGAAATTTTAACATTTTATCTAGATGTTAGTTGTATTTATTGTTGACCTTTATATTATTTTTATTCCTTGCTATTGTTCGGCTATAGGTCATGCAATTAAAAGATTAAGATTTTTCTTTTAATTTTTGTTTTTATTTTAAAAATCCAATATTTCGACCAACTTCGTTGGTCATACTCAGGGATCTATACAAATAAACACGAATAATACGTTAACATGTTACAAGCAAAATAGACTATAGAATTGACATATTTATATATATAACAAAAATAACAAGTAAAAACGGCGTTAAGTTCGGCCGGGCCGAACTTTATATACCCTCCACCATGGATTGCATTCCACAAAGGTTGTCGGTTTTCGTAGAAGTGCAGTAATTTTACAGGAAAATATAAATTTTGTAATATAGCCAAACCAAAACAAATACAAATATTGAAAAAATAATTATATAAATAAATATAATATTTATCAAATTATATCAAAATTATAATAATATTATATCAAACCATTATCTATTTCAAAACAAAAAATAAATATTCTTATATTTATATTTTCAAAAAGCTTAAATACCATAAATATTGGAAAATAGTGGGTGCTACAGTTGGTTGTACTTCCATTCTATTTTAATTCCAAAAGTACAAATTTTGAAAATCCATTATCAGACGTACATAGTGCAAAATAACCTAACATCATGATTCAATCAATTTTTGCCGTAAAAGAAAAAGTACGAATTTGGAAAAAAACTTTTTATTTTTCGTGTCTATGCAGTCAAAGGAATATATACTCCGAATTGCATGACTCTAGCTGCAGTTATTTGGTTGGTACTATTTGTATCCCCTTTTTTCCATTTTAATCCCAAAAGGTACGAGTTTCGCAAAACTCGTCTATTTTCTGTGTCTACGCAGTCAGAGGAATGTATACTCCGAATTTCCTGACTCTAGCTGCGGTCATTTGATTGGTACTATTTTTATCCCCTTTTTTCTTCTTAACCCCAAAAAGTACGAATTTCGAAAAATCTGCTTATTTTAAGTAGACTCAATCAGAGGAATGTATACACCAAATTTAATTATTCCAGGTGTAGCCGTTTGGTTGGTACCATTTTTATCCCTCCGTACCCATTGTATCCCTTGAAAGTACGAATTTGGAAAAAACCTTTTATTTTTTATGTCTACGTAGTCAAAGGAATGTATACTCCGAATTTCACGACTCTAGCTGCGGTCATTTGGTTGGTACTTTTTTATCCCCTTTTTCTATTTTGACCCCAAAAAGTACCAATTTCGAAAAATCAGTTTATTTTCCGTGTCTACACAGTCAGAGGAATGTGTACTTCGAATTTCATGACTCTAGCTACGGTCATTTGATTGGTACTATTTTTATCCCCTTTTTCTATTTTGACCCCAAAAAATACGAATTTCGAAAAATCAGTTTATTTTCCGTGTCTACACAGCCAGAAGAATGTATACACCGAATTTCATTATTCTAGGTACAGCCATTTGGTTGGTACCATTTTTATCCCTCTATTCCCATTTTACCCCTTAAAAGTACGGATTTGGAAAAAATGTTTTTATATTATGTCTCTACTCAGGTAGAGGTATGTACACACCGAATTTCGTGTACCATTATTACCATTTTTATCCCTTTTTTGCCCCATTTCACCCCCTACAAATAAGAATCACTTTATGGTGCACGTTTTTTCTGTAGGGGATATGCGCATACCAAATATCAAGCAAATATAAACGGACCTATTCAAAAAACATGCTTAAATACGCTAAAATATTATGGATTATTATGGGTATTTTTAGTCCTTGTGAGGGAAAAATTTTTCCCTTTGGGCCGATTTCGCCCCATTTCAATCCCAGCCGATCTACGACTATGAGACGCATTTAAGGAGAATTTGAACGTTCTAGCTCTTTTTGTTTAGATGCTAGCGTGCTTTCAACAGACGGACGGACGGACGGACGGACGGACGGACGGACATGGCTAGATCGTCTTAGAATTTTATGACGATCAAGAATATATATACTTTATAGGGTCTTAGGTCGATATTTCAAGGTGTTACAAACGGAATGACAAAGTTAGTATACCCACATCCTGGAGGTGGAGGGTATAATTACATTAATAGAAACCAGTAAGGAAAGGCTAAAGTCGGGCGGGGCCGACTATATGATACACTCCACTTTCTATCAGAATACAATTCAATTCGGAAAAAATACGTGGTTTCTGGAGCGGAAAAACTCAAATCTTGAGTGAAATTCGTATGTGGGCTATATCTAAATCTGAACCGATCTGGCTCATTTGGTGTGTTTCATGGGTTTTTCTAGTTTAAATATTTATAAGATGTTTTGCCAATTTTGAAGAAGATCTGTTAAAATATGTGGTTTCTACAGCAGAAAAAGTCATATCGGGAGTGAAATTCGTATGGGGGCTATATCTAAATCTGAACCGATCTGGTTCATTTCACAGTGGGTGTTTTTAGTGGAAATATAAGATGTTTGCCAATTTTGAAGAACATCTGTTAAAATATGTGGTTTCTACAGCAGAAAAAGTCAAATCGGGAGTGAAATTCGTATGGGGGCTATATCTAAATCTGAACCGATCTGACTTATTTTCACCATAGGTGTTTCTAGTTGAAATGTAAGATGTTTTGCCAAGTTTGAAGAAAATCTGTTGTAATATGTGGTATCTAGCGTGAAAAGAGTCAAATCGGGAGTGAAATTCGTATGGGGGCTATATCTAAATCTGAACCGATTTTCTTCAAATTAAATAGCGTTCGTCCTTATCCCGAAAAACTTTGTTGTGCAAAGTTTCATTTGGTTCTGGCTACAATTGCGACCTGTACTTTGATTACAAGAATAGATGGACAGACGGACGGATGGACATTGTTAAATCGATTCAAAAAGTGATTCTAAGTCGATTAATTAACAAGTAAGGAAAGGCTAAAGTCGGACGGGACCGACTCTATGATACACTCCACTTTCAATCCGAATACAATTTAATTCGGTGAAAAAGTGTATGTGTTTGACAAAAAATGTTAAATCGGACATTTGTATGGGGGTATATTGAAATCTGGAACGAAATAGGTGAAATATAATATGTATAGTTTGGCCAAAATCGGTTAAACATTTGGGTGCAACATTTGTATTTGCGCTATATCTACATCTGAACCAATCTTAACCACTTCCACCATAGGTTTTTTTCTTGGATTATAAGCTGTTGTGCCAAATTTAAAGAAAATCGAATACAATATGTGGTTTCTAGAGCGGAAAATGTCAAATCGGGAGCGACATTTGTATGGGGGCTATATCTAAATCTGAACCGATCTGACTTATTTTCACCATAGGTGTTTCTAGTTGAAATGTAAGATGTTTTGCCAATTTTGAAGAATATCTGTTAAAATATGTGGTTTCTACAGCAGAAAAAGTCAAATCGGGAGTGAAATTCGTATGGGGGCTATATCTAAGTCTGAACCGATCTGGCTCATTTTCACAGTGGGTGTTTCTAGTTTAAATATAAGATGTTTTGCCAATTTTGAAGAACATCTGTTAAAATATGTGGTTTCTACAGCAGAAAAAGTAAAATCGGGAGTGAAATTCGTATGGGGGCTATATCTAAATCTGAACCGATCTGGCTCATTTTTACCGTGGGTGTATCTAGTTGAAATATAAGATGTTTTGCCAAGTTTGAAGAACATCTGTTAAAATATGTGGTTTCTACAGCAGAAAAAGTAAAATCGGGAGTGAAATTCGTATGGGGGCTATATCTAAATCTGAACCGATCTGGCTCATTTTTACCGTGGGTGTATCTAGTTTGTTTTGATGATGTTGCCAAGTTTGAAGAAAATCTGTTGTAATATGTTGGTATCTACGTTTATGCTTGTCAATAGTGTGTCTGTAAATTCCGTCCATGTCCCTCTTGTAATTGAGCCTTTTTTCCGCTGCGACGTCAATAGATGTTATCACAACTTAGTTATCCAGCCTTAAAGAAAAACAGTCCATTAAAAATGTAACATATTCTTGTAATGTTACTGCACTTCAACGAAAATCGGCAGCTGTGGAATGCAACCAGTGGTGGATGGTTAAACAAAGTTCGTCTTGGCCGAACTTAATGTCGTTTTTACTTGTTACATATTCTGGAGTTGTCGTACAAATAGACAATTTTTTCGGGTGTCTAAAAAGTCTTTTAATTTTCGCATGATTTCTAGTAAATGATAAGAAATTATTTATATATATTTTATATTTTTCAGGAAAACTAACATTGCTTTCAAAATCCACTTTTTATTGACTTTGCAGTATATATTAGATTTAATTTAACAAACTTATAACATTGATGTATTGAATTCTAAGAAATTGTTTATGTTTCCTTTACGCCGCTCTCAGGATCACAAAGGTCTGTTCCCCTAAACAATACATTTAAGAGTTGCACTCGAAAAGGTGATCATAATCCAAAACTAGTAATAGCAATTTCAGACTTCATGCGAAATCGATTTAAGGTCAAATCCCAAACAAAACGAGTTATGCTCGATTTCGCCTGCGGTCTGAAATGGTTATAAGCAAATTTTAACACAATTACAATTTAAATTTGCTAAAAGCGGCAAAACAGAGAGGCAGATACTCATATTAAATAATTTTAACAGAACAAAGTGACAGAAAAGATTACATTGATGGTTCCGAATGTTCGTATTCGTCATCGTAATCATTCTCGAGAGAGTAGGGTAAACGACTCCCGCCGGCGCTATTAACCTCTCCCACAGAATTTCCATTGGCCGTATTAAAGACCCAAGACGAAGAAAAATGTGCCTCAGTTTCGTTACTCACGACCACGCCCGAATCATTAATAGGACGGCGGACAGAGATGGGTCCGACAATCTCGTGACTATGGATGGAAGACAATGAAACATTTTCATTGGTATTGGAATCCTCACTGGACGACTGGTGGTTCATCGACAAAGAACTAGACTTGTCGGTTTCATTGCTCGAGTTAACGCCAGAATCATTGATAGGCCGTCTCATTGATATTGGACCGACGATTTGAATGGTACTATTTCCACCATCCTCGTGGGATGTTGATAGCGACGAATGTAGCAGCTCCTCACCGTTGTTATTCAAATTCACACCAGGTGCACCTGCTAGGAATGACAGCTCGGGTATTGAAGTTGGGCCTTCGTATTGATGAATTCGTTTAACATCCGGTTCTGTGTTTTCATTACAACTTGAGGAAAATTGCATCGGCTCATTATTATCCGATGTCGTAGGTGTTGATGCGAAACGTTTGCGCTGCAAACGTTCCTCTTCCGAACATTGTGGACTCCAGTTGAGGGGATGATGTACTTCAGCCTGTACAATGATAACTTGTGGTGGTATTTCGGGACTACTGCATGGTGAAGTGCTTTGATGTGATCTGAAAGACGATTAGTAACTGTGAAAGATAATGAAGGTGGTACATGAAGAGTGGTCTTTTTTAACCATTATTCATCTTTGTTAACCCTTATAGATGTCATTAATTAGGCTACTTGCAAATTTAGCATTTCTTTAGCCACATTGCAAAGATGTAACAAACGGCTGGAAGTCCAAATATTTTTATACCCTCCACCAACAACTATAAGACGTATTCGCGCAAAATTTGGACATCCTGGACGGACATGACTAGATCGTCTTAGAATTTTATGACGATCAAGAATATATATACTTTATAGGGTCTCAGGTCGATATTTCAAGGTGTTACAAACGGAATGACAAAGTTATTATACCCTTATCCTGTAGGTGTAGGGTATAAAGAGGTTTATCCAAATTCAATTTCAAGGGATGTAAGGGAAGGGAGGTATAAAAATGGTACCAACTAAACGGCTAAAGCTAGAATGATGAAATTCGGTGAGATTTTTCCACATTCGTACTTTTTAAAAACTCCACGAGTGTTATGTCTTTGTGCATTTGTTTGTAACACCCAAAAGGAAGCGAGATAGACCCATTGTTAATTATACTGATCGACTTAGAATCACCTTTTGAATCGATTTAGGAATGTCTGTCTGGCTGTATGTCCATCTATTCTTGTAATCAAAGTACAGGTCGCAATTGTAGCCTGAACAAAATGAAATGCACAACGAAGACAAGGACGAACGCTATTAAATTTGAAGAAAATCGGTTCAGATTTAAATATAGTCCCCCCGTACGAATTTCACTCCCGATTTGACCCTTTTAACTCTAAATAACACATATTTTAACAGATTTTCTTCAGAATTGGTGAAAATTGGTCAGATCGGTTCAGATTTATATATAGCTCCCATCCAAATTTCGCTTCCGGCTTGACTTTTTCTGCCCCAGAAACCACGTATTTTCACCGAACTGGAAGAACCTATTGTGTAAGTGGGTCACTTCATTCCATGTTTGGATATAGCCCCGATATAAATATTCCTCTCAATTTGAAAAATTGGGTCAGGTCATATTAGCGTATGATTAGGAAATATACAAAAATCCTCCCCGTTTTCACTTTTTAACCGAATTAAATTGTATTCGTATAGAAAGTGGAGTGTATCATATAGTCGGCCCCACCCGACTTTAATCTTTCCTTACTTGTTTGAATTGAATTGCTGTATTATTTCGATATATGTAGTATATATTTCCTGCACTTCCACGAATATCGGCAGTCTCTGTGGTATGCAAAACACTGGTGGAGGGTATATAATGTTCGGCCCGGCCAAAACGCCGTTTTAACTTGTTATACACTCCACGAGAGTATTATGTCTCTGTGCATTTGTTTGTAACACCCAAAAGGAATCGAGATAGACCCATTGTTAATTATACCGATCGACTTAGAATCACTTTTTGAATCGATTTATCTATTCTTGTAATCAGAGTACTGGTCGCAATTGTTACCAGAACTAAATAAAACTTTGCACAACGAAGTTTTTCGGGATAAGGACGAACGCTATTTAATTTGAAGAAAATCGGTTCAGATTTTGATATAGCCCACATCCGAATTTCACTCTCGATTTGACCCTTTTAACTCTAGATACCTTATATTTTAACAGATTTTCTTCAAAATTGGCAAAACATCTTATATTTCAACTAGGAACACCTGTGCTGAAAATAGGTGAGATCGGTTCGGTTCATATAGCTCGCATACAAATTTAGCTCCCGATTTGACTATTTCCGTTCTAGAAACCACATATTTTAATAGATCTTCTTTAAATTTGGCAAAATATCTTATATTTCAACTGGAAATACCTATGGTGAAAACTGGTCAAATCGGTTCAGATTTATATATAACTCCCATACAAATTTCGCTCCCGGGTTGACTTTTTCCGCCCACCAAGTATTTTTTATAATTTTCAAACTAGTTTTGTACTGTTTGCTTTTTATACCCTCCACCTCCAGGATGGGGGTATATTCACTTTGTCATTCCGTTTGTAACACCTTGAAATATTCATCGGAGACCCCATAAAGTATATATATTCTGGGTCGTGGTAAAATTCTAAGACGATATAGCCATGTCCGTCTGTCCGTCTGTCTGTTGAAAGCACGATAGCGGCCGAACGAAATGAGCTAGGAGGTTCAAACTTTTCCTAAATGTGTCTTATGGTTGTAGATCGGTTGGGATTGAAAGTGGACGAAATCGGCCCAGAGGGAAAAAATTTTCCCTCACAAGGACTGAAAATACCCCTAATATTTAGAGTATTTCAGCATGTTTTTTGAACATATTAGCTTGTATTTAATTGATATTCACAATGCGCATTCCCTTTATAGTATAAAAGGCCACCATATAGTGATTTTTATTTGTAGGGGGCGAAATGGGACAAAAAGGGATAAAAATGGTACCTTTCAAACGACAACAGATAGAAACACGAAATTTGGCGTGTACATTCCTCTAATAGAGTAGATACATAATAAAAAAGTATTTTTTCTAAATTCGTACTTTTAAGGGGTTAAATGGGGATAGAGGGATAAAAATAGTACCAACCTAACGGCTGCACCTAGAATAATGAAATTTGATATATACATTCCTCTGATTGCGTAGACACGTAAAATAAAAGAACTTTCCAAAATTCGTACTTTTTGGGGTTCAAATGGAAAAAGGGGATAAAAAACCTAATAAATGACAGCAGCTAGAATCATGAAATTCGGAGTATATATTCCTCTGACTGCGTAGACACGAAAAATAAAACGTTTTTTCCATATTTGTACTTTCAAGGGATACAATGGCTACAGGGGATAAAAATAGTACCAACTAAACGAATACAGCTAGAATGATGAAATTCAGTGTGTACATCCCTCTAATTGTGTAGATACGTAAAATAAAGAGATTTTAGATAGTCGTACTCTTGAGGGGGCAAAGTTGAAAAAAGGGGATAAAAATGGTACCAACAAAATGGCCGCTGATAGAATCATGGAATTCGGTGTATACATTCCTCATAGCCACGTAAAATATTTTTTTCCAAATTCGTACTTTATTTTGTTGCTTTTACGTCAAAAAATGGTAGAATAATGAAGTTGTCTTATACTGCGTACGTGAGAGATAAGCTATTTTCAAAATTTATACTTTTGAAATTAAAATAGGATGAAAATACAACCAACCAAACGACTGTAGCTGAAAATACACTCTCTATCCCCCGATATTTAGGGTATTTATGATTGCTCCCTTATATTTACTTTATGAATTGAAGTATTATACAAATACAAATATTGGTAGCCTTGGCTTATCAATTAAATTTCTTATTTCCATACAGTTAAAATTTGTTGCGGACATTCCTCTTGTAGCTTGGAAGCACCACAAAAAAAATAAAAGTTTTAGCGGGCGAAATGGGACAAAAAGGGATAAAATATGGTACCAATGATACGACAACAGCTAGAATCATGAAATTCGGTGTGTACATCCCTCTAATTACACGTAAAATAGAGGGATTTTTCGAAATTCGTACTTTTAAGGGATATAATTAAAAAGAGGGATAAAAATGGGACCTACCAAACCGCTGAAGTTTAAATCATGAAATTCGGTGTATATGTACATTCTGACTATGAATACTCGAAAAAGGGTTTTTTCGAAATTTGTACATTTGGGCGGAGAATGGGGCGAATGGGGATATCTTTAAACTTTATATTTTTTTATCACTTTGTCTGTATCTGAAAATGCTTCTTTCTAATGGCGACTGATTGTCGATTTTAAACAGTGCGCATAAGTATACATTATAGTTTGAAATAGTAAACAAATATAGTAATGTGCATAAAAATATCACAATTTTCGTAATACGGTACAGTGCTTCTATGTAAAGTCGACATCCTTTATTCTGCTGGTAATACTGTGGAATGCACTCCGTGGTGGAGGGTATATAAGATTCGGCCCGGCCGAACTTAACGCCTTCTTACTTGTTTCTTTTCAAGACATCTATTCCCTGTTAGCTGGGAGGTCCCAATTACGGCATACGTATTGTATCGAAATCTCAAATGTTTAACGTCTCAAAAAAATCATATTTTGACCGAAATTGTATTTTTATTCGCATTGGACGATTCATTTCACCAAGTTGAAATATTTTGTTTGAAACTTCAATGAAATCTTGTCAGCTTTTGGACTATAAGTGGTTTTCGATACGTAATTAGGTAATTAGGGCCCTGATTACACTGTCCGGCAGTCCACATTAAACTTGTACCAGATGATATAAGTCTGAAACTATAGGCAAAATGCATTTAATTTGCGTTGGGAATTGTAGTCCTGTGAAGGGGCAAAATAATGAGGAAATGAAAACTAACAAGTAAAAACGGCGTTATATATTATATACCTTTCACCATGGATTGCATTCCACGGAGGCTGTCGATTTTTGTAGAAGTACAGTAACATTACAGGAAAGTGTTAAATCATATAAAACAAGTAAGGAAAGGCTAAAGTCGGGCGGGGCCGACTATATAATACCCTACACCACTCCCTGCGTATATACATCGCTTTTATTACTAAACCCAGGTGTTTCATGGGAGCAATTTTATGTAGTTCATATAAATTATACAGTATAAATTCATCTTTAGTCATATTTAACGAATATGGTGAATAATTGATCCAATTTTCCGGCAGACAAATACAAATTATACAGTAGTAATAGGATGAATCGGACCGACATTTGAAAGGAGGCCTACAACAACACCGACTCAAAACATAGGCCTATCTATTTCTCATTCACTGTAGGTATTCATAGTTGAAATATATCATGATCCGATGTAAGACGTAGTTTCTAGAGCTGTATTAGAGTAGAATGGGTTATTTGGTTATTACAAAGTGTGGATACATATATTTGACTTTGTATTCTGAAATATAATATAATCTGCAAAATTTGAAAAAATTTGCGTTCTTGAGGGGTAAAAATTAAAATGGGGCCATTTGTAAGGGCTCTACATTAAAAAGAGGTTCCATATAGATCACTTTCAAAGTAGGTATTCTTAGTTGAAATATGACATGATATGCAAAATTATATCGAGATCTAATGCACGATGTGGGTTCTAAGATGTAATAGAGTGGAATGGGGGCCGAATTTGTATGGACCAATATATTTGACTATCATAATATGTCTTCCTAGTTGAAATATATGAGGGCTATATCTAAATCTGAACCGATCTTACCCACTTTCACCATAGGTTTTTTAGTTGGATTATAAGATGTTGACCAATTTTAATGAAAAACGGGTATAATATGTGGATTTTAGAGCGGAAAAAATTCAAATCAGGAGCGACATTTGTATGGGGGCTATATCTAAATCTGAAGCGATCTTACCCATTTTTTGCATACGTGTTGGATTATAAGATGTTCTGCAAAATTTAAAGAAAATCGGGTACAATATGTCGTTTCTAGAGCGGAAAATGTCAAATCGGGAGCGACATTTGTATGGGGGTTATATCTAAATCTGAAGCGATCTTACCCATTTTTTGCATACGTGTTTCTAGTTGGATTATAAGATGTTCTGCCAAATTTAAAGAAAATCGGGTACAATATGTCGTTTCTAGAGCGAAAATGTCAAATCGGGAGCGACATTTGTATGGGGGCTATATCTAAATCTGAACCGATCTTACCCAATTTCAGCATACGTGTTCCTAGATAGATTATAAGATGTTCTGCCAAATTTAAGGAAAATCGGGTACAATATGTCGCTTCTAGAGCGGAAAATGTCAAATCGGGAGCGACATTTTTATGGGGGCTATATCTAAATCTGAACCGATCTTACCCAATTTCATCATACGTGTTTCTAGTTCGATTATAAAATGTTCTGTCAAATGTAAAGAAAATCGGGTACAATATGTCGCTTCTAGAGCGGAAAATGTCAAATCGGGAGCGACATTTGTATGGGGGCTATATCTAAATCTGATTCTGAATTTTTTTATACGTGTTTCTAGTGGGAGTATAAGATGTTCTGCCAAATATAAAGAAAATCGGGTACAAGATGTGGTTTCTAGAGCGGAAAATGTCAAATCGGGAGCGACATTTGTATGGGGGCTATATCTAAATCTGAACCGATTTCCTCCAAATTCAATACCGATGGTCCTTGGGAAGAAAAAATATTTTCTGCCAAGTTTCATGACAATCGGACAACAATTGCGACCCGTAGAGTGCGAACAAGCTTAGATGGACAGCAGACGGACGGACGGACAGACGGACAGACAGACATCGTTAAATCGACTCAGCTGCTGATTCTAAGCCGATCGGTATACTTAAAGGTGGGTCTAGCTCGATTATTTCTTGGTGTTACAAACATTTGGCGCGAAACTAACTTATAATACCCTAGACCACGAAGTGGTGTAGGGTATAACAAGTAAGGAAAGGCTAAAGTCGGGCGGGCCGACTCTATGATACATTCCACTTTCTATCCGAATACAATTCAATTCGGTGAAAAAGTGAAAACGGGAAGGTTTTTTGTATCCTGTAAATGTATGTCTTTGACAAAAAATGTTAAGTCGGAAAGGACATTTGTATGAGGATATATTGAAACCTGCAACGAAATAGGTGAAATATAAAATGTATAGTTTGGCCAAAATCGGTTAAACTTTTGGGAGCAACATTTGTATTTGGGCTACATTTAAATCTGAACCGCTCTTACCCACTTTCGCCATAGTTTTGTTTAGTTGGATAAGATGTTGTGCCAATTTTAAAGAAAATCGAGTACAATATGTGGGTTCTAGAGCGGAAAATGTCAAATCGGGGCCGTCGTTTGTTTTTTTACCCCTTAACCCTTCTGCAGTGTTTCAATTTATACCACACATATAGTTTTAAATAATATATTAACAAAATATATATTGTAAAGCAGTTGTATTTATTAGACAGGAAATACACAATATGTAAGAAATTATGAATTTAAGCTGTGTTTAATCATTCACTGGCAATCTTTACAGTGAATACTTCTAACGCTGTGTTCTTTGTCAATGATTTCATAATTGGGTCATTTTGACCTAAAGACTGCAGAAGGGTTAAAAGAACGACTTTCTTAAATCTCTTTATTGAAAGTGGGCGAAATCGGCCCAGAGGGAAAAAAATTCCCTAATAAGGACTGAAAATAACCCCTAATATTTAGACTACTTACTTACTACGGGCAAAATGGGACAAAAAGGGATAAAAATGGTACCAATGATACGACAACAGCTAGAAACATGAAATTTGGAACGTACATACCTCTAATTGCGTAGATATGTAAAATAGAGGGATTTTTCAAAATTCGTACTTTTAGGACAAAAAAGGGATAAAAATGGTACCAATGATACGACAACAGCTAGAATCATGAAATTCGTTGTGTACATCCCTCTAATTGCGTAGACACGTAAAATAGAGGGATTTTTCAAAATATCTTTTAAGGGAAACAATTGGAAAAGAGGGATAAAATGGTATCAACCAAACAGCTGAAGTTGAAATCATGAAATTCGGTGAATACATACATCTGATTGTGAAGATGCGAAACAAAAATATTTTTTTCGAAATTTTTACTTTTAGGCGGAAAATAGGCCAAATGTGGATACAATTAATGAAATTCGGTGGGTACATTTCTTTCACTGCGTAGACGAGAAAAATAGAGAGATCTTCCTATATTCGTACCTTCGTGATCTAAATGGGATTAAATTTGGAACCAATCAAGCGGCTAAAGGTAGAATTATGATGTTCAGTATTAGCACTCGTCTGACTAGTATCAAAATGGAAACGGGAGTGAAACTGGTACCAAGCAAACGGTTGTAGCTAAAATCGTGAAATTAGGTGTATATATTCCACTCTGTAACATATTGGATCTTCAATATTAGAACTTTTCCTGTCAAAATGGTAAAGACATTAAGGCTGTAGCTGGAAGAAGAAATTGCAAATGGGAAAAATCGGGCTTGAGGGAAATTGTTTCTAGCTAATTACAGTTTAAGTAAATTTTTGAAGATTGCTGCATAATGTTCTTTTTTTGATACCACTTGAAGTTTTACTTTTATATATTGTAGAAGACTATTAATATTATAATATTGAAGCATCACAATTTTCCTAAAATGGTAGTACACGTCTATGTAAAGTTGGCAGCCTCTAATCTGCCGGTAATACTGTGTAATGGACTCCGTGGTTGAGGGTATATAAGATCCGGCCGGCCGAACTTAACGCCTATTAGCATTTAACCCCTTAAAAGTACGAATTTGGAAAAAATTAATCAAAAAACATCGATTACTTTTCTACGTCGTTCGCCTACAAACACGAAAACCGTGACTTTTGGATCGAGTAAAAAAATCAGTAGATCGTCCGATTTATTGTCCTTACCCCATCATTGTTGAATTCCAAAGCCTGGCATTATTGGATGGCATAAAATCCATTTCACTCTCCTACAAAAAATTTCCAAAAACACCATACATTTCGAAAAATCCAGAGGTGCGGATAAGACAGCTTACCCTTAAAGCCCGTTCCATGTCATCATCGTCGAAGAAGTTCGTTTCAGTCCCCGACACTGATTGATGTAAGGCATCCAATATGTGGCGCATTTCTTGCAATTCCATGCCCTCCTCATAGAAACCCATACCTTTTGAGGAGAAGATTTCAATCAAGAAGATTTTTCAGAAAACCGAAAACATTTGATCAACTTGTTTTCTTCTCCCCGTTTAGGGTTATTTGCAATTCTTTATATTCATTGCGTTTACGCGAACTACGTAATTCCATTTTTCACTTACGCATACCCTCTTTTTAGTTGAAATAATTTATTAACAATCACTAATTGTATTGACAACTTTTTACAAATGCACTTTAACAGTTTGAGATGAAAAGAACTACATGACGTAGTTTTGACAGTTCCTCCTTGGTGTTATTTTCGTAGTACCGTTAAGTCTTTGCAAGATCATAGACGACAAATACGAAAATATTAACCCATGAACTGGGTTTTATAATATTTGCAATAGGGATTGGATAGATAAGTTGAAGAAAAACAAAACATCGAACACAAGTGACCTAATTTAATGAGTACTATGTGGGTTCTGTCTAAATACAAAAAATAAAAACAAGCAATTGTCAAACACGCATGCGTCAAAGCCTTTTTAGTTATGGAATCGAAAAATTAAGAAAAAATAGGAAGTAGCAAAGAATAGGGGGTTATCACACAAAACTCAAAGCGAAAGTTCGGGTTAGTTTTTATATAAATTGTTGTTCTAACAAAAACAATTCACATTGAATACAAGTAAGGAAAGGCTAAAGTCGGGCCGAATTTATAATACCCTACACCACTCCCTGCGTATATACCCCGCTTTGTAGCTTATATAAATTATACAGTATAGTAAATAATATGGTCATTGATCCAATTTTACGGCAGATATTCCGAGTAAAGTAAATATAGGGTCCGCCATCTAACTTTTTTTTTCAACTATTCAATCGTTGGACTATTATTTGTGGGGAGCCGAGGCAGCTATTTGAATGAAATTATTTTCCATTTTAACCGGAAGGATTGTACTTTCAAATAAAAAAAGAAATTTGAGAAGATATTCAGTAGTTTTTTTATAGCATTTTCAAAAAAAAAGTTATTTGGCTGACCCTATATAACATGATGTGGAAAAATTGAACATGATCCAAAGACAAATACAGATTATAGGCGGTCTATAAAAACACTTGAGGCCCGAGTCAAAACATGGGCCTATATAGTTTTCATTTACGCTAGGTAATCCTAGTTTAAATATATCTGTAAAATTTGATCAAGATCCGATGTTAGGTATAGTTTCTAGAGCTGTAATAGAGTAGAATGGGGACCCATTAGGGTTATACCAAAGTATGGACACATATATTGGGCTTCTTAGTTGAAATATAATAATAAATAATATACCAAATTAGAAAAACTTCCTAGAGGGGTTATAATATCAAGTAATAAAAGGATAAAGTCGGTCGAGGCCGACTATATGATACCCTACACTATCTACTCCACTAAATTTCAATTCGGTAAAAATGTGAACGACATTTGCATGGGAGCTATATATAAATCTGAACCGATCTCATCCACTTTTACCATACATGTTCCTAGATAAATATAAGATGTCCTGCTGAATTTGAAGAAAATCGGTTAAGGTATGTGTTTCTACAGCGGTTAACCTAAAATCGGGAATGAAATTTGTATGGGAGCTATATCTAAATCTGAACCGATTTGACCCATTCTCACAAGAATGTTTCTAGTTGAAATATAAGGTTTAACACTTTTTAACAAAATCTGTTAAAATTTACGGTTTCTAGACCGGAAAATGTCAAATAGGGAGCGAAATTTGTATGGTGGCTAGATCTAAATCTGATAGCTTGAACTATGTGGCTTCTAGAGCAGAAAAATTCAAATCGGGAGCAACATTTGTATGGAAACTATATCTAAATCTGAACCAATTTGCTTCAAATTAAATAGCGTAGGTCTTCGGCAAAAATCATTTGTGTCAAGTTTCGTTAGAATCGGACAATAATTGCTACAAGAATAGATGGACAGACGGACGGACATGGTTAAACAGATTCAAAAAGTGATTCTATGTCGATCGGTATTATAAACGATGGGTCTATCTCGTAACACCCAAAAGGAGGGGTGTTACAAACAAACGCACAGACATTATACCCTGTGATATAGGGTATACAAATTGGGGCCATTTGTTTTTCAAAGTAAAGGTATTCTATTAAAGTTAAATATAACGTGATCTGCCCAATTTTATCAAGATCCAATGTAAAATGTGGGTTCTAGAGCGATAATAGTGTAAACTGGGGGCCGTTTGTATGGGGGCTACACCAAAACATTGACCTATATAGCTGGCTTTCAAAATAGGTGTTTCTAGACTAAATGTAACATTCTGTGGGAAAATTGATTAATAACCGATGTAAAATGTGCATTTTAGAACAGTAATATTGTAAATCGGAGGTACATTTGCATGGGGGCTATATCAAAACATGGACCCATTCATTCAACTCATATGTTAGCTGGTTCTAGTTCAAATATATCATGATCCTGAATTTTATCAATATCCAATATAAATGTGTATTTTAGAGCAGTAATAGGATATATTGGAGTGATGGTTGAATGGAGGCTACATCTAAATCTGAACCGACTTCCTCCAAATTCAATACCTATCGTCCTTGGGCTGATAGAAATACTTCTGAAAAATTTCATGGCAATCGGACAACAATTGCGCCCTGTAGAGTGCGAAAAAGCTTAAATAGACAGACGGACAGACTGACATTGATAAATCGATTATAAGCTGAGCGGTATACTTAAAGGTGGGTCTAGCTCGAATATTTCTTGGTGTTACAAACATTTTGCGGAAACCTATTCTACTAAGTGGTGTAGGGTATTATAAATAAAGAATAAAAAATAATTTTCCCGAGCCGCGATTTGAACCCGAGGCACTCTGAGTGCAAAGCGGACACCTTACCTACGCGTTACGGGATATTAACAAATATCATCTTTTTTGGAAGTTGTTCCTTAATTGCATGAAATATGCAAATTGAGAAGCACTTCCATTTTTATTCCACATTTTCGTAGTCAAACAGGATTAACAATTTCAAACGCTCCAAATCCCAACTACCACAAAATAAGTGCCACTTCCATATAAGTGCCACTTCAATTTTCATAAATAATTTTTCAAATTGATTTGAATTGGGATATTGTCCTGGCTCAAGACCATTTTGCACCTATATTTAATAGAATGCAAATTTATTTACAAATGACATTGTGACATTTATTACTTGGCTGCAGACTACCACGATCATGATTTCGACCATGTCAAAGGTCTTTTCAAGTGGCTTCGCAGCGACTTTTCAACATCAAACCCGGCCTCTATAAAAAATCTACATAGAGATATTAATCAACTTCTAGTTGTTGCCTCTACACTGTCAGTAATTCTGTGGAATGCATTGTATGGTGGAGCTTATCTAACACTAGCTGAACCCCCGCCCGCTTCGCCAGGCAGAAAAACTAACGGAAATAAAAATCATATTGTTTATTCTTGTGATCGGTATTATATGTACCACTTATAATAACTTTCCTGAGATACAAAAGAAATGGTTATGTTCCATGGAAAATATTGAAGTACGGCGAATAAAGGAAGAAATGTCAAAAATCAAATTGATTTTAGGTTGAGTGTGATTCTCCTCCTTTCCATTGCCAAAACAAAAAACTTGCTACCTAAGAAGAACATACTTAATCGAATAGCTGGAATTCGAATGTACTACATTCAAAACACATAGAAAGTCAATCAAATTGTTCACTAATCAAACAACACAAAAACCAAAAAAAGTAATATAATTTCCGTTTTCTTGACTTAAGTCGGCTTTTGGCGATATTTCTTTTTTGTAATCTTTCTTTGCTATTATGCTAAGAAAGACAATGAGTAATTTTACAAAATTCAAATCAAAAATTCCCCATCTTTCAAATCCCGCCCATTTGTATAACAATATAGGAATCTCGGTGTCGAATATACTTTAAAACAGGTTTTAATTTCGTATGGGAACGGTCACGGATTCTTTCCGCCCATCTCGGTGTCGAATATACTCTAAAACCGGGTTTAATTTCATATGGGAAGGCCCACGCCCACTTTCCGCCCATATTTGCCCAACTATTTACACTGCATCTATTCAGAAAAATTTTCAGCACTCTAGGTTTTATACAATAATAGGTTTTAACTTGGTATGTGAGGTTCCACGCCCACTATCCCAATACCATTTTTGGTACAACTACGAAGGTTTATGCTAGATGCACTCACAAAAAGTTCAGTATTGTAGCTGTTATAAAACTGAATATATTCAATAATAGGTTTTAAGTTTGTATGTGAGTTAGCACGCCCACTTTTCCAATACCGCAAAATTTTTGACACTACCCATATTGATGCTAGATGTACTCACACAAAATTTCAGTATTGTATCTGTCATAGAACTGAATATATTCGAAAATGGGTTATAACTTTGTATGGCAGGTGCCACACCCACTTTTCCAATATTCTCCATTTTTGGCACAACTACGCACATTGATGATAGATACACTTACACAAAATTTCAGTATTGTATCTGTCATAGAATTGAATATATTCGAAAATGGGTTATAACTTCGTATGGGAGGTGCCACGCCCACTTTTTCAATACCGCCCATTTTTGGCATAACTACGCACATTGGTGCTAGATGCACTTACACAAAATTTCAGCACTCTAGGTGTCATAGAACTGACCATATTTAATAATAGGTGTTAGCTTCGTATGGAAGGTGCCACGCCCACTTTTCCAATACCGCCCATTTTGGGCAAAACTTTGCAGACTAACAATTAGTGAACTTTCACAAAAATTCAAGACTCCAGCTGCAATAGTACTCCGAATATGCTAATTTATAAAAAACGAATAAATCCCCAATTTGTGTGGGAGGTGCCACGCCCACTGAAAATATTAAAAATTTATATAGCCTATTTTCACCACCGGTTCAGCGTGAACATACTGTGAAAATTTCAAGAAGATCGGTCCAGTAGTTTAGTCTGCTATAAAGAACAAACAAACAAACAAACCCACAAACTTACAAACACAGATTCATTTTTATATATATATACATAGATACTCCCCTTCTACAAATTAATTCGCATTTTGAAACTAAATTCATGTCAAATGAATTGACACTCTTGCTTTGTTTATAGCAAACAATGCCAGTGGACAATCAAACGCGATAAGAATTTTATTTTATTTATTTGCATTTATGGAATTTCCACGAAAGTGAACATGAACTTGAAAAAAATGAAATGAAAATCAATTTCTGATTCTGAGAGGTTGGTTGGATCAATATAAAGAATACAATGTAAACATGGATATTGGCGTTTGAGTGGATACTCTGACCAGAATACTGGCTGACTCAGGGGCAATTGTTGCACTGACCATTCTCCTTGTTTCCGTTTAACATTGTAGTTTGGGAATGCCAACATTTCATGGGAATATTTCTCTACATTTGAATTTATTCATAATTTCCTTTTACAAATATGTCATAACTTTCGAGTTTGCGGTTGTCAACATTTTAGTGACAAAAGTTCAAAAATCTTCTAAGCCAATCGATACTTTGCACACACTACATATGATAGGCTTTTCCATATTTTAATGAAGGTTTTTTGATATTTTCCTTCTCCAAAAACATTGTTTTGTTATTAAAAAATATTTTGTTTTTTTTTTTTTTATATATTAGATAATATTTTAGATGTAAGGTTTTAAACCATCTATTTATAGTATAAATCAATGTATGTAAATATATTTTTGTAAATAAATAAATAAACATATGATAGGGATATGTGTGCAGTTGGAAGACGACCACGCCTACCGTTCTTTCATTGTGTGAAAGATATTGAAAACTTTTTTCAGGAGAATTTGTTACCTTATAAAAATTATATAAAAACAAGTAAGGAAAGGCTAAAGTCGGGCGGGGCCGACTATATAATACCCTACACCACTCCCTGCATATGTACCTCACTTTGATTACTAAACCCAGGTATTTCATGGGAACAATTTTATGTAGTTCATACAAATTATATAAATTATATGAATATAATGTATATGCTATAAATTCATCTTTAGTCAAATTTAACGAATATGGTAAATAATATGGTAATTGATCCAATTGTCCGACAGACAAATACAAATTATACAGTAGTATACCAAAGGGGCATCACCCAAACAATTCTCATTGCAATTCAATTCGGTAAAAATTGAAATCGGGAAGGATTTATGCATCCTGTAAATGTATGTGTTTGACAAAAAATGTTAAATCGGAAAGGACATTTGTATGGGGGTATATTGACGCTTTCACCATGTCTGTTTATTGGTGAAATCTAATATGTAAAATTTGGCCAAAATCGGTTAAACATTCGGGAGCAACATTTGTATGAGGGCTATATCTAAATCTGAACCGATCTTACCACTTTCACCATTGGTTTTTTAGTTGGATTATAAGATGTTGTGCCAATTTTAAAGAAAAACGGGTACAATATCTGGATTTTAGAGCGGAAAAAGTCAAATCGGGAGCGACATTTGTATGGGGACTATATCTAAATCTGAACCGATCATACCCACTTTCAGCATAGGTGTTTCTAGTTCGATTATAAAATGTTGTGCCAATTTTAAAGAAAATCGGGTACAATATGTGGTTTCTAAAGCGGAAAAAGTGAATTCGGGAGCGACATTTGTATGGGGGCTATATCTAAATCTGAACCGATCTTACCCAATTTTTGCATACGTGTTTCTAGTTGCATTATAAGATGTTCTGCAAAATTTAAAGAAAACCGGGTACAATATGTCGTTTCTAGAACGGAAAATGTCAAATCGGGAGCGACATTTGTATGGGGGCTATATCTAAATCTGAACCGATCTTACCCAATTTTTGCATACGTGTTTCTAGTTGGATTATAAGATGTTGTGCCAATTTTAAAGAAAATCGGGTACAATATGTGGTTTCTAAAGCGGAAAAAGTGAAATAGGGAGCGACATTTGTATGGGGACTATATCTAAATCTGAACCGATCATACCCACTTTCAGCATAGGTGTTTCTAGTTCGATTATAAAATGTTGTGCCAATTTTAAAGAAAATCGGGTACAATATGTGGTTTCTAAAGCGGAAAAAGTGAATTCGGGAGCGACATTTGTATGGGGGCTATATCTAAATCTGAACCGATCTTACCCAATTTTTGCATACGTGTTTCTAGTTGGATTATAAGATGTTGTGCCAATTTTAAAGAAAATCGGGTACAATATGTGGTTTCTAAAGCGGAAAAAGTGAAATAGGGAGCGACATTTGTATGGGGGCTATATCTAAATCTGAACCGATCTTACCCAATTTCGGCATAGGTGTTTCTAGTCAGATTATAAGATGTTGTACCAAATTTCAAGAAAATCGGGTACAATATATGGTTTCTAGAGCGGAAAATGTCAAATCGGGACCGACATTTGTATGGGGGCTATATCTAAATCTGAACCGATTTCCTCCAAATTCAATACCAATGGTCCTTGGCCAGAAAAAATAACTTCTGCCAAGTTTCATGACAATCGGACAACAATTGCGACCTGTAGAGTGCGAACAAGCTTAGATGGACAGCAGACGGACGGACGGACGGACGGACAGACGGACAGACAGACATCGTTAAATCGACTCAGCTGGTGATTCTAAGCCGATCCGTATACTTAAAGGTGGGTCTAGCTCAATTATTTCTTGGTGTTACAAACATTTGGCGGAAAACTAACTTATAATACCCTAGACCACGAAGTGGTGTAGGGTATAATAAAATAAAACAAGTAAGGAAAGGCTAAAGTCGGACGGGGCCGACTATATAATACCCTACACCACTCCCTGCATTTATACATCGCTTTGATTACTAAACCCAGGTATTCCATTGGAGCAATTTTATGTAGTTCATATAAATTCATCTTTAGTAAAATTTAATGAATATGGTAAATAATATGGTAATTGGCAAATACAAATTATACAGTAGTAATAGGACCGACATTTCAAAAGGGGGCCTATAACAACATTTTGGGCCTAGTCCAAAACATGGGCCTATATATTTCTCATTCACGGTAGGTATTCCTAGTTGAAAAATATCATGATCTGCAAAATTTGATGAAGATCCGATGTAAGATGTAGTTTCTAGAGCTGTAATAGATCAGAATGGAGCCTCATTTGGGTTATACCAAAGTATGGACATATGGGCATCTCCCAAACAAGTAAGGAAAGGCTAAAGACGGGCGGACTTTCTATCTCACTACAATTCAATTCGGCAAAAAAGTGAAATCGGGAAGGATTTTTGCATCCTGTAAATGTATGTGTTTGACAAAAAATGTTAAATCGGAAAGGACATTTGTATGGGGGTATATTGAAACCTGGAACGCTTTCGCCATGTCTGTTTATTGGTGAAATATAATATGTAAAATTTGGCCAAAATCGGTTAAACATTCGGGAACAACATTTGTATGAGGGCTCTATCTAAATCTGAACCTATCTTACCCACTTTCACCATAGATGTTTCTAGTTCGATTATAAGATGTTGTGCCAATTTTAAAGAAAAACGGGTACAATGTGTGGATTTTAGAGCGGAAAAAGTCAAATCGGGATCGACATTTGTATGAACGCTATATCTAAATCTGAACCGATCTTACCCAATTTTTGCATACGTGTTTCTAGTTGGATTATAAGATGTTCTGCCAAATTTAAAGAAAAATCGGGTACAATATGTCGTTTCTAGAGCGGAAAATGTCAAATCGGAAGCGACATTTGTATGGGGGCTATATCTAAATCTGAACCGATCTTACCCAATTTTTGCACACGTGTTTCTAGTTCGATTATAAGATGTTCTGCCAAATTTAAAGAAAATCGGGTACAATATGTCGTTTCTAGAGCGGAAAATGTCAAATCGGGAGCGACATTTGTATGGGGGCTATATCTAAATCTGAACCGATCTTATCCAATTTTTGCATACGTGGTTCTAGTTCGATTATAAGATGTTCTGCAAAATTTAAAGAAAATCGGGTACAATATGCCGTTTCTAGAGCGGAAAATGTCAAATCGGGGGCGACTTTTGTATGGGGGCTATATCTAAATCTGAACCGATCTTACCCAATTTCTGCATAGGTGCTTCTAGTTGGATTATAAGATGTTGTGCCAAATTTAAAGAAAATCGGGTACAATATGTCGTTTCTAGAGCGGAAAATGTCAAATCGGGAGCGACATTTGTATGGAGGCTATATCTAAATCTGAACCGATTTCCTCCAAATTCAATACCGATGGTCCTTGGTCAGAAAAAATAACTTCTGCCAAGTTTGATGACAATCGGACAATAATTGCGACCTGTAGAGTGCGAACAAGCTTAGATGGACAGCAGACGGACGGACGGACGGACGGACGGACGGACGGACGGACGGACGGACGGACGGACGGACAGACAGACATCGTTAAATCGAATCAGCTGGTGATTCTAAGCCGATCCGTATACTTAAAGGTGGGTCTAGCTCAATTATTTCTTGGTGTTACAAACATTTGGCGCGAAACTAACTTATAATACCCTAGACCACGAAGTGGTGTAGGGTATAAAAATCATATCTCAAAAAAAATATCAAAAAAATATTGAATTTTTTGTGAAAAACTCTGCATTGACGAAGCAATACGAAGCTACAGGGTTTTTGGCAACGCAAAGCGGGGCATTAGTGTATATACATTAGACCAGGTCGAAATTGAAAGTTGCAGACTTGCGCATATACAATGAAAGCTTTGTAAGTTTTATGACTACTCACAAAACTTTCCGACTATATCTTTTACTTTTGCGTGTGTGATGTCGTATGGATTCCGTGGCGATTTAAACTGATACCATACTGACCCATACTCAATTTAAGTTAAGTTCCCTTTTTTCATTGAAATAAGAATGTAATTTGGAATAAAAATTAGTGCAAACTTCCTCATTTTTAGTACAAAAAATGCAGGCTTGCGTACACCGAAAAATGGGGAACCCTTCAACCTTTCCAAATATGTATATATTTCGTTAAAGGCTTTTAAAGGAAAAAGGTTGTGTTGGTCCAAAGTCAGACATTTGTCCAAAGAGGATATTTTTTAAAATATTTATTACAAACAAACTATATTTGGCACTAATATATATTTGACTCATAATAAAGCTAAGAAACCACAATTTCTAATAGAAAAAGTGAAAAAATAAAAAGATCTGAGTGCAAAATCTCTTAAAAAATGTGTGAGAAACAGATAGACAAAATCAAAAAAAGAAATAACGTTTTTCTTCAATTTTCAATATGTGAAAAACGTGAAAATATGTAATATAAAAAATTAAAATTTTTTCTTCGCATTATGAACAAATACTTAAAAATATGTTAAAAAAACACATAAACACAAAAAATAAAAATTTTAGTTTTCGATTTGAACTGGGATATTGTCCTGGCTCAAGGCCATTTTGCATTTATATTTAATAGAATACTAATTTATTTACAAATGGCATTGATTCATTTATTATTTGGCTGAAGACTACCACGATCATGATTTCGACCATGTCAAAAGCCTTTTCAAGTGGCTTCGCAGCAGTGGCTTTCCATTTGTTAATAAATTTGCATTCTATTAAATATAGATGCAAAATGCCAAGTAATAAATGTCACCATGCCATTTGTAATTAAATTTGCATTCTATTAAATATAGATGCAAAATGGTCTTGAGCCAGGACAATATCCCAGTTCAAATCAAATATTGATTACAAACGAAAAAAAAAATCAAACGAAAAAACTAAAAAAAAATAATTTTCTTTGGGCCGATTTCTGAAATATAACCGATTTTCTTCTAATGTTAATATCTCATCCTTATCTAATTTTGATTTTTTACAGAACTCAAAAATGTCTACTAGAACAAAAGTTATTGAATGTTGGCCGATGGATTTTGATTCTGAACCACTGTGTGTCGGTGTAGTATTGAGGTCTAAATTTTGGTACAAAGAACTCGAGTTGAGTAAACGCGGGCATCGATTTGGAACCGAGTATTCTGGCAACTTAATATGAGTTCAATTCATACTAAAAATGAGTATTGAACGTCATCATTGGGTGCATTTTTATCTGCAGCCGTTTGGTTAGCTGTATTTCCATCCTATTTTAATTCCTAACTTCATCATTCTAGCTGTAGACGTTTAGTTCGTACCATTTTTATCCCACTGCTCCCATTGTATCCCTTGAAAGTACGAATTTGGAACAACCTGTTTATTTTTCGTGTCTACGCAGTCAGAATTTCATGACTTTACCAGATGTCATTTGGTTGGTAAAATTTTTATCCCCCTTTTTCATTTTACCCCTAAATGTAGGAATTTCAAAAAATCGATTTGTTTTACGTGTCTACGCAATCAGAGGAATATATACACCGAATTTTATTATTCTAGTATTATTCTATTCTGTACACACCGATTCTATCTGCTGTTGTTTGATAGGTACCATTTATAACCCGTTTACACCCTATGTATACTAAATATGAAGAAAATATAAGCATTCATATTCAAAAAACATGCTTAAATACTCGAAATATTAAGGGTATTTTCTGTCCTTACGAGGGAAATTTTTATAGAACGGAAAAAGTCTAACCGGTAGCGACATTTGTATGGGAGCTATATCTAAATCTGAACCGATTTGCTTCAAATTAAATAGCGTTCGTCCTTGCCTTGTCTGCCAAACTTACCTGTGTCAATTTTTGTTATGATCGGACAATATTTGCGACCTGACTGTCCGTGAGACAGACAAACGGACCTTGCTAAATTTTAAATTTTTCCAGAATATATTTCAAGCGATATAAAAAGGTTTTTGGTGAGGCCACTCTTGCTGTAAGCGCCTCATGATCATATTGCTTGACTTGTATAACCTCCCTCGAAGCATCTGTATCAGCGTCAGCCAGATGCATGCCAAGTTCTTGCAAATGAATTCGCTTTTTAGATTCAGTTGAAAAGAAACCATTCATTGTTAAACATCAGTTCAGATCGTCCAAGTGACATGAGATTTATTTTCGTTTGCCTCTTTTTGTGGACTACGTACGCTGCAAGCTCCAATGATACAACTAGAGATTATGTGGTAAATTCTAAAGGATTCATATCATCCGTAGAAAGCAATAAAAAGGGAAACTTGTGGCAAAACTCGCACAAGCTAAATTCTATTAATTTCTCATAGATTTTTTCTTATTCTACTAATGCTTGTATTTCTTGGGCTATTTTCAAAGGATCCTTTTGATGCCAAGGACCAAGTGTTCATAGTGGAAACTCTCTTTACAAAACTTAACACTGTGCTGAATGACACTGATAAGCTGAGCCTACCATAGGTAGGTAATGTGACATGTGGTTAAAAGTAAAAAAAAAAACTGAAAATATTTTCTTGAATTTAAATTTCAGATTGGACGGCCTAACACAAAGGTAGGATTAAAAGTGTCACAGGTTTTAAACACACATTTTGTTGTTGTTATTGATAACATCAGAAAAATTACTATTTACTTATTTTCTAATTTCATATTTTAAATGAAAATTCACTTAAATCATCGATCTTGTTTATTTAAATCAAAATTTTGGGAAAATCTTAAACCTGCGGTATTAAGAGGTCACTTCGGTGTAAAAAAATCATTACTCTCACATTTTCTTGCGTATTTTTATTGTAGAATATATCCAAGAAATTCAAATGTTTTGTAATTTAAAAACTGGTTAACCGACTTGAAAACATCGGTTTCCACGGTTTGTCGAAAATGCCAATTTAAAAAAAATCGATGTACGGTGTCGGACTTAACACCGGTTACCGGGTTTCGGTTTTGACATCCCTAATTGTGTATCCAGAGACAGAATTATAGATATAATATTAGTTTGGTGCGTCAAGGGCATATGTGTTAACATTAGGGTTTGAGGTCTGGAAATTCTCGAGCCGTATTTATTCCCGGGAAAATTTTCAAATTTCCCGAACGGGAAATATTAAAATATCCTTTACTAGCAGTGCTCGCTGCTTCACACGCGAAGAAGCCAGTCATTTGTTATCAGTTTTATCCATCTCTGTTTTTGGATAGTATTTATTGAATTTATTTTTGGTGGAAATAGATAAATCTAAAATAGTAATTTGGAAATCTCCTAGTAGATGACACTCATACACAGTGCCTGAATGTGCTTGTCGATGTGTCATTCCAGTTTCGATAAAAAAAATTACAAACACAGAGCCTTTTATATTTTCGATCTCATGTTTCTAGTTGCAACCGGCCATTTTATAACTTTTCGAACCTCTTTCCAAAAAAGTACATAGTTTAAAACAAGTAAGGGAAGGCTAAAGTCGGGCGGAGCCGACTATATGATGCACTCAACTTTCTATCCGAATACAATTCAATTCTGTAAAAAGTGGAAATGGGAAGCATTTTTGTATGTTTCCTAATCATAAGCTAATATGACCCGACACAATTTGTCAAATCGAGAAGAATATTTGTATCGGTGCTATATCCTAACATGAAATGAAGAGACCCACTTTCACAGTAGGTTCTTCCAGTTCAAGTATAATGTGTGAAAATTCGTGGTTTCTGGGGAGGAAAAATTCTATCCAGGAGCGAAATTTATATGGGATCTACATGTAAATCTGAACCGATCTGACTCATTGTCACCATGGGTGTTTCTAGTTGAAATATAAGATATTTTGAAAGATTTGAAGAAAATCTGTTAAAATATGTGGTTTGTAGAGTGGAAAAGTGAAACCGGGAGTGAAATTTGTGTGGGAGCTAGATATAAATCTGAACCGATCTAACACATTTATACCACAGGTGTTTCTAAATGAAATATAGGATGTTTTGCCAATGTTAAGGAAAATCTGTCGTAATATGTGGTATCTAGAGTGAAATCGGGAGTGAAATTCGTATGGGGGCTATATCTAAATCTGAACCGATTTTCTTCAAATTTAATAGCGTTCGTCCTTGTACCGAAAAACTTCGTTGTGCAAAGTGATTACAAGAATAGATGGACAGACAGACGGACATTGCTAAATCGTTTCAAAAGGTGATTCTAAGTCGATCAGAGGGAGTGAGAGGAAGTTGCATACCAAATTTCATGATTCTAGCTGTAATACCTTAAATGGTACAGTTTTCATTTTGTCATATATTCATTTTGTCATTCCGTTTGTAACACCTTGAAATATTCATCGGAGACCCCATAAAGTATATGAGTCATTCCATGTAAAACGGTACGGTTTTCGACCTCGATAGCTGCGATTGTTTTGAAAGTTTGTGTATGTATTCTTCTCATAAAAATACGTATTTTTGGAACAAATTTTGAATTTTTTTTCACGAGTTATGACCAGTGAGTTATAACAGTGAAAAAATATTACTTTTTTCAAAATGTGTGTTCATTCAATCGCCTGTAACTCCTGAAATACTTTACCGATTTTAATGTGTTATACCTTGTTTTGTTAAAGCATTGTTAGGTTTTTTAAGTTTTGCAATTTTAATTCTTTTATTTTGATTTTGGAAGTGATTACACTAATCCATTTTGTTAAAATTTGAAAGTAGAGTGTCTAGGTCTATTTCTAAGCGACGGTGTGAGTTTGAAAGTGGAGAAATTATGACTTCTATTTTTTACGAATTTTATTTCGGTTTTTTTTTAACAAAATCAACCAGAATTACAGTGAAAAATAATCAAAATTATAATTTTTACATCTATATCTATATTCTATATACCCAGGTATTTCATGGGAGCAATTTTTTGTAGTTCATACAAATTATATAAATTATATTCATATAATTTATATGCTATAAATTCATCTTTAGTCAAATTTAACGAATATGGTAAATAATATGGTAATTGATCCAATTGGCCGACAGACAAATACAAATTATACAGTTGTTAACCAAAGTCATACCAAAGTATGGACATATGGGCATCAACGAAACAATTCTCATTGCAATTCAATTCGGTAAAAAATTGAAATCGGGAAGGATTTTTGCATCCTGTAAATGTATGTGTTTGACAAAAAATGTTAAATCGGAAAGGACATTTGTATAAGGGTATATTGAAACCTGGAACGATGTGACCCGCTTTCACCATGTCTGTTTATTGGTGAAATATAATATGTAAAGTTTGGCCAAAATCGGTTAAACATTCGGGAGCAACATTTGTATGAGGGCTATATCTAAATCTGAACCGATCTTACTCACTTTCATCATAGGTTTTTTAGTTGGATTATAAAATGTTGTGCCAATTTTAAAGAAAATCGGGTACAATATGTGGTTTCTAAAGCGGAAAAAGTGAAATCGGGAGCGACATTTGTATGGGGGCTATATCTAAATCTGAACCGATCTTACCCAATTTTTGTATACGTGTTTCTAGTTGGATTATAAGATGTTCTGCAAAATTTAAAGAAAATCGAGTACAATATGTCTTTTCTAGAGCGGAAAATGTCAAATCGGGAGCGACATTTGTATGGGGGCTATATCTGAATCTGAACCGATCTTACCCAATTTTTGCATACGTCTTTCTAGTTCGATTATAAGATGTTCTGCAAAATTTAAAGAAAATCGGGTACAATATGTCTTTTTTAGAGCGGAAAATGTCAAATCGGGAGCGACATTTGTATGGGGGTTATATCTAAATCTGAACCGATCTTACCCAATTTTTGTATACGTGTTTCTAGTTGGATTATAAGATGTTCTGCAAAATTTAAAGAAAATCGGGTACAATATGTCTTTTCTAGAGCGGAAAATGTCAAATCGGGAGCGACATTTGTATGGGGGCTATATCTGAATCTGAACCGATCTTACCCAATTTTTGCATACGTCTTTCTAGTTCGATTATAAGATGTTCTGCAAAATTTAAAGAAAATCGGGTACAATATGTCTTTTTTAGAGCGGAAAATGTCAAATCGGGAGCGACATTTGTATGGGGGTTATATCTAAATCTGAACCGATCTTACCCAATTTTTGTATACGTGTTTCTAGTTGGATTATAAGATGTTCTGCAAAATTTAAAGAAAATCGGGTACAATATGTCTTTTCTAGAGCGGAAAATGTCAAATCGGGAGCGACATTTGTATGGGGGCTATATCTAAATCTGAACCGATCTTACCCAATTTTTGTATACGTGTTTCTAGTTGGATTATAAGATGTTCTGCAAAATTTAAAGAAAATCGGGTACAATATGTCTTTTCTAGAGCGGAAAATGTCAAATCGGGAGCGACATTTGTATGGGGCTATATCTAAATCTGAACCGATCTTACCCAATTTTTGCATACGTATTTCTAGTTCGATTATAAGATGTTCTGCAAAATTTAAAGAAAATCGGGTACAATATGACGTTTCTAGAGCGGCAAATGTCAAATCGGGAGCGACATTTGTATGGGGGCTATATCTGAATCTGAACCGATCTTACCCAATTTTTGCATACGTGTTTCTAGTTTGATTATAAGATGTTCTGCCAAATTTAAAGAAAATCGCGTACAATATGTCGTTTCTAGAGCGGAAATGTCAAATCGGGAGCGACATTTGTATGGGGGCTATATCTGAATCTGAACCGATCTTACCCAATTTTTGCATACGTGTTTCTAGTTCGATTATAAGATGTTCTGCCAAATTTAAAGAAAATCGGGTACAATATGTCTTTTCTAGAGCGGAAAATGTCAAATCGGGAGCGACATTTGTATGGGGCTATATCTAAATCTGAACCGATCTTACCCAATTTTTGCATACGTATTTCTAGTTCGATTATAAGATGTTCTGCAAAATTTAAATTTAAAATTTTTGTATACGTGTTTCTAGTTGGATTATAAGATGTTCTGCAAAATTTAAAGAAAATCGGGTACAATATGTCTTTTCTAGAGCGGAAAATGTCAAATCGGGAGCGACATTTGTATGGGGGCTATATCTGAATCTGAACCGATCTTACCCAATTTTTGCATACGTGTTTCTAGTTTGATTATAAGATGTTCTGCCAAATTTAAAGAAAATCGCGTACAATATGTCGTTTCTAGAGCGGAAATGTCAAATCGGGAGCGACATTTGTATGGGGGCTATATCTGAATCTGAACCGATCTTACCCAATTTTTGCATACGTGTTTCTAGTTCGATTATAAGATGTTCTGCCAAATTTAAAGAAAATCGCGTACAATATGTCGTTTCTAGAGCGGAAATGTCAAATCGGGAGCGACATTTGTATGGGGGCTATATCTGAATCTGAACCGATCTTACCCAATTTTTGCATACGTGTTTCTAGTTTGATTATAAGATGTTCTGCCAAATTTAAAGAAAATCGCGTACAATATGTCGTTTCTAGAGCGGAAATGTCAAATCGGGAGCGACATTTGTATGGGGGCTATATCTGAATCTGAACCGATCTTACCCAATTTTTGCATACGTGTTTCTAGTTCGATTATAAGATGTTCTGCCAAATTTAAAGAAAATCGGGTACAATATGTCTTTTCTAGAGCGGAAAATGTCAAATCGGGAGCGACATTTGTATGGGGCTATATCTAAATCTGAACCGATCTTACCCAATTTTTGCATACGTATTTCTAGTTCGATTATAAGATGTTCTGCAAAATTTAAATTTAAAATTTTTGTATACGTGTTTCTAGTTGGATTATAAGATGTTCTGCAAAATTTAAAGAAAATCGGGTACAATATGTCTTTTCTAGAGCGGAAAATGTCAAATCGGGAGCGACATTTGTATGGGGGCTATATCTGAATCTGAACCGATCTTACCCAATTTTTGCATACGTGTTTCTAGTTTGATTATAAGATGTTCTGCCAAATTTAAAGAAAATCGCGTACAATATGTCGTTTCTAGAGCGGAAATGTCAAATCGGGAGCGACATTTGTATGGGGGCTATATCTGAATCTGAACCGATCTTACCCAATTTTTGCATACGTGTTTCTAGTTCGATTATAAGATGTTCTGCCAAATTTAAAGAAAATCGGGTACAATATGCCGTTTCTACAGCGGAAAATGTCAAATCGGGAGCGACATTTGTATGGGGGCTATATCTGAATCTGAACCGATCTTACCCAATTTTTGCATACGTGTTTCTAGTTCGATTATAAGATGTTCTGCCTAATTTAAAGAAAATCGGGTACAATATGCCGTTTCTACAGCGGAAAATGTCAAATCGGGAGCGACATTTGTATGGGGGCTATATCTAAATCTGAACCGATTTCCTCCAAATTCAATAGCAATGGTCCTTGTCCAGAAAAAATAAATTCTGCCAAGTTTCATGACAATCGGACAACAATTGCGACCTGTAGAGTGCGAACAAGCTTAGATGGACAGCAGACGGACGGACGGACAGACGGCCAAACAGACATCGTTAAATCGACTCAGCTGGTGATTCTAAGCCGATCGGTATACTTAAAGGTGGGTCTAGCTCGATTATTTCTAGGTGTTACAAACATTTGGAGCGAAACTAACTTATAATACCCTAGACCACGAAGTGGTGTAGGGTATAAAAACCTGTGGTAAAAATGTGTTAGATCTGTTCAGATTTATATATAGCTTCCATACCATTTTCGCTCCCGATTTGACTTTTTCCGCTCTAGAATTCACATATTGCATTTAAACTAGGAACACCTGTAATGAAAATAGGTTAAGTCGGTTCAGATTTGTATATAACTCACATTCAAATTTCGCTCCAGATTTGACTTTTTCTTCTCTTGAAACCATATATTTTAACAGATCTTCTACATATTTAACAAAATATCTTATGTTTCCACCAGAAACAAACATGGTGACAATGAGTCAGATCGGTTCAGATTTACATATAGCTCCCATACAAATTTCGCTCCCGGGTAGACTTTTTCCGCATCTACGCGGTCAGCGCAATATACACATCGAATTTCAGAATTCTAACTGCAGCCGTTTATTTGGTACCTTTTTTATCCCCTTTTGCCCCATCTTAACGCATACTGCGAATTTCATGACTTCAACTTCAGCGGTTTGGTCGGTACCATTTTTATCCCTCTTTTCCAATTTTATCCCTTAAAAGTACAAATTTCGAAAAATTCCCCCTATTTTACGTGTCTACGTAATTATAGGGATGTACACACCGACTTTCTTGTTCCTAGATGTTGTATCATTGGTACCATTTGTATCCCTTTTTGTCCCATTTCACCAATTTTGGGCCGATTTCGCCCACTTTCAATCCGAAGCGATCTACAACCATAAGACACATTTACGGAAGATTTGAACCTCCTAGCTCATTTCGTTCGGCAGTTAGCAGACAGACGGACATGGCCAGAAGACATGGCGTCTTAGAATTTTACAACCACATAGAATATATATACGTTATGGGGTATCCGACGAATATTTCATGGTGTTGCAAACGGAATGACAAAGTTAATATACCCCCATCCGGGAGGTGGAGAGTATAAAAATGTGTTTGTTTGTTTGCACAGTTTTGCCAAAAATGGGCGGTATTGAAAAAGTGGGCGTGGCACCTTACATACTAAGTTAAAACTTATTATTGGATATTGTCAGTTCTATGACACCTAGAGTGCTGAAATTTTGTGTGAGTAGATCGAGTGTAAATAGTTGTGCAAAGATGGGCGTGACCCTTCCCATATGAAATTAGAGTATATTGGACGCCGAGATTCCTATATTGTTGTGTAAGTTAATTTAGTTGTAACATGCTTAGACAAAATACAAATTTTGATATGAATTTTGTAATATTACACGTTTTCTTTGTATTTTCGTAGCACAATAGTAAAGAAAGGTTACAAAAAAAGAAATATTCATTCATCAAAAGCTGACTTAAAGCAAGAAAACGGAAATTATATTAATTTTTTAGTTTTTGTGTTGTTTGATTAGTGAACAATTTGATTGACTTTCTATGTGTTTTTAATGTAGTACATTCGAATACCAGCTATTCGATTAAGTAAGTAAGGTGGAGGGTATGTAAAGTTCGGCCCGGCCGAACTTAGCGCCTATTTTATTTGTTGGCTGTATAAGGCTGTTAATATAAAGGGTGATTTTTTAAGACTTGATAACTTTTTTTTTAAAAAAACCGCGGCTGCGCCTCAAGTGGTCCATCCGCTTAGTCCAATTTTGGCATTTCCACGTTTTTGAGTAACAGAGGCCCAATTGCTGCGAACGGCGACGAATCGATAATTGATGGTCATCATTAACATTGGCCGATACAGCTGCGATATTTTCTTCAGTTCGTACTCTACGTAAGCGTCTTGGTGGTTTAATGTCCAACAATGTAAATTTGGTGCGAAATTTAGTCACAATAGCCCGAATAGCCGCTTCAGTGGGTCGATTAAACTGACCATAAAATGGAAGCGTGCGATGAACTTTCTTAACAGAGCACGCATTTTGATAATAAAATTCAATGATTTGCAAGCGTTGCTCGTTAGTAAGTCTATTCATGATGAAATGTCAAAGCATACTGAGCATCTTTCTCTTTGACACCATGTCTGAAATCCCACGTGATCTGTCAAATACTAATGCATGAAAATCCTAACCTCAAAAAAATCACTCTTTATAATCCAATATGTATATTAATTATTTTCTCGGCAAGAGGATCAGGAGAATAATCTAAAACTATTTCAGCAAGATTTAACGAAGAAGTAATTTGTGAATCTACAACGTTTTGCATTCAAATATTAACCAATTTCAATTATATTATAGGCAGGAAGACTTTCGACAGGACTTAACAAAAAGGTAAGATCTCTTTTCAACATTTTATATTTTATAAACTGATACAGATGAAATGGAAAACCGCATTGAACATGAATTGCCACTGATATTTCCTCGGATTAATGTTTGATGTATTGACTTCAAACATTTTGGTTGATACGAATTACTTTTTAATTTTAGTCCTCGTCGGACAAATCTACTTTTGAAAAAATTTACCTCAGCCAAATCAAGTCAAACTCAAAACAGGCAACATAATGACGTAATGTTCTAACTTTCACTTTATTTCCAGGTTTGATACGCAAGAAAAACTCATGGGAACTTACTTGAACCTGACATCTGTCTGGCATACCATTCTGCGACGTCAAGATGGCTCTGTGAATTTTTACCGCAATTGGACGGAATACAAAAATGGCTTTGGCGACCCAAGTGGTGAATTTTTCATAGGCTTGGAAAAATTGCACGCCATGACTACCTATGGTCCGCCACAAGAACTGTTGGTGGTTTTGAAAGATTTTGAAAATCCGACCCGTTATGCCAAATACGATCTACTTCGTATAGGCAGTGAGGCGAATAAATACGCCCTACTGGAGTTGGGTGCCTATAGTGGTGATGCGGGAGATGAGTTGAAGCATCACAAGGGTTTCAACTTCTCAACGCCAGATCGAGATAATGACACCAATGTCAATGTCAATTGTGCTGATTATTATACGGGAGGTTGGTGGTTTTACAAATGCTATATGTGGTGTGTGATATTAAGGCTATACATAAGTTAGAGAAACATAGAAGTTGAATACCACAAATTTCTAATTTAATTTCAGCAATTTGACTGGACTCTACCGGAATGAAACTGAAAAACTAGATGGGATTGGTTGGCATTCGTTTCATGATCTTGGATATTCTTTGAAATTCGCCGAGATGATGATAAGACCAAAGCTACAAGATATAAATAATTAGTAATAAAAATAAATAAAATGTGTGAAAGAGTGTTCCTGTAGGTTCAATAAAAGATAAAATCGCTTTAGAATTCAAGATTCAAATTTGTTAACCAACTGCACAGTGGATATCATTTATTAGTTTACTCAATCTGTTTGACTCTGAGATAAGTCTTCCAGATAATAGCTGTAGTTATATTAACATTTCAAAACATGAAGTGTCAGGATTTGTACAGTGGGGCCTAAGTTAGCCGGCGTAAATGTCATTGCTGGAACTTGATGATGTTTTTTTTTTCAAGCGTACAATTGCGATGAAGCCGATTGTATTTTAAAGTGATATTGGGTCCTGGCTCTCTAAAAAGAGTTGCCCGAATTAAATTATTTGTGTGTTTTAGGTCTGATCAACTGACGATATAACATTTGTAATTTATTGATGACTAGCTTTTTTACCTGTGACCTAGTATATCCAGGAACCATTCCCTATCCGGAAGTTAGCTACAGTAAAATGTCAAGCCAAAGGCTTGTTCCTATACGGAACATACAGACGTGCAAGGTCGGCCAAGGAAGTTCGCTGTTTAATATTGAGGAAAACGGTTCAGATTTAGATATAACCTCCATAGTGCTCTAAAATACATATTTTACATCGGATCTTGATCAAATTTCCCATATCATGTTATATTTAAATATAAACAGCTGTGATGAGAGCCAACTATTTGGGTCCATGTTTTGGTATAGCTCCCGTACAAATGGGCCCTCCAGTTTGGTCCATGTTTTGGTACACCCCAAGTGTACTACAGAAACATCTGTGTTGAAATTGAGTGAGATCAGTTCAGATTTAAATTTAGATATAGCTCCCATATAAATTTGGCTCTCGATTTGTTTTTTCCACTCAATATACCACATATGGTCATCTCCCAGTGACCCGAACGCGAAATTCGCACTCCTTAAACTACTCAAAAAACAAGAAGGAAACTGAAAAAGTCGATCAGCCTTTTTAGTGTTCTAAAGCGCTTAAAGAGTATTACATTTTAAAAATATATCGTCAGGATTTAGTACAAAATTATAAACAATTTTACACGGAAACGTGAGATGCCATATATAGTCGCGGTCCATACAAATGGAAAGACATGTTTTCAGAAGCGTTTAGCGCACAGGTGGCTTGACCCTGTGACGAAATATTTTGCAGATCATCATTGAAAAATCCAATCTTCAGGGGGTGTGACCGCACCAATTTATATATATATATATAAATATATATATATATATATATACATACAGAAATCTTTCCAGTTATCACTTTTTTCCGAACTCAATTTTAATGGGGTAGAAAGTGATGGGTATCATATTTTCTGTGTATTCATTCCAATCGGTTCTATTTGTTTTCTTATTTCAGAGAGAGGTCTTTAAATTTTACAAGTAAGAAGGCGTTAAGTTCGGCCGTGCCCTCCTCCACGGAATGCACTCCGTGGTGGAGGCTATATAAGATTTGGCCCGGCCGAACTTCCCATTTTACCGCTTAAAAGTACGAATTTTGAATAAATACTTTTATGTTATGTATGTATATGTACTCGATTAGAGGAATGTACACACAAAATTTCGTATTTCTAGCTGTTGTCGTTCAATAGGTACCATTTTTATACCTTTTTGCCCCATTTCTCCCCCTACGAATAAAAATAACTTTATGGTGCACGTTTTTGTTATAGGGGGAATGTGCATACCCAATATCAAGTAGGTACAACCAGACATATTGAAAAACATGTATAAATACTGTTTAGACACGTTAGAGGGGGTAGATGGGGTTGTCTCATTTACCTTTCCCTCATAGAATAATAACACTGTGTATTTTCGGTGAACGTTATAATTATTATTCTGGGTAGTGTATTTTATTGGCACGTGTGTATGTATGTGTTACAATGCAAGTGTTGTGTTTAATATGTATTGAACTTATGTTGTGTGATTTAATAATTCATTTGTTGAGTTACGTTACAAGTAAACTTTAGTTTAAGTAGGTATGTTTCACTGTAGTATATAATTTGTGTTGTGAGGATCACTATGTAGGTTGGGTAAAAGTTGTTCTCATTCGTATCCACTTATGTGTTGAGTATGGATTGTTCGAGAAACTTTTTATGGCTGCTGTTGACGTGTGTTGATGTTTTATGTTGTTCCCGTGATGGGTATGTAGATCGCACTGCCTGCTCTTTTAGCGTTAGGTTGACAACTGAACTAAGCACACATAGAGAGAAGGGGGAGAGCCAAGTCGATCTTACAATTGCATGGACATGGAGATAGAGATAGACGCTAAGAGAGAAAGGATGCCACCCAGCAAACATTCTGTGTTCGCATGAACAAATACTTTAAATATTAGGGTTATTAGGGGTATTTTGAGTCCTTGTGAGGGAATTTTTTCATTTAGGCCGACGCATTTATGGAAAATTTGGACGTCCTAGCTCCATTCGTTCAGATGCTAGCGTGCTTTTAACAGACGGACGGACGGACATGACTAGATCGTATTAGAATTTTATTTCGATCAAGAATATATATACTTCATAGGGTTCAGGTCGATATTTCAAGGTGTTACAAACGGAATGACAAAGTTAGTATAGCCCCATCCTGAAGGTGGAGGGTATAATAACGAAATTTGGTGTGTACATTTCTTTGACCGCGGAGACGCGAAAAATAAAGAGATCGTTCGATATTCGTAAGTTTAGGATCTAAATGGAAATAAATTTGGGATCAATCAAGCGGTTACAGCTAGAATCATGATATTCAGTATTTGCTCTCATCTGACTGCGTAGACGCGGAAAATAAGAGCTACGCATTTTTCTAAATTCGTACTTTTAAGTGTGAAAATGGAAAAAGGAGTAAAACTGATACCAAGCTGTAGCTAAAATCGGGTGGGGTGTGTATGTATATACCACTCTGAAACATACTGGATCATCAATATTAGAACCTTTCCTAACAAAATGGTGCAGGCATTAAGCTGTAGCAAATGGAGGAAATCGACCCTGAGGGAATGAATGCATATTGAACCATCATAATTTAATTGAAGTTGAAGCGTAAAAGTACTAAAAAGTAAATACAAGTTTTATCGGGCGAAATGGGACGAAAAGGGATACAAATGGTACCAATGGTAAGACAACAGCTAGAAGCATGAAATTTGGAATATACATCCCTTTAATTGCGTAGATACGTAAAATTGGGGGGTTTTTCAAAATTCGTACTTTTAAGGGATACAATTTGACAAATATTATAATGTGCATAAAAAATATCACAATTTTCCTAATATGGTTCCGTGCTTCTATGTTAGTCGACATTTGACGAAATTCGTTGAAAATACGTGGTTTCTGGGGAGGAAAAAGTCGGGAGCGAAATTTGTATGGGAGCTATATATAAATCTGAACCAATCTGAGCCATTTTCACCATGGATGTTTCTGGTGGAAATATGAAATATTTTCCCAAATTAGAAGAAGATCTGTTGAAATATGTGGTTTCTAGAGCGGAAAAAGTCAAATCGGGAGTGAAATTTTGAAATTTGCTGGCTACAATTGCGACCTGTACTTTGATTACAAGAATATATGGACAGACAGACAGACGGACGCACATACAGACAGATAGACAGACAGACGGATATTGGTAAATCGATTCAAAGAGTGATTCTAAGTCGATCGGTATAATTGACAATGGGTCTATTTCGCTTCCTTTTGAGTGTTACAAACAAATGCACAAAGACATAATACTCTCGTGGAGTGTATAAAAAAGCTTAAATACCATAAGTATTGGTAGATTGTCAGTTGGTTGTACTTCCATTCTATTTTAATTTCAAAAGTACAAATGTATACACCGAATTCCATGATTCTAGCTGCGACCATTTGATTGGTACCATTTGTATCCCCTTTTTTATACCCTCCACCTCCAGGATGGGGGTATATTCACTTTGTCATTCCGTTTGTAACACCTTAAAATATTCATCGGAGACCCCATAAAGTATATATATTCTGGCTCGTGGTAAAATTCTAAGACGATATAGCCATGTCGGTCTGTCCGTCTGTCTGTCTGTTGAAAGCACGATAGCGGCCGAACGAAATGAGCTAGGAGGTTCAAATTTTTCCTAAATGTGTCTTATGGGTGCAGCTCGGTTGGGATTGAAAGTGGGCGAAATCGGCCTAGAGGGAAAAAATTTTCCCTCACAAGCACTGAAACTACCCCTAATATTTAGAGCATTTCAGCATTTTTTTAACATAATAGCTTGTATTAACTTGATATTTGCAATTCGCATTCCCTTTATAGCATAAAAGGGCACCATAGAGTGATTTTTATTTGTAGGGTGCGAAATGGGACGAAAAGGGATAAAAATTGTACCTATCAAACGACAACAGATAGAAACACGAAATTTGGCGTGTACATTCCTCTAATAGAATAGATACATAATATAAAAGTATTTTTTCTAAATTCGTACTTTTAAGGGGTTTTAATGGTGATAAAAATAGTACCAACCTAACGGCTGCACCCAGAATAATGAAATTCGATATATACATTCCTCTGATTGCGTAGACACGTAAACACTTTCTAAAATTCGTACTTTTTGGGGTTCAAATGGAAAAAGGGGATAAAAATAGTACCTACCAAATGACAGCAGCTAGAATCATGAAATTCGGAGTAAACATTCCTCTGACTGCGTAGACACGAAAAATAAAACGTTTTTTCCAAATTCGTACTTTCAAGGGATAAATGGCTACAGGGGATAAAAATAGTACCAACTAAACGAAAACAGCTAGAATGATGAAATTCAGTGTGTACATCCCTCTAATTGTGTAGATACGGTACCAACAAAATGGCCGCTGATAGAATCATGGAATTCGGTGTATACATTCATCCGACTGCATAGCCACGTAAAATATTTTTTCTTCCAAATTCGTACTTTATTTTGTTGCTTTTACGACAAAAATGGTAGAATCATGAAGTTGTCTTATACTGCGTACGTGAGAGATAAGGTATTTTCAAAATTTATACTTTTGAAATTAAAATAGGATGGATGACTGTAGCTGAAAATACACTCTCTATCCCCCAATATTTAGGGTATTTATGATTGCTCCCTTATATTTACTTTATGAATTGAAGTATTATATCCATTACATATATATATATATATAATACAAATATTGGTAGCCTTGGCTTATTAATTAAATTTCTTATTTTCATACAGTTAAATTTGTTGTAGCTTGGAAGCACCACAAATAAAATAAATGGGATAAAATATGGTACCAATGATACGACAACAGCTAGAATCATGAAATTCGGTGTGTACATCCCTCTAATTGCATAAACACGTCAAATAGAGCGATTTTTCGAAATTCATACTTTTAAGGGATATAATTAAAAAGAGGGATAAAAATGGGACCTACCAAACCGCTGAAGTTGAAATCATGAAATTCGGTGTATACATTCTGACTATGAAGACTCGAAAAAGGTTTTTTTCAAAATTTGTACATTTGGGCGGAGAATGGGGCGAATGGGGATATCTTTAAAATTTATACTTTTCTTATCACTTTGTCTGTATCTGAAAATGCTTCTTTCTAATGGCGACTGACAATCGCCTAATATTTAGGCATGTTCACTTTCACAATTTCAGCATTTTATTTATATATAGTAGTTGATTTTAAACAGTGCGCAGTATTATAGTTTGAAAGAGTAAACATATATAGTAATGTGCATAAAAATATCACAATTTTCGTAATATGGTACTGTGCTTCTATGTAAAGTCGACATCCTTTAATCTGCTGGTAATACTGTGGAATGCACTCCGTGGTGGAGGGTATATAAGATTCGGCCCGGCCGAACTTAACGCCTTCTTACTTGTTCCTATTTACCCCCTTAAGAGTACGACTTTCTAAAATCTCTTTATTTTACGTGTCTACGCAATTAGAGGGATGTATACACATGAATTTCATCATTCTAGCTATTTTCGTTTAGTTGGTACTATTTTTATCCCCTGTAGCCATTGTATCCCTTGAAAGTACGAATTTGGAAAAAACCTTCTATTTTTCGTGTCTACGCAGTCGGAGGAATGTATACGCCGAATTTCATGACTCCAGCTGCGATCATTTGGTTGGTACTATTTTTATCCCTTTTTCCATTTTAACCCTAAAAAGTACGAATTTCGAAAAATCCGTGTATTTTACGTGTTACACAATCAAAGGAATGTATACACCGAATTTCATTATTCTAGGTGCAGCCGTTTGGTTGGTACAAGTCGCAGGTTGCTCCCATACAAATTTTGCCCTCGATATGACTTTTTCCGCTCCAGAGGCCACATACATATATGGTTCCCGACATCACTTTGCCCGAATTGAACTATAATGGGGAAAGTGGAGGGTATCATATAGCCAGACAACCGACTTATGCATTTTCTTACTTGTTTTTTTGTCGCACAGTGTTATCTAAACCAGCGGTGTAACAAAAGCGCGTCTATTGTAATAAGTAAATTTACCCACCATTTAGAATCTAAAATTTACATTATAATGGCATTTCAACTTTTCGTTGCATTCCATTGCATTGCAGAAATTTATTGTTGTCGGTCCATTATCTCCTGGAAATTAGCTTCAATATTTTTAATAACTTTTTAATAAGCTCGCTTGAAGGGTAAATTCTTAATTTCAAATTATGTATTTATGATTTTCAGAACTTGCAGAACTTCCCCCCCCCCTTCTCATTCGCATTCTGCCAAAAAGCCACAATTATTTTCATTAGGATGATGGTGCTATTGTTGTTGCCGTGATGGAGGCAGGAGGTAGTACGGGCGTTATTTAGCCATTACCACTAATGTTTTGGTATCTACCCAACCACCCCCGCCTCACCACACAAGTCAATGCCACCATCTCTACCACCACTACCACCACTACAACCCCTTTCCCTTTGGTTTTTTATGCGAAAATTAGCATAAAAATCATTGAAACTTTTGTGCCGGATAAGTGAGTGTGCCAAGCAGAGGACTTGTCTAAAACTCAACTCTTGTGGCGATGTTTACACACTTTATGTTCTACACACATACTTTAACTAGCTTTGTCTTTTGTTGTTGTTGTACAGTTGGTGTTCGCCATGTCGCCTTTGTTGGTGTTGTTGTTATTCTATAGTAACGGGGCATTTCCAAACAGGAAAACATAGTTTCCCTCGCTCTTTTGGAAAAAATCCAAGTTTCAACTACTAGGGCCGGCTCAAGGACATCTTGCGCCCGGGCCATAAAAGGTGTCAAATAAGTCTTATATACTCTTTCACCGTCCACGGATTTCAGAAGCCGAGACTCTAATTTTCTTTCCCGTCGAATGAAATTAATTGCTCTTCATTGAATTGGATTTTTTATTGAAATTAACACACCAGGGGATAATCACGGGATTCGATGTCGAGAAGTTACGATCGAAATGAATTTTTATTTTCTGTGAATGGTGTATAAATTTCCAACAAAAAAAACTTGGATGTTGGCATAAAATATATTGGAACTATACTCCTTGGGTTTTGAATAATTTCTCTCGAAATTTATACCCTTTATACAATAAGCAAAAACACATTTCGATCGAAACTTTCTCGAAAGCCGTGATTAGGCCCCAGTATAAAATTTGTTTTCGGAATTGGGCGAATAAATCAAAGGTCTCATATATACAGGGTGACTGCTTAAGGCTATTGCTGCTGTAGCTTCTGCCTTACAAGTTGGTCCAGCACTTTCGACAAGGACCTTGTCTGCTCAAATGAGTATCAGCAGAAAATTTCGCATAAGGGTTTGAATTTATTTCCTTACAAAATCCAAAGAACAAGCAAACTGAACCATACTGGCCGATTCCTTTGGAATTTTGCAAGATCATTCAAATGGTTGTTGAGGTCGTAAACATATTAGGGTCCTCGTCGGGGTCAAAGGTGAGGGAAAAGGGGTACAAATACACAAAAAGTCCCAAAACTGCCTCGGATTAGTTAAATGTATAACCGACTCCCATTAATTTTCCCTCCCCAACATTTTTTTCGAACACACATACCCGCTATCTCTACTCGTTAGGGGGGCTCGCCTACAAAAATTGTTTTTTTTTTTTATAAAATTTGTTCCCACCGCTCTTACTGGCCCAAGGGTCGCTAGTGGAGTTAAATGTATGACCGACCCCCAAATGTTTTTTCAACCCTCATATTTAGTCTGAACATACTTACCTCCTATCGTCAATCCTTAGGGTGGACCTCATACGAAATTTTCATTTTTTCCGAACAAACTTACCCCCTATCCCCACTCCTTTATGGGGCTGCCATATAAATCGTCTTGTCAACGACGCTACCGAAAGAGCCGTTGCCTTATAGATGACTATAACACTGCGTTTTGCCGTAACATTTGATACATTTGACTCCACTAGAGTGGTGAAAGCAAATGTTATACAAATTTTGTTTTTGTATGCGAGCCCCCTTAAGCATAATAGGAAGTATATCAACATTCCTTTAAGGAGTGGTAATAGGGGGTAGGTATGTTTGGGGAAATATTAAGGGGGCGGATTAATGGGGTCAGTCTGACACTTCTCCCCTCTAGGGTCTACTGCGGGTCAGTTTTGGGCCTTTCTTTCATAAAACAAGTAAAAACGGGCCGAACTTTGTATACCATCCACCATGGATTGCATTACACAGAGGCTGTCGATCTTCGTAGAAGAGCAGTAAAATTACAGGAAAATAGGGTCTATAATATAATACGAAATAATACTATTTTCAAAAAGCTTACCTTATATATTACTATTTTAATTCCAAAAGTACAAATTTTGAAAATCCGTTTTTTCACGTACATAGCGCAAAATAACCTAACTTCATTATTCAAACAGTTTTTGCCGTAAAAGTAAAAAGTACGAATTTGGAAAAAACGTTTCGTGTTTACGCACCATTGGTACCATTTTTATCCCTCTATTCCCATTTTTACCCCTTAAAAGTACGAAGTGCGAAAAAATATTTTTATATTACGTATCTAGTCAATTAGAGGAATGTACACACCGAATTTCGTGTTTCTAGCTGTTGTCGTTTAATATGTACCACTTTTATCCCTTTTCATCCCCATTTCAACCCCTACGAATAAAAATCACTTTATTGTGGACGTTTCTGTTATATGGGGAATGCGCATACCCAATATCAAGTAAGACATATTGAAACAAGTAAGGAAAGGCTAAAGTCGGGCGGGGCCGACTATATAATACCCTACACCACACCCTGCGTATGTACCTCGCTTTAATTACTAAACCCAGGTATTTCATGGCAGAAATTTTATGTATTTAGTTCATATAAATTATACAGTTACTATAAATTCATCTTTAGTCATACTTAACGAATATGGTTAATAATATGGTAATTGATCCAATTATCCGACAGACAAATACAAATTATACAGTAGTAATAGGATGAATCGGACCGACATTTCAAAAGGGGGCCTATAACTACATTTTGGGCCTGGTCCAAAACATGGACCTATATATTTCTCATTCTCGATAGGTATTCCTGGTTGAAAAATACCATGATCTGCAAAATTTGATGAAGATCCGATGTAAGATGTAGTTTCTAGAGCTGTGATAGATCAGAATGGGACCCCATTTGGGTTATACCAAAGTATGGACATATTGGCATCTCATTACAATTCAATTTGGTAAAAAAGTGAAATCGGGAAGGATTTTTGCATCCTGTAAATGTGTGTGTTTGACAAAAAATTTTAAATCGGAAAGGACATTTGTATGGGGGTATATTGAAACCTGGAACGATGTGACCCGCTTTCACCATGTATGTTTATTGGTGAAATATAATAAAGGGTGTTTTTTATTGGGGTATAGAACTTTAAGTTGGCATCACTTTTTTAACTGGCGGCCATTTTGTCAGCTGTCAAGTGATTAATATTTAGTTTGGTTTGCCATTTCATCATGAACAGGTTGACAAAAGAACAACGCTTGCAAATCGTGCAAATTTATTTCGAAAGTAATGGTTCAGTTCGCGAAGTTCACCGCAAGCTCCGTCCATCAGAGCCATTAATTCGGTTAACCATGGATCGTTTTCGCACTACGTTTACTCTATGTGATAATACGCATCCGCAGAGACGTCTTTGGGGATATGTGAAGTCGCTCGTCTACGCCAACAAACCAGAAACGTTAGGGGACTTGGAAGCCAACATTCGTGGCGTTATTGCCAACATACGGCCCCATATGCTCGAAAAAGTGGTTGAAAATTGGACCTGTAGAATTGGCTATATTCGAGCCAGCCGCGGCGGCCACATGCCCGAAATCATATTTAAACATTAATGGCATAAAATTATCCTTCCAATAAAGCCAAATTGATGGACATTAAAACGATTTTCTTGTGTTTTATTTCAATTCGAAGTTCTATACCTTCGGGAGAAACATTTGTATGAGGGCGATATCTAAAACTGAACCGATCTTACCCACATTCACCATAGGTTGGATTATAAAATGTTGTGCCAATTTTAAAGAAAAACGGGTACAATATGTGGATTTTAGAGCGGAAAACGTCAAATCGGGAGCGACATTTGTATGTGGGCTATATCTAAATCTGTACCGATCATACCCACTTTCAGCATAGGTGTTTCTAGTTAGATTATAAGATGTTGTGCCAAATTTAAAGAAAATCGGGTGCAAGATGTGGTTTCTAGAGCGGAGGGACTGACATTTGTTTGGGTCTATATCTAAATCTGAACCGATCTTACCCAGTTTCAGCATAGGTGTTTCTAGTTCGATTATAAAATGTTGTGCCAAATTTAAAGAAAATCGGGTACAATATGTCGTTTCTAGAGCGGAAAATGTCAAATCGGGAGTGACATTTGTATGGGGGATATATCTAAATCTGAACCGATCTTACCCAATTTTTGCATACGTATTTTTAGTTGGATTATAAGATGTTCTGCCAAATTTAAAGAACATCGGGTACAAAATGTGGTTTCTAAAGCGGAAAAAGTGAAATCGGGAGCGACATTTGTATTGGGGCTATATCTAAATCTGAACCGATCTTACCCAATTTTTGCATGCGTGTTTCTAGTTGGATTATAAGATGTTCTGCCAAATTTAAAGAAAATCGGGTACAATATGTGGTTTCTAAAGCGGAAAAAGTGAAATAGGGAGCGACATTTGTATGGGAGCTATATCTAAATCTGAACCGATCTTACCCAATTTTTGCATACGTATTTTTAGTTGGATTATAAGATGTTCTGCTAAATTTAAAGAAAATCGGGTACAATATGTCGTTTCTAGAGCGGAAAATGTCAAATCGGGAGCGACATTTGTATGGGGGCTATATCTAAATCTGAACCGATCTTACCCAATTTTTGCATACGTATTTTTAGTTGGATTATAAGATGTTCTGCCAAATTTAAAGAAAATCGGGTACAATATGTCGTTTCTAGAGCGGAAAATGTTAAACCGGGAGCGACATTTGTATGGGGGCCATATCTAAATCTGAACCGATCTTACCCAATTTTTGCATATTAAAGAAAATCGGGTACAATATGTGGTTTCTAAAGCGGAAAAAGTGAAATAGGGAGCGACATTTGTATGGGAGCTATATCTAAATCTGAACCGATTTCCTCCAAATTCAATACCGATGGTCCTTGGCCAGAAAAAATAACTTCTGCCAAGTTTCATGACAATCGGACAACAATTGCGACCTGTAGAGTGCGAACAAGCTTAGATGGACAGCAGACGGACAGACGGACAGACAGACATCGTTAAATCGACTCAGCTGGTGATTCTAAGCCGATCGGTATACTTAAAGGTGGGTCTAGCTCGATTATTTCTTGGTGTTACAAACATTTGGCGCGAAACTAACTTATAATACCCTAGACCACGAAGTGGTGTAGGGTATAAAAATATGCTTAAATACTCCAAAATATTAGGGGTTAAAAAATTATTCCCTTTGGGCTGATTTCGCCCAGTTTCAATCCCAACCGATCTACGACTATGAGTCCTTGTGAGCGAAATTGTTTCCCCTTTGTGCCGATTTCGCCCAAATTTGGTCCTTCTGTCTCCTTTCGTTTAGATTCTAACATACTTTGAACAGACGGACGGACATGGGTAAGACGAACTAGCCATGTCCATGTAATTTTATGACGATCAATAATATATATACATTATAGAGTCTCTGGTCGATATTTCAAGGTGTTACAAACGGAATGACAAATGGTGGTGGAGGGTATAAAAGGGACCACAAAGTATTTAGAAAGTGTGATAATAAAGTTGAGGTTCAATAGATAAAGTCGCCAAAACAGGTGGTGTTTCTGCTATCAGGCTAATTTTTGTTCATAGGCTTAATACTGAAACAAGGGGCTCTCTGTCGCCTATATGCCCCTGTGAAAATGGTTATTTGGACTATGCGGTGGTGGATCCCACCGTGCTACTACAGCATCAAAAGCAACATAAAAACTAAACAGTTTTTCAAAACTTGTGAAATCAAGTGAGTTAAGCTGGTTGTCTTCCCGACACAGCCTGTGGCGGTTTTTCGAGTGCATTTTTATAATATCACACAGAGAGAGATGATGATGACATGATGTGGATGTGGCGATGGAGATTGAGATAGAAGTGCTGCGGCTAATGATGATGGTGGAGGTGGTAATGCGATGGAGAGATGAAAATGATGATGCAGTTGAGTGGGAGTATGTGATAGTTTCATTGATAGTTCAGAGTCGTAGCCTAAAATTATTATTAAACAGCTTAACAGCTGGATGTATATTTAAATAAATTTCAATCAAAAACGGATTCATTTATTTATTTGGCATATCTGTAATAGAAAGAGTAAAAAATATAAAATTATTACATAGTGAGATAATGTGGGCAATTGTTGACATTATCAACTAGAGGTCCATTGAGCCGGGTTTTAAATAGTGAATGTGATTCTAAAAAGAGGGATTTTTTAGGATGAAGCGGGATGTTAAAAATCTAGCCTAAATACTAGGGTTTGCATTTGCTGGTATTTTTTATTTCCTGGCACACGGGAGATATTTTTTCAATTTCCGAATTCTGAAACTATATTTTTCTATTAGTCAGTAATCAAAAAATTATTTTAGGAAATTTTAACCAAAAAATATGTTTTTTTTTAAATAGATTTATGCTTAGATCTTCATACATTTAAGTATTAATGAACTTTTAAAAAATCACTTCAAATTATTTAGAAAATTCGTGAATATTAATCTAAGATGCAATTCTCGTTTGTTTGCAGAGACTTATTTCTTAAATACTTCAAGTATTATTCTAAACAACCACTGCGAAGGCGCATATCTTGCCTTCGCAGCAGTCATGGATTAATAGCTCAACTCTTTAAGGCAGAGGTATAATGAAACTATACCCTATATACCCTCCACCTCCAGGATGGGGGTATACTAACTTTGTCATTTCATTTGTAACACCTTGAAATATTGACCTGAGACCCTATAGAGTATATATATTCTTGATCGTCATACAATTCTAAGACGATATAGCCATGTCCGTCCGTCCGACCTGTTGAAAGTACGCTAGCATCTAAACGAAATGAGCTAAAATTTGACATAAATGTGTTTTATAGTTGTAGATCGGTTGGGATTAAAAGTGGGCGAAATCGTTCCAGAGGGAAACAGTTTTCCCTTAAGTGGTTCGGCGTTTTTATAAATAAATATAAATAATAACGACTTATTCGCAATTGTAAATCGTAGTGAAGTAGAAGTCATACTTAACGCATTAAACTCTTTCAACCGACAAATACAATTTACGATGGAAAAAATAATTGGACAATAAACTACCATATTTGGATTCCGTGATAATTAGACAAGGGAATCTGCTGAAAAGCAAACGGCTTCCGGACGTCTAATTAATTTTTATTCTAAGCACCCAAGGCGAACAATCATAAACACCGCGACGAAATTTATAAATAGGGTCCTACAAACCAGTGATAAAGAATTTCACGAAACAAACAAGTCCAAAATTAGAAATATACTGCGTATGAACGACTTTCCTGTCGTGTACAAGATAAAATGCAATGGTGACAAGTCCGACATATGCCAGAAGGTATATGTCGGCACTACGAAAAATAAATTGAAACCCAGACTTTCATCACATAAAACCGAACACAAATCTCTTGACAAACCCATTGAGCAAAAAACTGCCCTTGCAGCCCACTGTACCTTGACGGGACATAAACCAAACTTTAATGACGTCGAAATATTAGCGGAAGAGAATAATTATACAAGGAGATACACATTGGAAATGCTAAATATAATTGACGTCTCCCCTGGAAAAAGGCTTAATTATAAGAGAGACACAGACGGTTGTGCTCAAATATATAGGAACACGGTGGAAAAACATAGACGACAAATTAGACAGTAGTTGACAAAAGCTTGCAGAGAGCGGCAGGAGAATTTCCTAGTGTGAAAAACTTTTTTAAAAATGTAAATATAAATATTGTGATATTTTTTGATTGTTAATGCTTGTGACTTGTAATTGAATAATTTGTGTTTTTTGTACTAGACCCCTGAAGATGACCAACGGAGTTGTTCGAAATATTGGGAAATAAAAAACAAGAAAATAATAAAATAGTCATTTTTTGTTTTATTATTTGAAAACCAGTAAGGAAAGGCTAAAGTCGGGCGGTGCCGACTCTATGATACACTCCACTTTCAAGCCGAATACAATTCAGTTCGGTGAAAAAGTGAAAACGGGAAGGTTTTTTGTATCCTGTAAATGTATGTGTTTGACAAAAAATTTTATATGGGAAAGGACATTTTTATGAGGATATATTGAAACCTGGAACGAAATAAGTGAAATATAAAACGTATAGTTTGGCCAAAATCGGTTAAACTTATGGGAGCAACATTTGAAATTGGGCTATATTTAAATCTGAACCGATCTTACCCACTTTCACCATAGTTTTGTTTAGTTAGATTATAAGATGTTGTGCGAAATTTAAAGAAAATCGAGCACAATATGTGGCTTTTAAAGCGGAAAAAGTCAAATCGGGAGCGATATTTATATGGGGGCTATATCTAAATCTGAACCAATCTTACCCAATTTTTGTATAGGTGTTTCTAGTAAGATTATAAGATGTTGTGCCAAATTTAAAGAAAATCGAGTACAATATGTGGTTTCTACAGAAGAAAATGTCAAATCGGGAACGACATTTGTATGGGGGCTATATCTAAATCTGAACCGATTTCCTCCAAATTCAATACCGATGGTCCTGGGCTAGAAAAAATAACTTCTGCTAAGTTTCATGACAATCGGACAACAATTGCGACCTGTAGAGTGCGAACAAGCTTAGATGGACAGCAGACGGACAGACGGACAGACAGACAGACAGACAGACAGACAGACAGACAGACAGACAGACAGACAGACAGACAGACAGACAGACAGACATCGTTAAATCGATTCAGCTGGTGATTCTAAGCCGATCGGTATACTTAAAGGTGGGTCTAGCTCCATTATTTCTTGGTGTTACAAACATTTGGAGCGAAACTAACTTATAATACCCTAGCCCACGAAGTGGTGTAGGGTATAATTAGAAATATACTGCGTATGAACGACTTTCCCGAAAAATTAATAAATAATCTAATCAAGCGAACGACGGAAGGAAAACTTAACAAAAATGACGAAAGACCAAGCAAAATTGATAAATCCACAACATACATTCCAGGACTATCAGAAAGACTACAACATTCTAATATTTACGACAAGGAAAAATTTGAGTTTGCATATAAAACACACAGGACCGTCAACCAACTATTTAGTAGGACAAAAACAAGAAAGAGGAGAAACCAAACGTCGTGTACAAGATAAAATGCAATGGTGACAAGTCCGACATATGCCAGAAGGTATATGTCGGCACTACGAAAAACAAATTGAAACCCAGACTTTCATCACATAAAACCCAACACAAATCTCTTGACAAACCCATTGAGCAAAAAACTGCCCTTGCAGCCCACTGTACCTTGACGGGACATAAACCAAACTTTAATGACGTCAAAATATTAGCGGAAGAGAATAATTATACAAGGAGATACACATTGGAAAAGCTAAATATAATTGACGTCTCAGCTGGAAGAAGGCTTAATTATAAGAGAGACACAGACGGTTGTGCTCAAATATATAGGAACACGGTGGAAAAACATAGACGACAAATTAGACAGTAGTTGACAAAAGCTTGCAGAGAGCGGCAGGAGAATTTTCCTATTGTGAAGAACTTTTTTTTTAATGTAAATATAAATATTGTGATATTTTTTGATTGTTAAAGCTTGTAACTTGTAATTGAATAATTTGTGTTTTTTGTAATAGACCCCTGAAGATGACCAACGGAGTTGGTCGAAATATTGGGAAATAAAAAACAAGAAAATAATAAAATAGTAATTTTTGTTTTATTATTTGAAAAAAACTGACCTCAAGCCGAACAAAATACATACCACTAACATAAATATAATATTTTTATTATTTCAAGTCACGCTTATAATATAAGGCTACAAATATGTTTACACTATATATATATCGAAATAATACTTCAAGTCAAATCAAAAAATAAATATTCTTATATTTATATTTTCAATGTTTGCCGTAAAACTACGAATTTGGAAAAAAACCTTTTTTCCATTTGAACCCAAAAAGTACGAATTTCGAAAATTCCTTCTATTTCACCGAATTTTATTATTCTAGGTTTGGTTGGTACCATTTTTATCCCTCTATTCCCATTTAGCCCTTAAAAGTACGAATTTGGAAAAAATATTTTCATATTATGTATCTACTCAATTAGAGGAATGTACACACTGTTTTTCGTGTTACTAGTTGTTGTCGGTTGATATGTACCATTTTTATCCCTTTTTGCTCCATTTCACCCTCTACGAAAAACATCGTTTTATGGTGCACGTTTTTGTTATCGGGGGAATGCGCATACCCAATATCAAGTAAGTACAAGCAGACATATTGAAAAAATATGCTCAAATACTCTAAAATATTAGGGGTTATTATGGATTTGTTCAGTCCTTGTGAGGGAAATTTTTTTCCCTTTGTGCAGATTTCGCCCAGTTTCAATCTCAACCGATCTACGACTATAAGATGTATTTATGCAAAATTTGGACCTCCTGGCTCCTTTCGATTAGATGCTAACGTACTTTCAACAGACGGACGGATATGGCTAGATCGTCTTATAATTTTATGACGATCAAGAATATATATACATACTTTATGGGGTCTCAGGTCGATATTTCAAGGTGTTAGAAACGGAATGACAAAGTTAGTATACCATCCTGGAGGTGGAGGGTATATAAATAAAAATCTTCTGTTTGAAAAACAAAACATTATTTATAAAATCAACACAAAACAAGTAAGGAAATGCTAAAGTCGGACGGAGCCGACTATATGATACACTCCACTTCATATCTCATTACAATTCAATTGTGTAAAAAAGTGAAATCGAGAAGGATTTTTGTATCCTGTAAATGTATGTGTTTGACAAAAAATTTTAAATCGGTAAGGACATCTTTATGGAGGTATATTGAAACACAGAATGTTGTCACCCGCAGTCACCATGTATGTTTATAGGCGAAATATAATATGTAAAGTTCGTCCAAAATCGGTTAAACATTTGGGAGCAACATTTGTATATATATATAAAAATTTATATCTAAATCTGAACCGATCTTACACACATTCACCATAGGTGTTTTAGTTGAATTATAAGATGTTGTGCCAAAGTTGAAGCAAATCGAGTGAAATATGTGGTTTCTAGAGCGCAAAAAGTCAAATCGGGAGAGACATTTGTATGGGGGCTGTATCTAAATCTGAACCGATTTACTTCATATTAAATAGCGTTCGTCCTTGATCCACAAAACTTATTTGTGAAAATTTTTGTTAAGATCAGACTATAATTGCGACGTGTAATTTGCTAAATCGACTCAGAAAGTGATTCTAAGTCAATCTATATAATAAACGATGGGTCTAACTCGTTTCCTTTTGCGTGTTACAAACAAATGCACAAAGACATAATACTCTCGTGGAGCAGAGTTATAAGCCGACCCATAATAATCGGCGGCGGCGGCTTTCGGCTGATTTACCGGCTCGTTCAATCGTTCGATCACCCCTATTTATTTGACAATTTTGGGAAAATGGAAGGAACAATTTGTATTGGTATACATTTTTTTTATTTTTTGACAAGTAGTTCAATATTCGTTAATATTAGCCAATGTTCCCATATTTTAATATTATTACCCATACAACTATTTTTTGGGAGTGGGAATCCATTCCCAAAATTTATAATATGGATGAATTTAATAAATATGTTTGCAAATACAGATTTTCATGTGAGGGATATTTGACCAGACATCTTGAATATCATAATCCTTCCAAAGAATGTTAAAGCTCTACCTACTTTGACACACAAAGATAGAACTCCGTCAGATCTAAAAATTGTTGGCGGCGTGGTTGAAGTCGATATGAGCCGATGAAATCGGCGGCGTGGTTGAAGTCGTTGATTACGATTACAAGTAATCAAAAAAACAAGTAAAAACGGCGTTAAGTTCGGCCGGGCCGAACTTTTTATACCCTCCACCATGGATTGCATTCCACAGAGGTTTTCGGTTTTCGTAGAAGTGCAGTAATATTACAGGAAAATATAATTTTTTTTAATATAGGCAAACCAAAACAAATACTAATATTGAAAAAATAATAATAAATAAATATAATATTTTAATTATTTCAAACCATTATTTATTTCAAATCAAAAAATAAATATTCTTATATTTATATTTTCAAAAAGCTTAAATACCGTAAATATTGTTAGATAGTGGGAGCTACAGTTGGTTGTATTTTCATTCTATTTTAATTCCAAAAGTACAAAAAAATCCATTATCAGACGTACATAGTGCAAAATAACTTAACTTTATGATTCAACCAATGTTTGCCATAATAGAAAAGGTACAAATTTGAAAAAAAAATTATTTTGCGTGTCTATGCAGGCAGAGGAATGTATACACAGAATTCAACAATTCCAACTGCGTCCATTTGGTTGGTACCATTTTTACCCCCTTGACGTTTCTACGCAATTATAATTTCATCATTCTAGCAGTAGTCATTTAGTTGGTACTATTTTTATCCCTCTGTACCATTGTATCCCTTGAAAGTACGAATTTCGAAAAATTCGTTTATTTTCCGATTCCTACGCAATCAGAGGAATGTATACTCCGAATTGCATGACTCTAGCTGCGGTTATTTGGTTGGTACTATTTGTATCCCTTTTTTCATTTTAACCCCAAAAAGTACGAATTTCGAAAAACCTGTTTATTTTAAGTGTCTACGCAGTCAGAGGAATGTATACTCAGAATTTCATGCCTCTAGCTGCGGCCATTTAATTGGTACTATTTTTATCCCCTTTTTTAATTTTAACCCCAAAAAGTACGAATTTCGAAAAACCTGTTTATTTAAGTGTCTACGCAATCAGAGGAATGCATACAACGAATTTCATTATTACAGGTGTAGCCGTTTGGTTGATACCATTTTTATGCCCCCGTACCGATTGTATCCCTTGAAAGTACAAATTTGGAAAATTCAGTAGTCATTTAGTTGGTACTATTTTTATCCCTCTGTACCATTGTATCCCTTGAAAGTACGAATTTCGAAAAATTCGTTTATTTTCCGATTCCTACGCAATCACAGGAATGTATACTTCGAATTGCATGACTCTAGCTGCGGTTATTTGGTTGGTACTATTTGTATCCCTTTTTTCATTTTAACCCCAAAAAGTACGAATTTCGAAAAACCTGTTTATTTTAAGTGTCTACGCAGTCCGAGGAATGTATACTCAGAATTTCATGACTCTAGCTGCGGTCATTTAATTGGTACTATTTTTATCCCCTTTTTTAATTTTAACCCCAAAAAGTACGAATTTCGAAAAACCTGTTTATTTTAAGTGTCTACGCAATCAGAGGAATGCATACAACGAATTTCATTATTACAGGTGTAGCCGTTTGGTTGGTACCATTTTTATGCCCCCGTACCGATTGTATCCCTTGAAAGTACGAATTTGGAAAAAAAACTTTTATTTTTCATGTCTACGAAGTCAAATGAATATATACTCCGAATTTCATGACTCTAGCTGCGGTCATTTGGTTGGTACTATTTTTATCCCCTTTTTCTATTTTGTCCCCAAAAAGTACGAATTTCGAAAAATCCGTTTATTTTCCGTGTATACACAGTCATGTCTACGTAGTCAAAGGAATGTATACTTCGAATTTCATGACTCTAGCTGCAGTCATTTGGTTGGTACTATTTTTATCCCCTTTTTCTATTTGTCCCCAAAAAGTACGAATTTCGTAAAATCAGTTTATTTTCCGTGTGTACACAGTCAGGGGAATATATACTCCGAATTTCATGACTCTAGCTGCGGTCATTTGATTGGTACTATTTTTATCCCCTTTTTTCATATTAACCCCAAAAAGTACAAATTGTGAAAAATCCGTGTATTTTACTTGTCTATGCAATCAGAGGAATGTATACACCGAATTTCATTATTCTAGGTACAGCCGTTAGGTTGGTACCATTTTTATCCCTCTTTTCCCATTTTACCCCTTAAAAGTACGAATTTGAAAAAATACTTTTATATTATGTATCTACTCAATTAGAGGAATGTACTCACCGAATTTCGTGTTTCTAGCTGTTGTCGTTTAATGTGTACCATTTTTATCCCTTTTTTCCCCATTTCACCCCCTACAAATAAGAATCACTTTATGGTGCAGTTTTTTGCTATAAGGGTAATACGCATACCAAATATCAAGCAAATATAAACAGACATATTCAAAAAACATGCTTAAATACGCTAAAAATTTCAATCCCAAACGATCTACGACTATAAGACGCATGTATGGAAAATTTGAACGTTCTAGCTCCTTTCGTTCAGATGCTAGCGTGCTTTCAACAGACGGACGGACGGACGGACGGACGGACGGACGGACGGACGGACGGACGGACGGACGGACATGGCTAGATCGTCTTAAAATTTTATGACGATCAAGAATATATATACTTTATAGGGTCTCAGGTCAATATTTCAAGGTGTTACAAACGGAATGACAAAATTAGTATACCCCCATCCTGGAGGTGGAGGGTATAAAAATCAGGATTACTTGCGATTACTGAAAAATAATCAAAAGTAATCAAAAATGAGTTTGACTACTTTAAAAGATTACTTTTGATTACTTTTGATTTTTTGTGATTACTTTTGATTCTCGCGAAATCGGTATGAGAGTCATATTAGTCTGTTTGTCAAAACTTTTGACTTTTCAATATATGTCAGTTTTGATTTTTTCTGTTCTCGTTCTTTTGCCAGCTAAAAACGAAAGATAACGGTAATCGCAAGTAATCCTGATTATTTTTTGATTATTTGTAATCGTAATCAATTAGTAATCAGAAATTGTTGAATAGTGGATTATATAATCATTACGATTCTTTTTAAAAAGTAATGTAATTGATTACTAATCGTAATCGAAATTTAACAGCTCTGCATTTAATATTAGACTGGTGGAATAGCCAGCAAGTATCTGCATATATGTTTATGTATATAGTTTAAGCCCCAGGTGAATAGTTAAAAGTGCAGTAGACTGAATTTTAAAAATTTCCACAACTACGTCCCTGGGCAGCGAGGAAAATGAATTTCTGCCATCTACTGGGCAAAGGAATAAAGGAATCTTAATTATTTTTGCTGTTAGGAAAAGATTTTTTCTTCACTTTTATACTTGCGAAATTAGCTTTTTTGCCCGACAAAGTAACATCAGTACGAGTAGTTTATAGTTCAACACGTTTCCAACATGTTAAGTACGGGTTGCCTTTTGCTGCAGGTTATCCTGAGTGATGTACGATGGATGTCAACATGTTCATGTTCACGTTGAGATTAGACTTTAGCGCACACAGCCAAAAAAATGTGTGCTTCTTAGTTCCCCGGTAATTTATAAAAACAAAATAGTTCAAAGTCATTTGTGCTGGACTTTTTTTGTATCTCTTCCCCTAGAGGCAACACTACAGGTTATGGGTGAGACCATTTAGGGCAAAACATGCCAAACAAACGAACTATTTTTAGACTGCTTTGAGGTATGGAAGAGGAATAGAAGAAATTGGATTGAATACAGGTTTGCATTGATGTCTTCAACAAGAATCTCTCTGTATAGTTCAGTTTCGTAAACTATCTGGATCTACACACATATTTTTATAATAACAATAATTTTAATGTACATGAAAGGGACATTAGAGCATTGCAAACAATTCAAGTTCTTCTGGCTCCCAAACGGTCAGCTTCTGATGTATTTCTTTAAACTTTCGTTCATGTGTTTTGGATGTCGTGGAAAGGTGAGCTCTCATGTGAAATAATAACGGAACGGCTAAGATAAAGATCAGTGAAACTAGAAGTACGCAAAGTACGGTCGGCCAGAATCTTCTATACGAGGGAGGCATAGTAATGTGGGCCAGAAAACAATGTGTGCGAAACTTATGAGGTCGAGTTTACCTCCAATAGTTAACCATGCCAAAAGTGATGAGAAAGCGATGCATTCTTTTGTTTATTCGATTTGACCGAAAAAGATAGCAAGTAAGGAAAGGCTAAAGTCGGGCTGGGCCGACTATATGATACACTCCACTTTCTCTTCGAATACATTTCAATTCAGTAAAAAAAGTGAAAACGGGAAGGATATTTGTATGTATCCTAATCATAGACTGATATGACCTGACCCAATTTGTCAAATCGAGAAGAATATTTGTATCGGGGCTATATCCAAACATGGATTGAAGTAACCCACTTTCACAATAGGTCCTTCCAGTTCAAGTATAACGTGTTATGCTCAATTTGAAGAAATTCGGTGAAAATACGTGGTTTCTAGGGCGGAAAAATCAAGCCGAAGGCGAAATTTGTATGGGAGCTATATATAAATCTGTTAAAATATGTGGTTTCTAGAGTGAAAAAAGTCAAGCCGGAAGCGAAATTTGTATGGGAGCTATATATAAATCTGAACCGATCTTACACATTTCCAACATGGGTGTTTCTATTTGAAATATAAGATAATTCGCCAGATTTCAAGAAGATATGTTAAAATATGTGGTTTAGAGAGTGAAAAAATTCAAATCGGGAGGGAAATTTGTATGGGAACTACAAATAAATCTGAACCGATCTGAACCATTTTCACCATGGGCGTTTCTAGTTGAAATATAAGATATTTCGCCAAAGTTGAAGAAGATCTGTTCAAATATGTGGTTTCTAGAGTGAAAAAAATTAAGCCGAAGGCGAAATTTGTATGGGAGCTATATATAAATCTGAACCGATCTTACACATTTCCAACATGGGTGTTTCTATTTGAAATATAAGATATTTCGCCAGATTTGAAGAAGATCTATATAAATATGTGGTTTCTAGATCAGAAAAGTCAAATTGGGAGTGAAATTTGTGTGGGAGCTATATATAAATCTGAGCCGATTTAACACATTTTCACCATAGGTGCTTCCAGTTGAAAAAATAAGATGATTTGTCAATTTTGAAGAAAATCTGTAAAATATGTGGTATCTAGAGTGAAAAGTGTCAAATCGGGAGTGAAATTTGTATGGGGGCTATATCTAAATCTGAACCGATTTTCTTAAGATTAAATAGTGTTCGTCCTTGTCCCGAAGAACTTCGTTGTGCAAAGTTTAGTTTAGTTCTGGATACAATTGCGACCTGTATCGTGATTACAACAATAGATGAAGAGACGGACAGACAGACGGACATTGCTAAATCGACTCAGAAAGTGATTCTAAGCCGATCGGTATAATAAACAATGGGTCTATCACCCTTCCTTTTGGGTGTTACAAACAAATGCACAAAGACATAATACTCTCGTGGAGTGTATACAAATTGGGGCCCATTTGTAGGGACGCTACATTCAAAAATAGAACCATAATAGTTGAAACTGGGGACCCATTTATATGGATGCTAAACTAAAACATGGACCAATATAGATGACTTTCATAGTAGATGTTTCTAATTGAAATATAACATAGTGTGTGAAATTTGATCAAGATCCGATATAAAATGTTCATTTTAAAGCAGAATTACTGTAAATCCATTTTCACGTTATCTGTTTCCATTTCAAATATAACATGATCCTGAAAATGATGTCAAGATCTTATATAAGATGTGGTTTTTAGAGCAATAATAGTGTAAACTGAGGGCCTGTATGAGGGCTATACAAAAACATGGACCCATGAAGACCACTTTGACACTAGCTGTCTACAGTTCAAATATAATGTGATGCTCAAAATTTTATTAAGATTCAACATAAAATGTGTATTCTAGAGTAGTAATAGTGTAAATTGGAGGGATATTTGTATGAAGGCTCTATCCAAATCTGAACCGATTTCCTCCAAATTCAATACCAATCGTCGTTGGGATGAAAGACTTACATCTGCCAAATTTCATGGCAATCGGACGACAATTGCGACCTGGACAGCAACAAGCTTAGATGGACAGCAGATGGGACAAGCTCGAATATTTCTTGGTGTTACAAACATTTGGTGGAAAACTAACTTATAATTAGGGTTTGGGGTTTCCCGGACTTTTTTCATTTCCCGGGAAAACGGGAATGGAAAGTTTCATTCCCGGGAAAAATATAATTTATTTTAGGTATGTCCAATATGATTTAAAATGTCAACATTTAGTAACTGGTGTGTTATTTTAACCTATTAACGCCCACCATACACGTCCGTGTACACTATTTCAAGGTTTTCGTACTTTTTTGATAGCTTTTAATTTGAATGTAATTCCTGATTATTAAACTATAGGCCTGTTTGGTTGGGCTTACTAGCTTATTTTTTGTATGGAATTTACTACTCTCATAATGTTGCTGCCAGATTTTTCTTGTTGATAAATTTAAGAAAAAACAATGGATAAAAATGTTGCCACCTTATCAAGACTCTTAATTGTAAGTGATCGAGAAGGACAACATAATATAATAATAATCTAAAAATAAATACTTTTTATTATTGTAGTAATAAATTAAAAATAGGTTAAAATACTGACATATTACAAATTAGACGATTGTTTTTGTCAAAATATTTTACAGATTATTTTTCATTTTACAAATATTTTACTCTAGACTAATCGTCAGAATTAAGGGCGTCATAAAATTGGACATTTAAATCGGAGTCACAAGTGACTACACTAAAATTCAAAAATGATTAAGGAAACAAATAACTCGGAGAATGTTATGACGTAATTAATTTACAAGATTCATATAAAAAATTTACAGAAACAAAGTAAAATATTCTAAAATGTAAAAGTAATATAAAAAAATTAATATTAAATAAATAATTAATATTAAATGAATAATTAGTTCTTTAAAAATACCGTAGGATATATTTCTATTCATATTTGATTTCTCTTGAAAGTTTCCAGGTGAAAAATTTTAAATGTATCCGAATTTTTAACAATTTTTTACTGGTTGCATATGTAAAGTTAATCGTTATTTAAGAAGATTTTTACCTTTTATTTTGTTGATTCTTCTAGGAAACAAGAAATTTAATGTATAACCAGCACGAGGGTTTAAGTATTGACATTATGTCAGTCATAGTATTGTCGGTATGATATTTCACAATAAAGATCACGCAAATATACTCATAAAAAGTTTCTATTCTCCTAGCTGGGTTTCGCAAAAAAGGGTACTTAACGAATTTAAAATGTTCTGTTTGTAGTAATAAACACACACACATTATTATTGACAGTAATGTAAATATATGAATTTGAAATATATCTAAAATTTCTAATTTATATAGTAAATGTGAATTAATGCTCAAAATAATCAATAAAATATTTATTTAATATTTCCCGTATTCCCGGGAAATCCAAAATTTATTCCCGGGAATTCCCGGAAAATTTTGGACGGGTTCGAACGATTTTGAACGATTCGGGAATTTGAACGATTCGGGAATTCCCGGACCCCAAACCCTACTTATAATACCTAACGTGACCATCTCTTATTGGACTAAAAGTGGGATTTATGTATTCAAAAAATGGAATTTGGCGTTATTAGATAAATAGAAACAATTTCCTTCAAGCCCGATTTTCCCCATTTGCAACTTCTTGATTCCAGCTACAGTCCAAATGCCTGATAGTAAAAATACTAATATTGAAGATCCAACATCATTCAGAGTGGAATGTACACAACTAATTTCATGATTTTAGCTAGAGCCGTGTGCTAAAACGAATTTGGAAAAAAACCGTACTTCTTATTTTTCGAAAGATCTCTTAATTTTTGCGTCTACGCAGTCAAGAAATATACACACCGAATTTCATTATTATAGCTGCAGCCTTTTGGTTGATACCATTTTTATATCCATTCGGCCCATTTTCGCCTAAAATGAAAACCTTTTTGTTTCGGATCTTCACAGTCAGATGAATGTATACGCCGAATTTCATGATATCAAGTTTATTTTCCAATTGCATCCCTTAAAAGTACGAATTTTGAAAATATGTAGTGACCCAAATAATTTTAGTTTTTTATGTTTGACACCAATGCAAATTTGATAAATTTTCAGAATTTCAGAAATGGTCATTACACACTCCGCCAGGTATTATAACTTTTTGTATTTGTTTCAAAAACATCCAAAAGCTAGAGAGATAGCTCCATGGTTTATTAGACCAATCGACTTTAAATCGCTTTCGGAATATTTCCGATCAGATACTAACAATACTTGGTACAAAATATTTCTGCGAGTCGAGGACGTACCACCCACTCAATTAAATCTTTTATAAATTCTATACTGGATCCTGGAACACACTATGGATTGATATTTGATCATGTTTTTACAACTTTTTTATAAATGTGAATGCTGAAAGCGAACCTTCTAGTACTTTGCACACAAATTACCCTGCCCTGAGTAAAAATTAAGTCCTTATAACTTTCATACATTTGTTCTCTGAGAGTTAGGGTATATAAATTTTCACAGAATACGTCTAATAGTGGTAGATCGGTAGGGATTGAAAGTGGGCGAAATCGGTCCAGAGTGAAAAAATTTTCCTTCACAAGCACTGAAAATACACCTAATGATATTCGGTGTTCGCATTCCTCTTATAGCAAAAGCATGCACCTTAATGTGATGTTTATTTGTAGGGGGTGAAATGAGGCAAAAATGGTACCTACCAAACGACAACAGTTAGAAACACGATATTCGTTGTGTACATTTCTCTAATTGTGTGGATATATAATATAAAAGTATTTTTTCCAAATTCGTACTTTTAATGACTAAAATGGGAATAGAGGTAGAACAAGTAAGAAGGCGTTAAGTTCGGCCGGGCCGAATATTTTATACCCTCCACCACGGAGTGCATTCCACAGTATTACCAGCAGATTAAAGGATGTCGACATAGAAGTACAGAACCATATTACGAAAATTGTGATATGTTTATGCACATTACTATATTTGATTACTATTTCAAACTATAATGTATACTTATGCGCACTGTTTAAAATCTCCTACTATAAATAAATACAATGCTGTAATTGTGAAAGTGAACATGCCAAAATATTAGGCGATTTTCAGTCGCCATTAGGGAGAAGCATTTTCAGATACAGACAAAGTGACTGCATTATTTTGATAAGAAAAGTACAAATTTTAAAGATATCCCCATTCGCCCCATTCTCCGCCCAAATGTACAAATTTGAAAAAAAACCTTTTTGTTTCGAGTCTTCATAGTCAGACACCGAATATATACACCGAATTTCATAATATCAACTTCAGCGGTTTGGAAGGTCCCATTTTTATCCCTCTTTTTCAATTATATCCCTTAAAAGTACGAACTTCGAAAAATCCCTCTATTTTACGTGTCTATGCAATTAGAGGGATGTACACACCGAATTTCATGATTCTTGCTGTTATCGTATCATTTTATAATTTTATTTTATCCATTTTTGTCCCATTGCGCCGGCTAAAACATTTATTTTCTTTGTGGTGCTTCCAAGCTACAAGAGGAATGTTCGCAACAAATTTCAAATGTATGAAAATCAGAAATTTAATTAATAAGCCAGGGCTACCAATATTTTTATACTATGTATATATATATATAATGGAAATAATACTTAAATTCATAAAGTTAATATAAGACAGCAATCATAAATACCCTAAATATTGGGGGGTGTATTTTCAGCTGAAGTTCTTTGGTTGGTTGTATTTCCATCTATTTTAAATTCAAAAGTATACAATATTTTACGTGGCTATGCACTCAGAGGAATGTATATACCTAATTCCATGATACTATCTGCGGCCATTTTGTTGGTACCATTTTTATCCCCTTTTACTGATTAAAAGTACGACTTTCGAAAATTTCATCATTCTAGCTGTAGCCTTTTAGTTGGTACCATTTTTATTCTCTGCTCCCATTGAATCCCTTAAAAGTACGAATTTGGAAAAACGTTTTTTCGTGTCCCTCAGTCAGAGGAATGTATACCGCGAATTTCATGGTTCTAGCTGCATCCAATTGTTTGGTACCATTTGTACCCCCTTTTTCCATTTTACACCCTAAAAGTACGAATTTCTAAAATTTCCCTTATTTTATGTGTGTACGCATCAGAGGAATATATACACCGAATTTCATTATTCTAGGTGCAGCCGTTTGGTTGGTGCTATTTTTATCCCTCTATCCCCATTTAACCCTTTAAAAGTAAAGGGTGATTTTTTAAGAGCTTGATAACTTTTTTTTTTAAAAAAACGCATAAAATTTGCAAAATCTCATCGGTTCTTTATTTGAAACGTTAGATTGGTCCATGACATTTACTTTTTGAAGATAATTTCATTTAAATGTTGACCGCGGCTGCGTCTTAGGTGGTCCATCCGCTTAGTCCAATTTTGGCATTTCCACGTTTTTGAGTAACAGAGACCCAATTGGTGCGAACGGCGACGAATCGAAAATTGGTGGTCATCATTAACATTGGCCGATACAGCTGCGATATTTTCTTCAGTTCGCACTCTACGTAAGCGTGTTGGTGGTTTAATGTCCAACAATGTAAATTTGGTGCGAAATTTAGTCACAATAGCCCGAATAGCCGCTTCAGTGGGTCGATTAAACTGACCATAAAATGGAAGCGCGCAATGAACTTTCTTAACAGAGCACGCATTTTGATAATAAAATTCAATAATTTGCAAGCGTTGTTCGTTTGTAAGACGATTCATGATGAAATGTCAAAGCATACTGAGCATCTTTCTCTTTGACACCATGTCTGAAATCCCACGTGATCTGTCAAATACTAATGCATGAAAATCCTAACCTCAAAAAAATCACTCTTTACAAATTAAGAAAAAATACTTGTATATTATGTATCTACTCTATTAGAGGAATGTACACGCCAAATTTCGTGTTTCTATCTGTTGTCGTTTGATAGATACTATTTTTATCCCTTTGCGTCCCATTTCGCCCCCTACAAATAAAAACAAGTAAGGAAAGGCTAAAGTCGGGCGGGGCCGACTATATAATACCCTACACCACTCCCTGCGTATGTACCTCGCTTTGATTACTAGGTATTTCATGGGAGCAATTTTATGTAGTTCATACAAATTATATAAATTAACGAATATGGTAAATAATATGGTAATTGATCCAATTGTCTGATAGACAAATACAAATTATACAGTAGTTAACCAAAGTCATACCAAAGTATGGACATATGGGCATCACCCAAACAATTCTCATTGCAATTCAATTCGGTAAAAAATTGAAATCGGGAAGGATTTTTGCATACTGTAACCGTATGTGTTTGACAAAAAATGTTAAATCGGAAAGGACATTTGTATAAGGGTAACGATGTGACCCGCTTTCACCATGTCTGTTTATTGGTGATATATAATATGTAAAATCGGTTAAACATTCGGGAGCAACATTTGTATGAGGGCTATATCTAAATCTGAACCGATCTTACGCACTTTCATCATAGGCTTTTTAGTTGGATTATAAGATGTCCTGCAAAATTTAAAGAAAATCGGGTACAATATGTCGTGTCTAGAGCGGAAAATGTCAAATCGGGAGCGGCATTTGTATGGGGGCTATATCTAAATCTGAACCGATCTTACCCAATTTTTGCATACGTGTTTCTAGTTCGATTATAAGATATTCTTCCAAATTTAAAGAAAATCGGGTACAATATGTCGTTTCTAGAGCGGAAAATGTCAAATCGGGAGCGGCATTTGTATGGGGGCTATATCTAAATCTGAACCGATCTTACCCAATTTTTGCATACGAGTTTCTAGTTCGATTATAAGATGTTCTTCCAAATTTAAAGAAAATCGGGTACAATATGTCGTTTCTAGAGCGGAAAATGTCAAATCGGGAGCGGCATTTGTATGGGGGCTATATCTAAATCTGAACCGATCTTACCCAATTTTTGCATACGTGTTTCTAGTTCGATTATAAGATGTTCTTCCAAATTTAAAGAAAATCGGGTACAATATGTCGTTTCTACAGCCGAAAATGTCAAATCGGGAGCGGCATTTGTATGGGGGCTATATCTAAATCTGAACCGATCTTACCCAAATTTTGCATACGTGTTTCTAGTTCGATTATAAAATGTTCTTCCAAATTTAAAGAAAATCGGGTACAATATGTCGTTTCTACAGCCGAAAATGTCAAATCGGGAGCGGCATTTGTATGGGGGCTATATCTAAATCTGAACCGATCTTACCCAATTTTTGCATACGAGTTTCTAGTTCGATTATAAGATGTTCTTCCAAATTTAAAGAAAATCGGGTACAATATGTCGTTTCTAGAGCGGAAAATGTCAAATCGGGTGCGGCATTTGTATGGGGGCTATATCTAAATCTGAACCGATCTTACCCAATTTTTGCATACGTGTTTCTAGTTCGATTATAAGATGTTCTTCCAAATTTAAAGAAAATCGGGTACAATATGTCGTTTCTACAGCCGAAAATGTCAAATCGGGAGCGGCATTTGTATGGGGGCTATATCTAAATCTGAACCGATCTTACCCAATTTTTGCATAGGTTTTTCTAGTTGGATTATAAGATGTTGTGCCAAATTTAAAGAAAATCGGGTACAATACGTGGTTTCTAGAGCGGAAAATTTCAAATCGAGAGCGACATTTGTATGGGGGCTATATCTAAATCTGAACCGATTTCCTCCAAATTCAATACCGATGGTCCTTGGCCAGAAAAAATTACTTCTGCCAAGTTTCATGACAATCGGACAACAATTGCGACCTGTAGAGTGCGAACAATCTTAGATGGACAGCAGACGGACAGACGGACAGACAGACAGACATCGTTAAATCGACTCAGCTGGTGATTCTAAGCCGATCGGTATACTTAAAGGTGGGTCTAACTCGATTATTTCTTGGTGTTACAAACATTTGGCGCGAAACTAACTTATAATACCCTAGCCCACGAAGTGGTGTAGGGTATAATCACTGTATGGTGCCCTTTTATGCTATAAAGAGAATGCGAATTGCAAATATCAAGTAAATACAAGCTATTATGTTCAAAAAACATGCTGAAATACTCTAAATATTAGGGGTATTTTCAGTCCTTGTGAGGGAAAATTTTTTCCCTCTGGGCGGATTTCGCCCACTTTCAATCCCAACCGATCTGCAACTATAAGACATATTTAGGAAAAATTTAAACCTCCTAGCTCATTTCGTTCGCCCGCTACCGTGCTTTCAACAGACAGACAGACATACAGACGGACATGGCTATATCGTCTTAGAATTTTACCGCGACCCAGAATATATATACTTTATAGGGTCTCCGATGAATATTTTAAGGTGTTACAAACGGAATGACGGAATGACCCCATCCTGGAGGTGGAGGGTATAAAAATTGTACCAACCAAACGGCTGCACCTAGAATAATGAAATTCGGTGTATATATTCCTCTGATTGCGTAGACATGTAAAATAATGGGATTTTGAGAAATTCGTACTTTTAGGGAATAAAGTAGAAAAAGGGGTTAAAAATTGTACCAACCAAATGTCATCAGTTAGAGTCATGAAACTCAGAGTATACATTCCTCTGACTGCGTAGACACGAAAAATTAAAAGGATTTTCCAAATTCGTACTTTCAATGGATATAATGGGAACAGGGGGATAAAAATGGTACCAACTAAGCGGATACATCTAGAATGACGAATTTGGTGGGGAAGACACAATAGAGAGATTTTAGAAATTCGTTCTTTTAAGGGGGAAAAGGGGATAAAAATGGTACCATACAAATGGCCGCAGCTAGAATCATGGAATTCGGTGTATACATCCATCTGACTGCATAGATTAATTTTCCAAATTCGTATTTAATTTTACGGCAAAAATAGGTATGATTATGATGTTAGGTTATCTTGCACTATGTACGTTGGAGGTAATGGATTTTCAAATTCTATACTTTTGGAATTAAAATAGGATGGAAATACAACCAACCAAACGGTTGTATAAAAATGCACCCACTTTTTGGTAGATTGTTGTCTTATATTTACATTTTTTATTGACCTGAGGTATTATTTCGATATATATATAGTATAAATATATTGGTAGCCTTCTCTTATAAGCGTGGTCTAAAATAATTAAAATTTTATATTTATTTATAAAATTATTTTTACAATATTTATACACTCCACGAGAGTATTATGTCTTTGTTTGTAACACCCAAAAGCAAACGAGTTAGACCCATCGTTTATTATACAGATCGGCTTAGAATCACTTTCTGAGTCGATTTAACAATATCCGTCCGTCTGCCTGCCCGTCTGTCCATCTATTGTTGTAATCAAATTACAGGTCGCAATAATAGTCCGATCTTCACAAAAATTGGCACAAGTAAATTTTGTTTTCAAGGACGAACGCTATTTAATTTGAAGCAAATCGGTTCAGATTTAGATTAGGCCTCATACAAATGTCGCTCGCGATTTGACTTTTTGAGCTCTAGAAACCACATATTTCACTCTATTTGCTTCAAATTTGGCACAGTACCCTATAATTGAAGTGGAAACAGCTATGGTGAAAATCGGACATATAGTACCCGATTATCTTTAAAATTGCCGTAACAACTTATAATCTAACTAGAAACACCTATGGTGAAAGTGGGTATATATATATATATATATATATATATATATATATATATATACAAATGTTGCTCCCAAAATGTTTAACCGATTTTGGCCAAACTTTACATATTATATTTCGCCTATAAACATACATGGTGAATGCGGTGACACCGTTCCATGTTTCAATATACTCCCATAAAGATGTCCTTTCCGATTTAATTTTTTTTGTCAAACACATACATTTACAGGATACAAAAATCCGTCCCGATTTCACTTTTTTACAGAATTGTAATTGGATAGAAAGTGGAGTGTATCATATAGTCGTCTCCGTCCGACTTTAGCTTTTCCTTACTTGTTTTTTTTTGTTTGGCTATATTAAAAAATGTAACATTTTCTGGTAATGTTACTGCACTTCTACGAAAATCGACAGCCTCTGTGGAATGCAATCCATGGTGGAGGGTATATAAATTTCGACCCGGCCGAACTTAACGCCGTTTTTACTTGTTTTTTCTTCTTCTTTTTTTTTCGAATAAAACATTCGAACTGTAATAAAGTAAATTATTATTATTATACTGTAGCTAACTTCTGGACAGAGGATGGTTCCTGGATATATTAGGTCATAATAGGACAAAGGAACGTGGTACCGGCCGCACAAACTATATTTTTAAACTATCAATTAGCACTCATTTTATTTTCAAAATCATATGATGTGGGGAATAGGGAAGAATGAAACCTGCAATGCCAGGTAAAAAGCATAGAAACATGTTGAAATCAATCCGATTTGTAGAGAAATCCTCCAGGTTCAAAAGAATCAATGGGAAAACAAACAAAAATATGATATAGCCCCACTTTTCCCTTCACTCATCATTCATTTCTACACCCTACCTACTAAATTCTTTTTTTCTTATACTCATTACGAAAATCATAATGGGCCGAATTTAGTTGGCGCTACTCAAAATGGGTCGGCGGCGGCGGCTTTCGTCTGATTTGCCGGCTCGTTCTGTCATTCGATCACCCCTAAATATTTGACAATTTTGGGAAAATGGAAGGAACAATTTGTATTGGTTTTTAATACATTTTCTTTTATTTTTGGCAAGTAGTTCAATATTCGTTAATATTAGCCAATGTTCCCATAATTTAATATTATTATTCCATACAATTATTTTATGGGAGTGGGAATCCATTCCCAAAATTTATAATATGGATGAATTTAATAAATATTGCAGCAATTACAGCTTTTCATTTGAGGCATATTTGACCAGACATTTTTAATATCATAATCCTTCCAAAGATTGATAAAACTCTACCTACTTTGATACAAGAAAAAAGCGCAATAGAGGAGCTGTTGTTTATTGTTTTTCATAGGAACACATGACCACGTATACTGGAATTGACTTACATATATAAAAGCGACTTCAATACATATTCAATATACAATCATTACACTTTCTATAGACGTCATCATATAGTGGGGTACCAATTTCACATCAGAAGGCTGCCTAAATCGACAGTAGTATTTTCTTTTGTAATTTAAGTTGTCTTGGGTTGTCTTGTTGGGTTGTCTATTTTGGTAGTAAGATTTGAATGAGTTAGGACTCCGTCAAATCTCGGCGGCGTGGTTGAAGTCGATGTGAGCCGATGAAATCGGCGGCGTGGTTGAAGTCGATGTGAGCCGATAAACTCGGCGGCGGCGCGGCTCGTGCAGAAACATGCGGCGGCTTGTCGGCTTAAAATCGGTCGGCTTGTATCTCTGGAACAGACAATGCATTCATAGACTCATCAGATAGTCCATTTCTAATTTTAAGACAAAAAAGTTTAGCCAAAGTCATGCACTTTATTATGGACCCCAAAGATTTGGGGCCTTTTGGGACCAGAGATGTTTCTAATTCAAATATAAGGTGTTGTGCCAAATTTGATGAAAATATGTCAAAATGTATGGTTTCGAGAGCGGAAAACGTAAAATCGTCAAATATAGGAGCTATATATAAATCTGAACAGATCTGACTTTCACCAACAATGTTTCTAGTTGCAATATAATGTATTGTGCCAAATTTGATCAAAATCAGTTCAAATATGTGTATTCTAGATAAAAAAGTCAAATGGGCAGCGAAATTTGTATCTGAACCGATCTAACCCACTTTCACCATAGGTGTTTTTAGTTAGATTACAATATGTTGTGGCAAATTTAAAGAAAATCAGGTAAAGTATGTGTTTTCTAAAGCGGAAAAGGTCAAATCGGGAACGACATTTGTGTGGGGATTATATATAAATCTGAACCAATTTCCTTCAAATTTAATAGCTTTCGTCCTTGTCCACAAAACTTTCTTGTGCCAATTTTTGTTAACATCGGACAACAATTGCGACCTGTACTTTGATTACAATAATAGATGGACAGACGGACATTGCTAAATCGACTCAAAAAGTGATTCTAAGCTGGTCTGTATAATAACGATGAGTCTATCTCGTTTCCTTTTGAGTGTTACAAACAAATGCACAAAGACATAATACCCTAGTGAGGGTATAAAAACTTCACCTGCAGGGTCAAAATCGCAAATGTCGTCGAACAAATCTTATAGGCTGTTGTGTGTGTAGGTTGCGTATACGTGCTGTTAATTAAAGATAATATCACTCATACGCACTGTAATCGGACTGCCCATTAACAGAAACAGTCCTGCAAGATATATTTTTCCTACCTAAACGGTGTTAAGAATCATATGTTCTAGAAAATTGTTTATTGAGATCTTAGGTACATTTTTGTAATTGATTCTTTCTTTGAATTTTGTACGGTTTGCTACATATGGACCTGAACAGGGGAAAAAGGTTAAAAAATTGAATTTTTTGAAGTTTTTTTTGGCGATTTTGACCTTGAAAATGATTTTATATATTCACAATTTTTGTTCTTTATGACAAGAGCTACAACTTTGCCTCAGATAGTAAATCAAAATTCAAATTCAAAAAGTGCATGACTTTAGGCAAAACTGGAAGACACGTGACTTTTTTTGGACTTTTATCAGGTAGTGGTGTCCGTATATGTTTATATTTTTTCCTGTTGCACTTTACTATGGTATATTACAAGAAATAGGTAAAAGTTTCTGCTGAAGTCCAGCGGGAATCCCTTATAAAATACCCGGGAAACGGGAAAGAGAAAATATGAAAATACCTGGATTTTTTCTGCGGATTTTTTCATGTGTTCACTTCTGATTTTGGACGATTATTCATATATTTTTTTGGCCGATTTTTCATTTTGGTTAAAGAATTTCATATGGAAGAATGTCTGAAGAAATATAATCAAAACAATGAAATATATTTTAAAAATTTTAAGGCACCTTCTGAATTCATGAAAACATCTGCTCTAAAGCGAAATATGCAATGAAAACCACTTCCATGAATACCACTAATGTGTTTAAAAATTTAAAATTTTACGTTAGCAAATGCTCCTGTTGACCATGTGTTTAACCAACATTTCCAACTATCCATGATAAGCTGGATTGTGCCACATATACACGCACTCACACACACTTACACACAAAAAAACGAAGAGCAGAAAATCATTTTAGGCTAAAAGGGCGACACTTTTTTGTCATGCTGACAAAATGTGCAACAAAAAATTTTGAAACTTTTTCTGTTAAGTTTCGCCTTACGTTTCTCACAGGACACATCATCGCATTGCATTGCCCGCTCCCACACACAGCCAGACACACTCAAACGCCCTCGACTAAAGTCACACTCATCTTTCGCAAAGTACAAGATAAGCTCACAAACAATTTAGCTTGGAAAAAAGCTGAACAAGAATTCAGGTCAAATGCCAACTATGTAAAGCGCACAAAAAGAGTGCATTTGTATGTATGTGTGTGTGTGAGTGTGTTTGTGCGACTGACTGACTGTATGGCCGAAAAGCATCCTACAAAAGGAAACTTACTTCTCAGGGTGAATACAAAAAGTCCTTATTTTTTGTTTCTTCGCTTTTTGTGTGTTGAAAATGTTTGTCGGTGTTTGAATTGTCACAGAATTGGAATGGACAAAGAGTTAAGAGTTTTCTATGCGGGTGCATAGTGTCTGGAATACAAATTTTAATCGGAAATGCAATTATTCTAGACAATCAACACACGACACACAAACGAGTAAGAATTTACATCAGGCACCATCTTGTGGTCAGAGGCTCCATGTGGCAATTGTAAGCTGCGCTCACTTGGCTACCATGAAACTTGATACGTGCGGACAGAACGCACAGCTGGACGTTGTGACCCAATGGGGTTCGATAACTGTGTGATTTATTGAAATTCAATAATAAATAATTACTATTCATTATCAGGAGAATCGGTTCCATTTTTTTAATTTGTTATTTGTCGCCCTAAATATGTGAATTTGGCAAAAAAAAAACAAGTAAGGAAAGGCCAAAAGTCGGACGGGGCCGACTATATAATACTCTACACCACTCCCTGCATATATACATCGATTTGATTACTAAACCCAGGTAAATGGGAGCAATTTTATGTAGTTCATATAAATTATACAGTTACTATCAATTCATCTTTAGTCAAATTTATTGAATATGTTAAATAATAAAGTAATTGATCCAATTTTCCAGCAGATATTCCGAGTAAAGTAAATATAACATGATATGGAAAAATTTATCAAGATCCAATGATAAATACAGATTATACAGTGGTAATAGGATGAATCGGACGGACATTTGAAGGGGACCTATAACAACTCTTGAGGCAAAAACATGCGTCAATATATTTCTCATTCACGGTAGGTATTCCTAGTTGAAACATATAGATCAGAGTGGGCACCATTTGGGTTATACCAAAGTATGGACATATGGGAATCTCCCAAACAAGTAAGGAAAGGCTAAAGACGGACTTTCTATCTCATTACAATTCAATTCGGTAAAAAAGTGAAATCGGGAAGGATTTTTGCATCCTGTAAATGTATGTGTTTGACAAAAAATGTTAAATCGGAAAGGACATTTGTATGAGGGTATATTGATACCTGGAACGATGTGACCCCCTTTCAAAATGTATGTTTATTGGTGAAATATAATATGTAAAGTTTGGCCAAAATCGGTTAAACATTCGGGAGCAACATTTGTATGAGGGCTATATCTAAATCTGAACCGATCTTACCCACTTTCAACGCAGGTATTTCTAGTTCGATTATAAAATGTTGTGCCAATTTTAAAGAAAATCGGGTACAATATGTGGTTTCTAATGTGGAAATATAATACCCTACACCACTCCCTGCGTATGTATTGTATTCTCATTGCAATTCAATTCGGTAAAAAAGTGAAATCGGGAAGGATTTTTGCATCCTGTAAATGTATGTGTTTGACAAAAAATGTTAAATCGGAAAGGACATTTGTATGGGGGTAAATTGAAACCTGGAACGATGTGACCCGCTTTCACCATGTATGTTGGTGAAATATAATATGTAAAGTTTGGCCAAAATCGGTTAAAGATTCGGGAGAGACATTTGTATTGGGGCTATATCTAAATCTGAACCGATCTTACCCACTTTCACCATAGGTTTTTTAGTTGGATTATAAGATGTTGTGCCAATTTTAAAGAAAAACGGATACAATATGTGGATTTTAGAGCGGAAAAAGTCAAATCTGGAGCGACATTTGTATGGGGGCTATATCTAAATCTGAACCGATCTTACCCAATTTTTGCACACGTATTTCTAGTTGGATTATAAGATGTTCTGCAAAATTTAAAGAAAATCGGGTACAATATGTCGTTTCTAGAGCGGAAAATGTCAAATCGGGATCGACATTTGTATGGGGGCTATATCTAAATCTGAACCGATCTTACCCAATTTTTGCATACGTGTTTCTAGTTGGATTATAAGATGTTCTGCCAAATTTAAAGAAAATCGGGTACAATATGTCGTTTCTAGAGCGGAAAATGTCAAATCGGGAGCGACATTTGTATGGGGGCTATATCTAAATCTGAACCGATCTTACCCAATTTTTGCATACGTGTTTCTAGTTGGATTATAAGATGTTCTGCCAAATTTAAAGAAAATCGGGTACAATATGTCGTTTCTAGAGCGGAAAATGTCAAATCGGGAGCGACATTTGTATGGGGGCTATATCTAAATCTGAACCGATCTTACCCAATTTTTGCATAGGTGTTTCTAGTTGGATTATAAGATGTTCAGCCAAATTTAAAGAAAATCGGGTACAATATGTCGTTTCTAGAGCGGAAAATGTCAAATCGGGAGCGACATTTGTATGGGGGCTATATCTAAATCTGAACCGATTTCCTCCAAATTCAATACCGATGGTCTTTGGCCAGAAAAAATAACTTCTGCCAAGTTTGATGACAATCGGACAACAATTGCGACCTGTAGAGTGCGAACAAGCTTAGATGGACAGCAGACGGACGGACGGACGGACAGACAGACATCGTTAAATCGAATCAGCTGGTGATTCTAAGCCGATCCGTATACTTAAAGGTGGGTCTAGCTCAATTATTTCTTGGTGTTACAAACATTTGGCGCGAAACTAACTTATAATACCCTAGACCACGAAGTGGTGTAGGGTATCAAAAGTGAAATCGGGAGCGAAATTTGTATGTGGGCTATGTCTAAATCTGAACCAATCTGAACAACTTTCAGCATAGGTATTTCTACTTCGATTATAAAATGTTGTGTCAATTTTAAAGAAAATCGGGTACAATATGTGGTTTCTGAAGCGGAAAAAGTGAAATCGGGAGCGACATTAGTATGGGGGCTATATCTAAATCTGAACCGATCTAACCCGCTTTCGCCACAGATATTTCTAGTTTGATTATAAGGTGTTAAGAAAATCGGGTACTATATGTGCTTTATAGGGCGGAAATAGTCAAATCGGGAGCGACATTTGTATGGGGGCTATATCTAAATCTGAACCGATTTCCTCCAAGTTCAATACCGATGGTCCTTGGCCAGAAAAAATAACTTCTGCCAAATTTCATGACAATCGGACAACAATTGCGACCTGTAGAGTGCGAACAAGCTTAGATGGACATCAGACGGACAGACAGACATCGTTAAATCGATTCAGTTGGTGATTCTAAGCCGATCCGTATACTTAAAGGTGGGTCTAGCTCGATTATTTCTTGGTGTTACAAACATTTGGCGCGAAACTAACTTATAATACACTAGCCAACGAAGTGGTGTAGGGTATAACAATTTTTGTTTCGCGTTCATGCTACGTGGTGGAAATTTTCAAAAAATTTATAGATATTCTAAATATTAAGTGGTATTTTCAGTCCTTGTTAGGGAAAAAAATTTCCCTCTGCACCCAGAAAATTAGCATTCTTAATTTTGAGTAAAATCCATACTCCAATGTAGTAAAAATTTCCTTGAAATTAACTAAGTATGAGTAAAGTTTCCTTATTTCAAAGTCATAGCAATTCGTTCATTTACCAGAAATAGAAGCAATTTGAATCAATTAAATACTTCAAGTATTATTCTAACCAACCACTGCGCCTATCTTACCTGCGCAGCTGTCATGGAATAATAGCTCAACTATATATGGCAGAAGTATAATGAATTTTTTGAGAAATACTTCATGTTGCCAATTTTTGTATCCGTTTTGCATACTCTCAAGCAAAATTATTTGTTTGAATTACTTTTAGATAAGTTGAACTTATTTTAAGTTATTTTTTTCCTTGTACCAAGTAAAAATTTCCCCAGTTTAAGTAAAAATTTACTCGTTTTGAGGAAAAAATCAGCAAAATTGGCCTCAGTTTAAGTAAATATTTACTTGATTTGAGTAAAACTTTAATTAGTTTTAGGAAATTTTCAGCAAAATTTTACTTAGATTTAGTAAACATTTATTTGGTTTTAGGAAAAATTTACATAGTTTTTAGAAAATTTTACTTGAATTTAGTAAAAATTTACTTCTTTTTAGGAAAAAAACTTAGATTTAGGAAAGTTTCAGCAAAATTTTACATAGATTTAGTACAAATGTACTTGGTTTGAGGAAAAAATTACTGGAATTTTCCTTAGTTCACCACTGATAACATGAGTGTTTTATCTCAAAATTCTAAAAAAATAATTACAGTACTATTCGGGTTAAGGGAAACAATTGGAAAAGAGGGATAAAAATGGTACCAACCAAACAGCTGAAGTTGAAATCATGAAATTCGGTGAATACATTCAGCTGACTGTGAAGAATTTTTTCGAAATTTGTACTTTTAGGCGGAAAATTGGCCAAATGGGGATAAAAATAATACCAACCAAACGGCTGCAGCTATATTAATGAAATTCGGTGTGTTCATTTCTTTGACTGCGTAGACACGAACAATAAAAGTTTTTTTTTCAAATTCATACTTTCAAGGGATAAAGTGGTGCAGAGGTATAAAAAAAGTACCAACTAAACGACTACAGCTAGAATGATGAAATTCGGTTTGTACATCCCTCTAATTGCGTAGACTCGTAAAATAAAGAGATTTTAGAAAGTCGTACTCTTGAGGGTTTAAAATGGGACAAAGGGGTTAAAAATGGCACCAACCAAATACCCGCAGCTGGAAACATGGAATTCGGTGAATACGTTCATCTGACTACATATACTTTTCGTACTTTTTCGCAATTATGGATATGATCATGAAGTTAGGTTGCCTTGCACTGTATACGTGAGAGATAATTTATCCCCTTTTCCCATTTACCCCCTTAAAATTACGAATTTCGAAAATTTTACGTGTTTACACAATTCGAGGGATGTACACACAAAATTTCATCATTCTAACTGTAGCCGTTTAGTTTTAACCATTTTTATCCCTCTGTTCCCATTGTAACCCTTGAAAGTGCAAATTTGGAAAAATATTTCTATTATTTGAGTCTACGAAGTCAGAGGAAGAATATAAACTCTGAATTTCATGACTGTAGCTGCGGCCATTTGATTGGTACAATTCTTATCCCCTCTTTACATGCTATTCCCTAAATGTAAGAATTTCGAAAAATCCCTTTATTTTACACAATCAGAGGAATGTATACACCGGTTGGTGCAATTTTGCCCCCTAAAAAGTACGAATTTGGAAAAAATACATATGTATCTACTAAATTAGAGGAATGGAATTGATAGGTACCATTTTTATCCCTTTTTGCCCCATTTCACCTCTTATGAACAAGAATCACTTTATGGTAGACGTTTCAGCTATAAGAGGAATGCGCATTCCTAATATGAAGTAGATATAAGCAGACAAAAGACAGGCTGAAATACTCTAAATATTAGGGGCATTTTCAGTTCTTGTGAGGGAAAAAAATCCCTTTGGACCGATTTCGCCCAGTTGTAATCCCAACCGATCTACGACTAGAAGACACATTAGGCCTCCTAGCTCCTTTCGAGTAGATTCTTGCCTGCTTTCAACAGACGGACGGGTGAACAGGCGGACATGGCTAGATCGTCTTAGAATTTTTTGACGATCAAGAATATATATTCTTTATAGGGTCTCAGGTCGACATTTCAAGGTATTACAAACGAAATGACAAAGTTAGGATACCCCTATCCTGTGCAAAAGTCAACCCGAAAGTATTCATGTTTGCTGCAGCAAAAAAACTGTTGAACGATTTATTTTGACGGTTTATTAAATTCAAATAATTATAACCTATAATAATTATGCAATTTTTATATACACTGTCCCATAGTCGGGCTCTCACGTATAAAATGTATTATTTAAATTGTATTTATATAGATCGGTAAATTATATATATTTTATTTTGAAAACGATAATTATATATGTAAGTGTATAGTGTAATGGAAAATTAAAAACACATTACATTTTTATTTATTTTATGTGGATATAAATAAAAAACTAAGGTCTACGTGTAAAAGGAAAAAATACATATCTGTTGAAGAAACAATATTTTATAATAACCACCAAAACTTTGTTAGTTTTGACGCAAGTGCAATATCTTTTTTATATCGGTATTGGTGTATGTTGTACATTGGCCGTCTTAATATTTGCCCTTCTATATATGTGATATATTACAGGGACTTCATTTTGGTTTAGAATATATTTCTTCTTATCTATGAAAATATAAACTTCCTTTTTGAATTGTAGTTTCTAAATATTCATCATTTGTATAATATGGTGCCATTATTAAATTATTCTCGGTATTCGAGGTACACCGCAAAAATAATTCTAATAACATTTGCTTTGCAATACAACTTTTTATTAGAGATATATTTTATATATTCGCTTTGAGGTGATCTGTAGAGTGAGGTGCATGCTCTTAAACATTTTCTTTCAAATGTTCGTATTTTTTCCATGAAAGACGGCGATACATTGAACCATATAGGACAACCATATGTTGTTGGGCGAATAAGCATTTGATACATTATTATTTTAACACGTGGGTCTCGAATGAAATAAGTGTCTATACATGTTACATGGAGCTTTATAATAATACCATTAGAAAATTTTGAAAAAATATTTTTATTTTTATACTTCGGTACTGTAGTATCAATGGTTTCCCTAATTAGACATTGTAATCTGTTTAGATTGTAGTCAATTTCCGAATTGGTTAGGTCTCGATTGTTTGGTATTTTGATTTCCGTGTTCATTTTTGTAAGATACTCTATTCAAATTTTTTCCAATGCGTTTTTTTATAATTTTGTTTGAAATGCTATTCTTCGTTAAAAAAATTAAAAACATGTCTATCACCTAGTTGGTGATAGTAATTATATCTAACACATTGTGATTGCTGTCATAGTCCAATGTTTTATGACAGTTTAATGTATTATTTTCTTTAATTATATCTAGTCTACCGTCTGCAATACATACGTCAAGATATGAACCGGCTCGAGGATAAGATGGAACTATAATTTGCATCTGAACTCTATTTCATTGTCTAACAACCATTGTCTTAGGCTATTGCCTTTTGTATTATTGTCCGCATTACCCCAGTCTTGGTGTTTGGAATTGACATCTCCCGCCAATAAATAATAATTGTTTATATCTTGTAGATGCAGTGTGTAAAAGAGTTTAAATCAGTTTTGAAACTATAATTGTTATTTCCCGCTGGGTAGTATGTCGATATTATGTACAAACAATTATTCGCAGATATGGGTATCTTAATAATGCATGCCTCAAGATGTATTAGAGAATTTAGTCTGTTGTTACTGTAAACACTATATTTAATATTGTTTTTAATTAATACTGCGGTCCCTCCGCCTCTTGTTGCACCGGTTCGATCTTTTCTTACTATTTTGTAAAACGACATTATGTCTGTGGTTCAATTTTGTTTCATTAAGGAGAACAAGGTCAGGGTTGTTTGTATCAAGAACAAGTAAGGAAAGGCTAAAGTCGGGCGGGGCCGACTCTATGATACACTCCACTTTCTATCCGAATACAATTTAATTCGGTGAAAAATTGAAAACGGGTAGGATTTTTGCATCCAGCAAATGTGTGTGTTTGACAAAAAATGTTAAATCGGAAAGGACATTTGTATGGGGGTATATTGAAATCTGGAACGAAATAGGTGAAATATAATATGTATAGTTTGGCCAAAATCGGTTAAACATTTGGGAGCAACATTTGTATTTGCGCTATATCTAAATCTGAACCGATCTCGGCCACTTTCACCATAGGTTCTTTACTTGGATTATAAGCTGTTGTGCCAAATTTAAAGAAAATCGAGTACAATATGTGGTTTCTAAATCGGCAAAAGTGAAATCGGGAGCCACATTTGTTTGGGAGCTATATCTAAATCTGAACCGATCTTACCCAATTTTTGCATAGGTGTTTCTAGTTGGATTATAAGATGTTGTGCCAAATTTAAAGAAAATCGAGTATAATATGTGGTTTCTAGAGAGGAAAATGTCAAATCGGGAGCGACATTTGTATGGGGGCTATATCTAAATCTGACCGATTTGCCCCAAATTAAATAGCGTTCGTCCTTGATCCACAAAACTTACTTGTGCCAATTTTTGTTAAGATCGGACTATAATTGCGACCTGTAGTTTGATTACAACAATAGATAGACAGACGGACAGACAGACGGACATTGCTAAATCGACTCAGAAAGTGATTCTAAGTCGATCGGTATACTTAACAATGGGTCTATCCCGCTTTCTTTTGGGTGTTACAAACAAATGCACAAAGCCATAATACTCTCGTGGAGTGTAAAAAACTTGCAAATCGTATCTTCTAGATGTTCGTATTAAGGAATTAACATTTATCCGTTAGACTTTCGGATTTTTGGAAAAAGTGTTGTCTTGGTTCAGTGGTGTCATTTATTCGCCTATCATGGAAAAAGTTGGATGTTAAAATTGATTTGTTAAATTAATCATCATGTTTTTAAGTTCATGCATGAATGAGTTAGGTAATTCAGTGTTTACACAATTTGTTTCTTCTTGTGAACATGTAGTTCCTCTTACAATATTTGCAAAGCTACTAGTAGGGTTCACATTAGCATTATTTCTATTCATTCTATTTTCTAAAATGTTTTGATCTTAGATCTAAGATTTTGTTGTAGCTCCTTATAAATTCCACATCATTTGTAAGACGCTGGATAACCATATTTTTTACATAATACGCAATATAGTTTTTCTTTTTCATCAGCTGGAATTGTTGTAAATGTAATAGAACTTTTATTTGTTTTAATTTGTTAATGTTACTATCGGAACTTATTTGTACAAGAAATATTGGTAATGAATATCTGTTTTGTATTGATAATTTTGTTGAAAGTTGACTTATTTGCAATTGCAAGTCCGAATCTTGATATTTAAGCAGTTCATCAAGAATAAGGTCTGTATTCGTATCTGCATTTAGACCTTTTAAAAGGTAGGTTTTGGTTTTTATGCCTTTAGGGGTAAATGTAAAAAAATTGGCTTTAACCTTTTCTAAATAATGATTTTTTATTTCGGAATTCTTTGATTTGGAATTCCTTTATTTTTAATCCATTTTTAATAAATTCTATTAATTGTTTAGTTTCAATATCTAATATATTTATTGGTGGTATTTTTTGTTTTTAGTTGGTTGCACATTAACCACTGTGTTATTTGAATTGACAGTTGTGTTGTCTTTGTTGTTGTTATTAGTATTTGTTTTGTTGTTGGATTTGTTTTGAATAGACACGGTTGCTGAATTAGTGTTTGGAGTTTTGCATAGCTCCAGATGTCTCTCAAATTGTTTCAGCAATGCTTTGTAGCATTGAGAGTCATTCTCTATGTTGAGAAGTGCGTAGTAATTGCTTATCAGCACTTTAGACGTGGACTGGGTATTCATGTTTTTGCTTTTTCTTTCGTTTTCTTTGTTATTATGTGTATGAAATTCTGATTCATTTTTATACCCTCCACCTCCAGGATGGGGGTATACTAACATTGTCATTCCGTTTGTAACACCTTGAAATATCGACCTGAGACCATATAAAGTATATATATTCTTGATCGTCATAAAATTCTATGGCGATCTAGCCATGTCCGTCTGTCCGTCTGTTGAAAGCACGCTAGCATCTAAACGAAAGGAGCTAGAACGTTCAAATCTTCCATAAATGCATCTTGTAGTCGTAGATCGGTTGGGATTGAAATGGGGCGAAATCGGGCCAAAGGGAAAAATGTTTCCCTCACAAGGACTAAAAATACCCATAATAATCCCTAATATTTTAGCGTATTTAAGCATGTTTTTTGAATATGTGTGTTTATATTTGCTTGATATTTGGTATGCGCATTCCCCCTACAGCGAAAACGTGCACCATAAAGTGATTATTATTTGTAGGGGGTGAAATGGGGCAAAAAAGGGATAAAAATGGTACATATTAAAAGACAACAACTAGAAACACGAAATTCGGTGTGTACATTCCTCTAATTGAGTAGATACATAATATAAAAGTATTTTTTCCAAATTCGTACTTTTAAGGGGTAAAATAGGAATAGAGGGATAAAAATGGTACCAATCAAACGGCTGTACCTAGAATAATGAAATTTGGTGTATACATTCCTCTGATTGCATAGACAAGTAAAATACACGGATTTTTCAAAATTCGTACTTTTTGGGGTTAAAATGAACAAGTAAGAAGGCGTTAAGTTCGGCCGGGCCGAATCTTATATACCCTCCACCACGGAGTGCATTCCACAGTATTACCAGCATAGCATAGAAGCACAGTACCATATTACGAAAATTGTGATATTTTTATGCAAATTTCGAAAAAACCCTTTTTCGAGTCTTCATAGTCAGAATGTATACACTGAATTTCATGATTTCAACTTCAGCGGTTTGGTAGGTCCCATTTTTATCCCTCTTTTTAATTATATCCCTTAAAAGTACGAATTTCGAAATATCCCTCTATTTTACGTGTCTATGCAATTAGAGGGATTCATGATTCTAGCTGTTGTCGTATCATTGGTACCATATTTTATCCCTTTTTGTCCCGTTTCGCCCGCTAAAACTTTTATTTTCTTTGTGGTGCTTCCAACCTACAAGAGGAATGTTCGCAACAAATTTTAACTGTATGAAAATAAGAAATTTAATTAATAAGCCAAGGCTACCAATATTTGTATACTATATATATAATGGATATAATACTTCAATTCATAAAGTAAATATAAGGGAGCAATCATAAATACACTAAATATTGGGGGATAGAGAGTGTATTTTCAGCTACAGTCGTTTGATTGGTTGTATTTCCATCCTATTTTAATTTCAAAAGTATAAATTTTGAAAAAACCTTATCCCTCACGTACTATACTACGTACGTAAACTTCATGATTCTACCATTTTTTACCGTAAAAGCAACAAAATAAAGTACGAATTTGGAAAAAAAATATTTTACGTGGCTATGTAGTCAGAGGAATGTATACATCGAATTCCATGATGCTATCAGCGGCTATTTTGTTGGTACCATTTTTATCTCCTTTTTCCAATTTTGCCCCTCAAGAGTACGACTATCTAAAATCTCTTTATTTTACGTATCTACACAATTAGAGGGATGTAAACACTGAATTTCATCATTCTAGCTGCATTCGTTTAGTTGGTACTATTTTTATCCCCTGTAGCCATTGTATTTGGAAAAAACGTTTTATTTTTCGTGTCTACGCAGTCAAAGGAATGTATACTCCGAATTTCATGATTCTAGCTGCTGTCATTTGGTAGGTACTATTTATATCCCCTTTTTCCATTTGAACCCCAAAAAGTACGAATTTTGGAAAGTTCTTTTATTTTACGTGTCTACGCAATCAGAGGGATGTATATATCGAATTTCATTATTCTAGGTGCAGTCGTTAGGTTGGTACCATTTTTATCCCTCTATCCCTATTTAACCCCTTAAAAGTACGAATTTAGAAAAAATACTTTTATATTATGTATCTACTCTATTAGAGGAATGTACACGCCAAATTTCGTGTTTCTATCTGTTGTTGTTTGATAGGTACCATTTTTATCCCTTTTTGTCCCATTTCGCCTCCTACAAATAAAAATCACTCTATGGTGCCCTTTTATGCTATAAAGGAAATGCGCATTGCAAATATCAAGTAAATACAAGCTAATATGTTTAAAAAACATGCTGAAATACTCTAAATATTAGGGGTATTTTCAGTCCTTGTGAGGGGAAAATTTTTCCCTTTGGGCCGATTTCGTCCACTTTCAATCCCAACCGATCTACAACCATAAGACACATTTAGGAAAAATTTGAACCTGCTAGCTCATTTCGTTCGGCCCCTATCGTGCTTTCAACAGACAGACAGACAGACAGACAGACGGACAGGCGGACATGGCTATATCGTCTTAGAATTTTACCACGACCCAGAATATATATACTTTATGGGGTCTCCGATGAATATTTCAAGGTGTTACAAACGGAATGACAAAGTGAATATACCCCCATCCTGGAGGTGGAGGGTATAAAAAGGGGTTAAAAATAGTACCAATCAAATGACCGCAGCTAGAGTCATGAAATTCGGAGTATTCATTCCTCTGACTGCGCAGACACGGAAAATAAACTGATTTTTCGAAATTCGTACTTTTTGGGGTCAAAATAGAAAAAAGGGATAAAAATAGTACCAACCAAATGACCGCAGCTAGTCATGAAATTCGGTCTATACATTCCTTTGACTACGTAGAAATGAAAAATAAAAGGTTTTTTTCCACATTCGTACTTTCGTAAGAATGGTACCAACCAAACGGCTACACCTGGAATAATGAAATTCGGTGTATACATTCCTTTGATTGCGTAGACACTTAAAATAAACAGATTTTTCTAAATTCGCACTTTTTGGGGTTAAAAAGAAAAAATGGGATAAAAATAGTACCAATCAAATGACCGCAGCTAGAGTCATGAAATTCGGAGTATACATTCCTCTGACTGCGTAGACACGGAAAATAGACGAATTTTTCGAAATTCGTACTTTTTGGGGTTAAAATGGAAAAGGGGGATACAAATAGTACCAACCAAATGACCGCAGCTACAGTCATGCAATTCGGAGTATACATTCCTCTGACTGCGTAGACACGAAAAATAAAACGTTTTTTCAAATTCGTACTTTCAAGGGATATAATGGCTACAGGGGATAAAAATAGTACCAACTAATCGACTACAGCTAGAATGATGAAATTCTAATTGCGTAGAAATGTCAAGGGGTTAAAAATGGTACCAACCAAATGGGCGCAGCTGGAATCATGGAATTCGATGTATACATTCCTCTGACTGCATAGTCACGCAAAATAAAAAGTTGTTTTCCAAATTCGTACTTTTTCTTGTACGGCAAAAATTGGTTGAATCATGAAGTTAGGTTATTTTGCACTTTGCACATGTACGTCTGATAATGGATTTTCAAAATTTGTGCTTTTGGAATTAAAATAGAATTGAAGTACAACCAACTGTAGCACCCACTATCTTCCAATATTTATGGTATTTAGGCTTTTTGAAAATATAAATACAGTTGAACTTCGATTAACCGTGACTCTATTAACCGTGATTATCTATTAACCGTGAAGCTGAGTGGTTGATTTTTTACCTCTATTAACCGTGATTTACCTCTATTATCCGTGATGCACATGCCCATGTGACTGCTTCTTTGTTTTTTTTCGTATAATACACACACATCTCTCATATTAAAATTCGGTGATTCCCCTTTTTCATGAAGGTGTAATTTTCATATTCATTCATCGGTGTGAAATTTGATCTGTCAAGACGTGTTTTCCTTACATCATGCCACCGTCAAAAACTAAATCCGCGAAAAGAGCAAGAAAGTTCTTTCAATTAAAGAAAAAATGGAGCTGATTAATGAATACTCAAAACGTAAAGTATATTTTAAAATGTTGTCTGAAAAATATGGAGTTGGCATTCAAACTGTATCCGATTTAATAAAAAACAAAGATGGGATTTTAAAATGTTGCTCCGATACTGATTCAATGCTTGGCCTTAAACACAGATATACACTAAAAACATCCGAAAATCCAAAAGTTGATTTCGCAACATATGAATGGTTTCGGCAAGAAAGATTTAAGGTAACTCCAATTTCAGGTAAGTTAACTGAAATCGAGATATTGTATGAACTTAAACTGAAATTTGCTTCAGAACTTCAGGCGAAATGATTGTCGAAAAGGCAAAAATGTTCCATTTGAAGTTAAACATGAATTCAGAGTGCACTTATTCATTTGGTTGGTTGGATAAATTCAAAAAACGTCATGGAATCCGTCGACTGAAATCTACGGGAGAAAAGGAGTGTGCTGATTATGAGTCTGCTACGATGTTTGTGGACGACTTGGATGAAATCATTAAAAACGAACAACTTACAACTGAACAGATCTACAATGCAGACGAAACCAGTCTATTTTGGAGGTGTTTGCCTCAGAGTTCTTTGGCTAGTGGTAATGAATATTCTATTGAAGGGTACAAGGAATCCAAGGAGAGAATCACAGTGCTAGTTTGTTCAAATGCTGCAGGAACTCACAAGTGTAAATTGATGATAATAGGAAAAAGTGCCCATCCAAGAGCTTTAAAAAACGTTGAGCACCTTCCTGTGATTTATAAATCTAATAAGAAAGCTTGGGTAACACAACAGCTATTTCTGGAGTGGTTTAATCAAAATTTTGTACCAGAAGCAAAGGAACATCAACGGCGCATCGGTCTCAAAAATAACTGTAAAATACTTTTACTATTAGACAACTGTCCAGCACACCCAGATGTAAATGCTATGATATCTGAAAACATTACAGTAAAATATATCCCACCAAATTGCACGTCCTTGATTCAGCCTATGGATCAAGGAGTAATTCGGAGCTTCAAATGTCACTACCGTAAACTGATCGTTCAAAAACTTGTTGGTGCTAATGACAGACGTGAGTTCGTTAAATCTTTGAATATTAAGACAGCTTTGTGGACAGCCGCAGCTTCGTGGGACTCTGTAACTCCACAAGTTTTAAAAAGAGTTTGGAATAACTTACTATCTCATAATGAAGATGCTCCAAATAGCCTTGTTGAGATACAAACAGATATAACCATACCGTCTGGATGTACGATTGATGCTGTCGAAAAGCGGATGGTGTGCGACTCTGATGTCGCTCCGTTTGCTATTATATCTGAAGACGAAATCGTAGACATGGTTACCCAAAGCCAAGAAGATGAGCTTGATTCAAATTCCGAGGAATCAGATGAAGGAAATGCGGACGAAACGCCTACATTGGCTCAGGCAATATAGGCTAGTAGTATTTTGTTAGGTTTTTTAGAAAACTTTAATTGTCCAAGTATTTCAGAACCAGATAAAATGCAAATATATCGCATACAAACTCATTTGTTGGAAGAACAATCAAAAGCTAAAAACATAAGACAGACTTCCATAAAAGATTTTTTTAAATAAATGTATGTATTCCTAGAGATATGATAAGTTATTTACAGACGCAGATTTACATGTTTTTGTCAAAAATAAATAAAAATAATAAAATTTATACATGTAAAATTTTACCTCTTTTAACCGTGATTTTCGGTTATCCGTGATTAGCCCGGTCCCGAGCATCACGGTTAATCGAAGTTCAACTGTATAAGAATATTTATTTTTTGATTTGAAATAGATAATGGTTTGATATAATTAAAATATTATATTTATTTATATAATTAGTTTTTCAATATTTATATTTGTTTTAGTTTGGCTATATGACAAAATTTATATATTGCTGTAATATTGCTGCACTTCTACGAAAACCGACAACCTCTGTGGAATGCAATCCATGGTGGAGGGTATATAAAGTTCGGCCCGGCCGAACTTAACTCCATTTTTACTTGTTTTAGTTGAGTTTAGAGCTCAAGGCTCACTCATTGAAACAAGATTTTTAAAATCTCCTGTACAAAATTTTCAATAGAGTAGCACAGCACATCCACAGGTTTCGAATCACTCCGATAATCTACACTGATCTTCGCAGTGCGTCCGACTTACATCACGGTGACGATCTCAATGTTGAACGGTTTTTAAAGCATACCTTTAGGTGCAATATTTTTTCTGGCATTCAAATATTTTTATTATCCTGTAAGACTAACATCAAAATAATTCAATCAATTTATTACATGCGTGATTGGCGTGGTTTTGGTAGGATTTAAACAATTTTTTTATATAATTTGACAAAATGGGATGTATGGGCAATTTCAAGGTACTAGCAATATTCCATCTAATTTTTGTCGGAAAAATATTTCACTGTGATCTGTTAGCCATTTTTCGCAAGGTCGCAGGACTACAGGGCCTCGAAGTAAACGCTTCACATGTCATCGTTTAAATTCAGACTGTTTCATGAGCCAGGTCATGATGGCGTCTTGTCATATTCCACAAATAATGTACCATAGGTCTCAACAAATTTTTTCGCGTGACTTGTTTAATTAATTTTCCAGTCCTTACAAAATCTTGTAGCGTTATTTTTAATAACAAATTAAAATAACTACAACTGAGTGATTATCCCCACACAGGACGTGCAATACGTACATGGTTGAAGTGTGTATAGTTGGATGCATTTTTTTCGTTGCATCGGCCCTGGACAAATTTCGATTTCAAGCCACTGTGACACTAGTTTCAACGAAACCTTATGACTCGTAAGTTTGTGTGTGTTTGCGCATATTAAAGAAAGGACCAAAGGATAAGCACAGTATAAAGACTAAAGTAGTTGTATTAGATCACTCTGCTCGCCGAGCCCCTTCATCTCCTCCTTTCATTTTTCTCGCATTTAAGTACTCTGTTCGGCATGAAAAAGGAAAACTAATACAAATACACAATCCAATGGTATGTTTTTTTTTTGGTAGCACCCCCCCGCCCCCATCAGAAAAAAAATGCAAACTAACAAAGTGCATTTATTCATACCAAACAAACACAAGTAACCAACAAAAAAATTCAACTTGAATTCTCCATCGGACGGACTCTTTACCTCGAAATGACTTAAAAGTGTATGTTGACAGTTTCTGAACCGAAGGTTCCTCCTCATTTCCTCGTCAGCTAACTTTGGCCGATTGCAGTTCCTTTAAGCTGGGATATTTTTTCATTTTTGTTTTCTTCCATTGTTTAGGTTGGTTTGGGGAAGCTCCCTTGCTGACTTTTGTCTCAACCAGGGCCATTTTGTATGGTAATAGAATAGGTGTTGTCCACATTGTTGTGTTTGGCTTTGTGTGTGTAAGCGTTTTGTTTTCCATAAAATAGCTAAAATAAATAAACTTTTATAATTACGTGGGTAACCAGCAAAAAAAAAAAAAAACAGAGACGACCACTTAAACGAATTCATTCGCGGCAAAACAAGAAACATTCCACCATCGAAAATAAAGGACAACAGTTCGCTGAAAGCTTAACTTCCGCAAAAATTGTTTTGAATATGAAACCTCAACGACACGACGGCAGGAAAACCGCACTAAAATTAAAAACTTTTTGGTTTTTCATTTTTTTTTCTCTCTCAAAAAGGATTGTTTTTCAGTGCGGTGGAATTTGATGTGACTTTGTCGAGGAAAGAAATGTTAAGTACTCGTATTTTATTACGCAAAGTATGCAATTGTTCTGGACAAGGACTGAAGCGGGCAGGGGGGGGGGCAAGGGGATGTGACGTGGGGCTTTGCTCAAAGTAGTTTTAGTCTGGTTAAACACTGGAAAACAGCTGAAATTAAAAACAAATAAAACTTTGTCTTGGTCGTGCAGCTCAAAGGACAATTTAGAATTTTTTCTCATCGAGGGCCAAAGTGCATTTTGGTTTAAGGTGCAGTTTTTCTGGACATATAAATTTGGAGTCATGCTGGAACCTTGATGTCCATGATTGTTATATTAAAGCTGAAAAAATGCATTAGGGCTAGGAGATTACTCTGAATACATTAATGTCCATGTTATCTGTTATCATGTTATGCCGATCTATATATTAGGTAAACATAGAATACGTCAGGTAAAGCAGCTATTATACATAATTCTTTCTGCCTTCGAGCATACAAATAGGTCATATGAGCTATTGCTATCACATAGAGTGGACTGCACCATGTCGGTGGCTCTGTTTGATAAGCATACACGCCCCAGCTAGGTATGACTGAGTGGGTGGAATTCCAGGTACAATTCGTTATCACAAGCAGGCTTGCCAGATGTGTGGACAAAAAATATGAAATCAGGGGGTTTTTGTGGGAATTTCTTATTTTGGGGATTTTGTGGGGATATTCAAAGTACTTTAAAAAATATTTAGTATTTGATTTGAACTGGAATATTGTCCTGGCTCATGACTTTATCATTAGTTTGACCTGTGAAGGCCATCTTCAGAAAGCTTTGCAAGCTTTAAGTCAGAAAAGAAAGTATGATAAATACGCCATTCCACAATATAGTTCTGACAATAAGAATTCTCCCAGACACAACATAGAAAAGGGTGGTTAAATTGTAAGGGCCGATATTGATTTTGAATAAAACTCAAATTATTGTCATTTCTTTTTCTTATGATAATATTGGTATGGTTCAATTATGTCTGGAATAAAATATCGGCGAAATGGCAGCCGCGACTTCGGCGGATGGTCCAAATTTTCGTTGACGCTGAGGTATAATTGATGTTCTTTGTCGTTAATGTGCCGAATTATCTCATCCTTTAGCTGTTGAATTGTAGCTGAAGTCCAACGGTGTCACATCACATGATCTTGGCGGCCAATTGACATCGCCACCACGTGAGATAAAACGGCCATTGAATTTGTCGCGCAAAAGAGCCACTGTTTCGTTGGTTGTGTGGCAAGTGGCACCGTCCTGTTGAAACCACATATCGTCCACATACATATCTTCCAATTCGGGCCATAAAAAGTTCGTTATCATCTCACGATAGCGAATACAAATCACAGTAACTGCTTGACCGGCCTCGTTTTGGAATAATACGGCCCGATGATGCCGCGAGCCCATTGGGTGCATTGGTTTTTCGACAATCAGTCTGGGATTATCAATTCTGCTTATTGACGAATCCACTGAGGTGAAAATGTGCCTCATCACTGAAGATGATTTTCTTCGAAGTGCACGATATGCATTTTGATTTGAACGCCCATTTCGTAATAAGCTTGAATAACTTTAGCGAGTTGCTCGATTGTGTATCTTTCCATGGTTCAAATTGAGTTATTCTGAAATTGAGAAATGTCAAATGAAATGCAAAAAAACTTATTTTTGGGACAAGGAAAAGTTCATCTGGCAAGCCTGATCGCAAGTTTTACACAGACTCCAAACTTGTGGTAGGGTGTCTATGGGATACACTGTAAGGAACCGATACCTGCAGCGTATACCTAGTTATGGTTATTAGAGAAGTTTGCGGGATGGTGACGCCACAATGTTGTGAAGAACACTGGCGTTTTGACGGGACACTAACAGGCACACATATCCAGAACCATTTAATAACATTGCGTTCTGTTTTCATTGCGTGAGCGACTTGGCCAGTCGCACAGGCTGGTTCAGATGAGGGATATAAAGGGTGATTTTTTAAAAGCTATAGGAAAGTTTGTCAAAAAAAAAACACATAAAATTCAGAAAAATGCATGAAATCTTTATTTGAATCGATAGTACGGTCCTTATAATTTAATGTTTGAAGATTATTTCATGCAAATGTTGACCTTGACTGCGCCTCAAATGGTCCATCCGCTCAGACCAATTTTTGGCATTTCCACGTTTTTGATTAACAGATGCCCAATTGCTGCGAACGGCGAATCGATAATTGATGGTCATCATTAACACTGGCCGATACAGCTGCGATATTTTCTTCAGTTCGCACTCTACGTAAGCGTGTTGGTGGTTTAATGTCCAACAATGTAAATTTGGTGCGAAATTTAGTCACAATAGCCCGAATTGCCGCTTCAGTGGGTCGATTACACTGACCATAAAATGGAAGCGCGCGATGAACTTTCTTAACAGAGCACGCATTTTGATAATAAAATTCAATAATTTGCAAGCGTTGTTCGTTTGTAAGACGATTCATGATGAAATGTCAAAGCATACTGAGCATCTTTCTCTTTGACACCATGTCTGAAATCCCACGTGATCTGTCAAATACTAATGCATGAAAATCCTAACCTCAAAAAAATCACTCTTTATTATAACAAAACTATTAAAAATACTTCAAATGCCATGCTTCTGTCCGTATTAGTTCGGCATTGATATCTACATATATCAAATTTACCCCTCAGTTTTTTGCTTTTTAAGAGACAAAATTTTAAATGGTTGTTAATACTAAAATAATACGGACAAAAGCTTAAAAGTTTATGTATTTTTGGCACATATTCTCTTCTTTGGTTTGGCATTTATACCGGTGTCATAGGGTGCGAATAAGTATTAAAAATAAATTTTGAAAAATTGTAGTAGTCCTCTTAAGGGGCAACAGGATGAGAAAATAAAAAACAAAAAATGTCAATTAACTATACTTTACCTATAATTTGGTTCAAGTGTAATATGGGCTGTCGGACAGTGTAATTAAAAGAGTATCTAGAAATATAAAACAGACATCTTATACCACTAGCCTGTCTGGCGGATCCAACTATATCCTCCACTTTCTCTCACATAACAAAATAGCACTGAACGTTTACCGCTATCACAACGATTTGTGATTTTTTGCCCCTATTTTAAAACGTGTTTCTTTTAGAGCGCTGAGGTGACCAAAATCGATAGTAAAGGGTGATTTTTTAAGAGCTTGATAACTTTTTTTAAAAAAAAAACGCATAAATTTTGCAAAATCTCATCGGTTCTTTATTTGAAACGTTAGATTGGTCCATGACATTTACTTTTTGAAGATAATTTCATTTAAATGTTGACCGCGGCTGCGTCTTAGGTGGTCCATCCGCTTAGTCCAATTTTGGGCAACTTTTTCGAGCATTTCGGCCGGAATAGCCCGAATTTCTTCGGAAATGTTGTCTTCCAAAGCTGGAATAGTTGCTGGCTTATTTCTGTAGACTTTAGACTTGACGTAGCCCCACAAAAAATAGTCTAAAGGCGTCAAATCGCATGATCTTGGTGGCCAACTTACCGGTCCATTTCTTGAGATGAATTGTTCTCCGAAGTTTTCCCTCAAAATGGCCATAGAATCGCGAGCTGTGTGGCATGTAGCGCCATCTTGTTGAAACCACATGTCAACCAAGTTCAGTTCTTCCATTTTGGGCAAAAAAAAGTTGGATATCATCTCACGGTAGCGCTCACCATTCACAGTTACGTTACGATTCGCATCATCTTTGAAGAAGTACGGTCCAATGATGCCACTAGCCCATAAACCGCACCAAACTGTGACTTTTTCTGGATGCATTGGTAGCTCTTGCAATGCTTCTGGCTGATATTCACTCCAAAATCGACAATTCTGCCTATTTACGTACCCATTGAGCCAAAAATGAGCTTCGTCGCTGAACACAATTTCTTTCTTTCTGAACTTTCTTAACAGAGCACGCATTTTGATAATAAAATTCAATGATTTGCAAGCGTTGCTCGTTAGTAAGTCTATTCATGATGAAATGTCAAAGCATACTGAGCATCTTTCTATTTGACACCATGTCTGAAATCCCACGTGATCTGTCAAATACTAATGCATGAAAATCCTAACCTCAAAAAAATCACTCTTTATAAGCTGACATATATCATATCAAATATTGGGGACCGATTTCGCCCATCCCAAACGACCTTCAACTAATAGACATATTCCGGGAAAATTTGGACGGCCTACACTGAAAGTCAACCAACGTCGGCGTTCGTTGCTGCAACGAACAAAGTTTCGTTGATGCAACGAATCTTGATTTAATGGAAATTACAGTTCTATAACGATTATGTTCGTTGCTGCAACAATGCAGTTTCATTGCTGCAACAATGCTATTCTTTGCTACAACTACTCTAATTCGTTGGCGCTACAGCTCTGATTCGTTGCTGCAACAACTCTGATTCGTTGCTGCAAAAACTCTGTTTCGTTGCTACAACAACGCGGTTTCCTTGCTGAAACAATGTGGTTTCGAAAATATTGGTGGCAATAAATTAAACATTTTCGTTGCAGCAACGAAACTTTATCGTTGCAGCAATGAACGCCGACGTTAGTTTATTTTCAAGAGCAAAATTCGTCCCGGCCTCGAACGTTTTTCTTTCTGTATAGATAATTTAGTTCCACGATGACCACCGGTAGTGGACTTCGAAGTGATTATTTGCAACAGCAGCTCAACTACTTAAGGCAGAACTCCAACAACGTGAATGTGAATTACTATCGAATACATCCCAAAAACACACACAAGAAAAACACATAATTTGTGTGTCTCCGATTGTTGCACCAACGAATAAATTGTTGCTTCAACGATATCAGTTTCGTTGCTGCAACGAATGCGTTGTTGAGGCAAAGTGTTCCATCCAAACTCCATTAATTTTAATAATTTTTGACAAAATAATATGGATTTGTATGGAAACAATGATTATAATCAGAAATTTATAGATATTTCGTATTAATTAATGTTTTCCTATGTTAAACATGAAAGAGAGCATTTTCGTTGCATCAACGAATATTGAATTGTAGCAGGAACGAACCTACGAAAAGTACGACAAATCGGTTTCATACCATAAACTTTCACATTGTTGCAGCAACGTAAGGTATTGTTGTGGGAATGAAATATTTCGTTGATGCAACGAAATGGCAATAACGAATCTGATTCGTTGATGCAACGAACGATTTTTCTTTCAGTGTAGCTCCGTTCGTTTAGATGCTAGCGTGCTTTCAACAGAAGGACAGCCGGCCCGATGGACGGACGGACATGGCTAGATCGTCTGCGAATTTTATGACGACCAAGAATATATATATACTTTATAGGGTCTCAGGTCGATATTTCAAGGAGTTTCAAATGGAATCCATCCTGGAGATGGAGGGTATAGAAAAACTAGGAAGGAAAGGATAAGGTAGGGCAGGACAGGCTCCCCAAATAATACAGCCAATAATATCGTTTTGCGTCGAATAGCTGTCTGTTCGTCTGTCTGGATGGTAATGTTCAGAATTTGTGTAGCTGTTCTTGGATCTTGAAATTTAGACAATGTTGTTCTTCATCTGAAGTTTATATACTGCTATTGACAGCCTTCTCTTGGAATGACCTAATTAGAATTTCAAGGGACTCATAATGGATTATGTTTACCCATTGTGAAATGGCACAAGGTCCTTTGACAGAATTCTGTTCTTTCTGTCTGTCAAATATTTAAAAATGCTGTCGATTTTAAAGTCTAGAGACAGTTTATTATTATCTCGTTGTCGAGATTTATGTTTTATATCCGATTGGGTCAGCACAAGACTTCGGTAATTCCTTTGAGACAATAGATGGAATTGGTAAAGTTGGTTTAGACAAAGTCTAATGTTATGCCGGGAGAGTTTTCACCCCGTAGTCATGGCGACTACTACTATTTACTTGATGTACATTAATGTTTATTACTTGGCGAAAAACGAATCTACTGTTTGCTAAGCTCGTGCTCTTCAACATGCTGAAATTATAAACTTTTCTCCCCAAACATATTATTTCATATTCAAATTATGTTCGAATACACTTTGGTTACTGCCATTGTGGATGTGATGGACAAAAGTTTGTTTGCGATGGAGCTTTTTTTTCGTTTCTTTTCAATTTCTGTTATTTTCTACCAACGAAAAACTTTAGCGACATTTGGCATCTATGAACAGCAAACGGCAGAAAAAGAAAAAAAAAACAAAAACGAACAAAGAAAAAAGTCTCAAATAAACTGACTGACATTTACTTCAGTGAAATAAAACAATAACCGGCAGAAGAAGTCCATGGCCGCTCTTTGTTCGATGGCCAACGACAGACAACAAACTCACAAACTATTGGACTGACAGACTGTGACACTCTCCACTTTAAGAGGACAACAACGACAGCGGCAGCGTCAATGGTAGTGGTAGTGGCAGTTTCAACGGCACCCCCAACAGAAGTGTTGTTTCAAAACAAAACTTGACTCGCTAGTCCTACGAAATAGTCTTTCATAAACTGTGTGTTACAACAGCATGTTTATATGGATGTGTGTGTGTGTGTGGTTGTTAGTTTATATAGATATACAGCATCCTAGCAACAAATTATGAAGGATTAATAATCCAGTCCTTCATTATAGGGAATCTGTCTTCGAATGACTTTATGAAAGTCATCAATCACTGTGTGTTTATGTCTTTTCCAAGATCCGGTAGCATAACTATAGTCTTAAAGGGGCGCAGCATACATATATCCAAAACACATTATATGGCTTGAGTCCTCGGCGACTACGAACCATTTTGTAGCAAATCTAGTAGGCCCCAGTAGCTTTCTTCACTCGCCAATAGCATAGCTTCTATTCTAGGATCACTCCTTCATAATTCTCGTGGTCACTAAATGGCGAGGATTTTTATGACGTGTCACAAAAATGTTTTTAAATAACACTGTCCAACAGCATTTTTGGAACAGAATAGCGACCCTATAATTCTGAAAGGGTATGTTGAGTAGATCATTCTTGTAGAACAAACTTATGGTCCAGCACGTCTGAGTTTTTTTTACAGTGGGTCAAAGTTTTTCATTTTTTGGTCGAAGGGAGCATTATACTATATGAAAAAAATGCTGTAAGTTAATGTCTGAGATAATTCTTATAGTCAGAATTGTATTGTGGAATTGTATGAGGATTATTTTTGTGGAAGATCTTAACCCTCTAATTGGTCTCTTTATGGGTCAATTTGACCCTTTTTCGAGAAAATCAGAAAATATCCTTTAAAAAAGGACATTTAAGGATTAAAATATTCTACGAAAATGTTTGCTGGAAAATTTCAGTGGGGGTCACCAAAGACACCATTGTTGTAAATAAAGCTCTTTACGATTAATTGGCAAAATTACATGCCAACATATACAAAACAGGTAATTTTAATATATATCACACCCGATTTGTAAGTCACAGCTGACTAAAAGCGAGAACTAAGTGTTCGGCCCGGCCGAACTTAACACCGTTTTTACCTGTTTTGTATATGTTGGCGTGTAATTTTGCCAATTAATCGTAAAGAGCTTTATTTACAACAATGGTGTATTTGGTGACCCCCACTGAAATTTTCCGGCAAACATTTTCGTAGAATATTTTAATCCTTAAATGTCCTTTTTTAAAGGATATTTTTTGATTTTCTCGAAAAAAGGGTCAAATTGACCCATAAAGAGACCAGTTAGAGGGTAAAGATCTTCCACAAAAATAATCCTCATACAATTCCACAATACAACTCTGACCATAAGAATTCTCTCAGACATTAACTTACAGCATTTTTTTTCATATAGTATAATGCTCCCTTTGACCAAAAAATGAAAAACTTTGACCCACTGTAAAAAAACTCAGACGTGCTGGACCATAAGTTTGTTCTACAAAAATGATCTACTCAACATACCCTTTCAGAATTATGGGGTCGCTATTCTGTTCCATTCAAAAAGCCTTAATTTGTTGGACAGTGTAATTCAAGAATTTGCACTCGTGTTACTTTGGAGAAACACTTTGAAAATGTCGAGATTTGAATTGCAACTATTTCGGATTAATAATATGCAAAGATGATGATTGTTCCAACCGACTTATAAGGGTCCGCCAAATAACTTTTTTTTGAAATGCTATAAAAAAAACTACTTAATATTTTCTCAAATTTCTTTTTTTATTTGAAAGTACAATCCTTCCGGTTAATAATGGAAAATAATTTCATTCAAATGGCTGCCTCGGCTGGCCATGCAGTAGCCTACACGATCGGTCCAATTTTTAAGCACATTATCGATTGTGTGCAGCTGTATTTCACCAATGGCTTCACGAATATTGTCCTTTAAAGCGTCAATTGTCTCTGGCTTGTCGGCGTAACACTTATCTTTGAGGGCACCCCACAAATAATAGTCCAACGGTTGAATAGTTGAAAAAAAAACCAACGTTAGATGTCGGACCCTTTATATACCCCTACTCTCAGAGAACAAGTGTATGGAAGACTTAAATTTTGTTTAGCGCCGAAGTTTTTTTGTGGTAGTTACTAGAAGTTTGTGCCAACTGGACCCAGTATAAACATGATGAAGCATGAAGTCCTAATGGATTTCAAGAGTTGTAAAGCATTTGTTTGTTTGTGGTAACACCATATTATACCCTACACCACTTCGTGAACTAAGGTAACACCAAGAAATAATCGAGCTAGACCTTTAAGTAAAGGGTGATTTTTTAGCTATTATATTTTTGGCAACACTGGTTTAAACAGCTGACGCACGTTTCGTGTTTTGTTTCGCTGTCAAACATCTTCAGTTTGGTCTATAATTTAACCATGAATCGTCTTACAAACGAACAACACTTGCAAATTATTGAATTTTATTATCAACATGAGTGCTCTGTTAAGAAAGTTCATCGCGCGCTTCCATTTTATGGTCAGTTTAATCGACACACTGAAGCGGCTATTCGGGCTATTGTGACTAAATTTTGCACCAAATTTACATTGTTGGACATTAAACCACCAAACACGCTTACGAGGAGTGCGAACTTAAGAAAATATCGCAGCTGTATCGGCCAGTGTTAATGATGACCATCAATTATCGATTCCTCGCCGTTCGCAGCAATTGGGCCTCTGTTACTCAAAAACGTGCAAATGCCAAAATTGGACTAAGCGGATGGACCATTTGAGGCGCAGTCAAGGTCAACATTTGCATGAAATAATCTTCAAACATTAAATAATATGGACCGTACTATCGATTCAAATAAAGATTTCATGCGTTTTTCTGAATTTTATGTGTTTTTTTTTTTTGAAAAACTTTCCTGTATCTTTTAAAAAATCCCTTTATATGGATCGGCTTAGAATCACCAGCTGAATTTATTTAACGATGTCTGTCTGTACATCTGCTTATTCATTTTCTACAGGTCGCAATTGTTGTCCGATTGTCATGAAATTCGACAGAAGATATTTCATTGCCCAAGGACCATCGGTTTTGAATTTGGAGGAAATCGGTTAAGATTTAAATATAGCCTCCATATAAATATCCTTATAATTTGCACTATTACTGCTCTAGAAGGCAAATTTTACATTGGATCATGACAAAGTTTTTAGGATCGTGCTATATTTGAACTAGAAACAGCTGACGGGAAAGTGGGCAACATGGGTTCATATTTTGCCCCCATACAAATGTAGCCCCCATACAAATGTACCTCTGATTTACAATATTACTGCTCTAAAATGAACATCTTGGTAAAATGGTAAAACACGGATCTTTGGTAAAATTTCCCACACAATGTTACATTTATACTAGAAGCACCTATTTTGAAAGCCAGCTATATAGGTCAAAGAGTTGGTATAGCCCCCGTACAAATGGGCCCCCACTTTACACTATTATCGCTTTAGAATCCAATTCTTACATTGGATATTCATAAATTTTTAAAGATTTGTTGATTATATTGTATTTCAACTAAGAATACATACTATCAAAGTCAAATATATGGGTCCATATTTTGGTATAGTCACCATAGCAATTGGGCCCCCCATTCTACTCTATTACAACTCTAGAACCTACATCGTGCATTTTGCAGATCATGTTATATTTCAACTAAGAATACCTACTTTGAAAGTGATCTGTATGGGTCCACTTTCTAAAGTAAAGCGCCCTTGCAAATGGACCCCATATGTATTATTACCCCTCTAGGACCCACCTTTTACATCGGAAGTTTTTAAACATTTGTCGATTATATTATATTTCAACTAGTCCAAGTGTTGTTATAGGTCCCCTTCAAATGTCCGTCCGATCTGTTTTTGTCATTGGATCGTGACCAATTTTTCCATTTGATTTGACTTTTTCCGCTCTAGAAACCCATTTTCTTTAAATTATTTAAATATATAAATAACAAGTAAGGAAAGGCTAAAGTCGGGCGGGGCCGACTCTATGATACACTCCACTTTCTATCCGAATACAATTTAATTCGATGAAAATGTGAAAACGGGCAGGATTTTTACATCCTGTAAATGTGTGTGTTTGACAAAAAAATGTTAAATCGGAAAGGACATTTGTATGGGGTATATTGAAATCTGGAACGAAATAGGTGAAATATAATATGTATAGTTTGGCCAAAATCGGTTAAACATTTGGGAGCAACATTTGTATTTGCGCTATATCTAAATCTGAACTGATCATAGCCACCATAGTCACCATAGGTTTTTTACTTGAATTATAAGCTGTTGTGCAAAATTTAAGAAAATCGAGTACAATATGTGGTTTCTAAAGCGGCTAAAGTCAAATCGGGAGCTACATTTGTTTGGGGGCTATATCTAAATCTGAACCGATCTTACCCAATTTTTGCATAGGTGTTTTTAGTTGGATTATAAGATGTTGTGCCAAATTTAAAGAAAATCGGATACAATGTGTGGTTTCTAGAGCGGAAAATGTCAAATCGGGAGCGACATTTGTATGGGGGCTATATCTAAATCTGAACCGATCTTACCCAATTTTTGCACAGGGGTTTCTAGTTGGATTATAAGATGTTGTGCCAAATTTAAAGAAAATCGGATACAATATGTGGTTTCTAGAGCGGAAAATGTCGAATCGGGAGCGACATTTGTATGGGGGCTATATCTAAATCTGAACCGATCTTACCCAATTTTTGAATAGGTGTTTCTAGTTGGATTATAAGATTTTGTGCCAAATTTAAAGAAAATCGGATACAATATGTGGTTTCTAGAGCGGAAAATGTCGAATCGGGAGCGACATTTGTGTGGGGCTATATCTAAATCTGAACCGATCTTACCCAATTTTTGCAGAGGTGTTTCTAGTTGGATTATAAGATGTTGTGCCAAATTTAAAGAAAATCGGGTACAATATGTAGTTTCTACAGCGGAAAATGTCAAATCAGGAGCGACATTTGTATGGGGGCTATATCTAAATCTGAACCGATCTTACCCAATTTTTGCATAGGTGTTTCTAGTTGGATTATAAGATGTTGTGCCAAATTTAAAGAAAATCGGGGACAATATGTAGTTTCTACAGCGGAAAACGTCAAATCGGGAGCGACATTGGTATGGGGGTTATATCTAAATCTGAACCGATCTTACATAATTTCTGCATACGTGTTTCTTGTTGGTTTATAAGATGTTGTGCCAAATTTAAAGAAAATCGAGTATAATATGTGGTTTCTAGAGCGGAAAATGTCAAATCGGGAGCGACATTTGTATGGGGGCTACATCTAAATCTGAACCGATCTTACCGAATTTCTGCATAGGTGTTTCTAGTTGGATTATAAGATGTTGTGTCAAATGTCAACAAAATCGGGTACAATATGTCGTTTCTAGAGCGGAAAATGTCAAATCGGGAGCGACATTTGTATGGGGGCTATATCTAAATCTGAACCGATCTTATCCAATTTTTGCATAAGTGTCTCTAGTTAGATTATAAGATGTTGTGCCAAATTTAAAGAAAATTGGGTGGTTTCTAGAGCGGAAAATGTCAAATCGGGAGCGACATTTGTATGGGGGCTATATCTAAATCTGAACCGATTTGCCTCAAATTAAATAGCGTTCGTCCTTGATCCACAAAACTTACTTGTGGCAATTTTTGTTAAGATCGGACTATAATTGCGACCTGCAGTTTTATTACAACAATAGATGGACAGACAGACGGACAGACGGACATTGCTAAATCGACTCAGAAAGTGATTCTAAGTCGATCGGTATACTTAACAATGGGTCTATCCCGCTTCCTTTTGGGTGTTACAAACAAATGCACAAAGCCATAATACTCTCGTGGAGTGTATAAAAATATATTAAATATAGCCCCCGCACAATTGTCTCTCCCGATTTGACTTCTTCTGCTCTATAAAGTACATATAGCTCCCGATTTCCTTCAAATTTGGCTTAACACCTTATAATCTAACTAGAAATACCTGTGGCGAAAGCGGGTTAGATCCCCATACAAATGTCGTTCCCGATTTGACTTTTTACGCTTTAGAAACCACATATAGTATATCAAATTTGCCATATCTTATAATCCAACTAAAAACACTTATTGTTAAAGTGGGTGGGTTCAGATTTGGATGTAAATTTATTTATGTATATACAAATGTTGCTCCTAAATGTTTAACCGATTTTGGACAAACTTTACATATTATATTTCACCTATAAACATACATGGTGAAATCGGGTCACATCGTTCCATTTTTATACCCTACACCACTTCGTGGTCTAGGGTATTATAAGTTAGTTTCGCGCCAAATGTTTGTAACACCAAGAAATAATCGAGCTAGACCCACCTTTAAGTATACGGATCGGCTTAGAATCACCAGCTGAGTCGATTTAACGATGTCTGTCTGTCCGTCCGTCCGTCTGTCTGTCCGTCTTCTGTCCATCTAAGCTTGTTCGCACTCTACAGGTCGCAATTGTTGTCCGATTGTCATGAAACTTGGCAGAAGTTATTTTTTCTGGCCAAGGACCATCGGTATTGAATCGGTTCAGAGTTAGATATAGCCCCCATACAAATGTCGCTCCCGATTTGACATTTTCCACTTTAGAAACCACATATTGTACCCGATTTTCTTTACATTTGGTACAACATCTTATAATCCAACTAGTAACACCTATGCTGAAATTGGGTAAGATCGGTTCAGATTTAGATATAGCCCCCATACAAATGTCGCTCCCTTTTTTACTTTTTCCGCTTTAGAAACCACATATTGTACCCGATTTTTTTTTAAATTGGCACAACATCTTATAATCCAACTAGATATACCTATGTAAAAATTGGGTAAGATCGGTTCAGATTTAGATATAGCCCCCATACAAATGTCGCTCCCGATTTGAATTTTTCCGCTCTAGAAAACACATATTGTACCCGATATTCTTTAAAATTGGCACAACATCTTATAATCCAACTAAATACACATATGGTGAAAGTGGGTAAGATCGGTTCAGATTTAGATATAGCCCCAATACAAATGTCGCTCCCGATTTCACTTTTTCCGCTTTAGAAACCACATATTGTACCCGATTTTCTTTTAATTTGGCACAACATTTTATAATCGACCTAGAAACACCTATGCTGAAAGTTGGTAAGATCGGTTCAGGTTTATATATAGACCCAAACAAATGTCACTCCCTCCGCTCTAGAAACCACATCTTGCACCCAATTTTCTTTAAATTTGGCACAACATCTTATAATCTAACTAGAAACACCTATGCTGAAAGTGGGTATGAGCGGTACAGATTTAGATATAGATAATCAAAGCGAGGTACATACGCAGGGAGTGGTGTAGGGTATTATATAGTCGGCCCCGCCCGACTTTAGCCTTTCCTTACTTGTTCAATATAACCCCATACAGATACACATACATTTACAGGATACAAAAATCCTTCCCGATTGCACCGAATTACCGAATTGAATTGTAATAGGATAGAAAGTGGAGTGTATCATATAGTCGGCTCCATCCGACTTTAGCCTCTCCTTACTCATTTTCTTTATAGTCACGATAGGACAAAGGGAGGTGGTACCTCCCACACAAAAATATTTTTAAACTATCACAACAGGCATAACGATGGATGGATTCGGTCGATAATTTTACTGCAGCTAACTTCTGGGCAAGGGATGGTTCCAGGATATACTGGGTCATTATACGAAAAAAAGGCGTGGCACCGCCCACACAAACTATATTTTAAAACTTTCATAAAACACGTTCCGAAGTGCGGATTCTCTTGAAAATTTTATTGTGACTAACTTATGAACTGAGGATAGTTTCTGAATGGTGACTATACAATGGTGATGATACAAATGGACGTGCGACTGCAAACACGAACAATATATTAAAATTATCACAAAACAAGTAACGAATAACGGATTCTCTTGAAAATTTTACTGTATCTAGCCTGTGGAAAGGGGACGTTTTCTGGCTATAATAGGGGAAGGCACGACAAATGGGCATCACAAACACTATATTTTAAAACTATACCAAAATACATTGATTCACTTCAATATTTTTTTGTAACGAACAGAGGATGAGGGTATGAACAATTGGGGGTATGAACAATTGGGGCGTCTCCTCATACTCGAACCAAGCAAAGGTGTTCCAGTAGATGGGTAGCAAAATGTTTACGCTTCATATGCATTGGGCCGTGTTTATACCGTACACCCAAACAACGCAGAATGTTATTATTTGGGAATGTTATAAGTTAACGTGAGAGGACCCACTTCAGTTTAAAATTTAAGAGCAGTTGAGAGAGGCGTGTCAGAAACTGGGGGACCACATTAATGTATGCTTCTGTCAGCTGTCATCATCTCCAGATACGAACTTTGTTTGCTACAATATTAAGAACTTGCTCGCCATCTAACCCAAAAGACATGTGGGAAAAATTCAAAGAGGGTATGAGTGAGGACATTTTGCAACATTATCGGACCGTTACGATTCTATATCATTTGCGATTAACATTTTCAACGATACGCTGATAAAAATTTAAGACATATTCCTAGCATCAGCAACAAAACTCTTAATCAACTTGAATTGATGGTGCCTGAACGTTCTACCGTTGACATTACTGATTGAGATTTGCTAAGAGTACGGCAATTCAATGTTGAAGATTTGCGTTTGTTTGTCGCAACAAAAAATCTCTATTAATTGCAAATTGTGGCCTTTGATAAAATTATAACTGCAGTAACAAATGACAGCGGCGGCCTTTTTTTCTCGATGCACCAGGAGGCACAGTTATAACATTTCTCATCACTTTGGTATTAGCGCACATCCGCACTCAAAATGGGATAGCTTTAGATATTGCTTCCCCCGGTATTGCTGCTACATTATTGGATGGAGGACGAACGGCACATTCAGCGTTGAATGTACCATGTATTATGGAATTTGTTGATTCTCCAACCTGTAATATTGCAAAAGTTCAGGCATGCCGAAAATGCTGAAAACATACAAGCTGATTGTGTGGGATGACTGCACCATGGCACATAAGAAATCCCTACAAGCGCTTAATCGGACACTTCAAGATTTTAGATCAAATACACAACCATTATGTGGAACTCTTATTTTACTATCTGGAGACTTCCGACAGACCCTTCCATTATTTAAATTTTCATGAAGTTTTTACATTTTAAAAATGTAACTTATGAATTTAAATAAATAAGTATTAATTTAAACTAATTTACAGAAGTAAAAATATACAAAACAAAAATTGCGAGCATACAAAGTTATATACAAAAGGAAGACGAAAACCCGTGCAACGCCGGGTACAAAAAGCTAGTTTTCTTTATAAATATATAAAATATAAATATGATTTATATAGAGTTTTGGGGTTCTAATTCATACAGGACATAAGTAACAGGATTTTTCTTAAAATCATTAATATCATACTGCAGATATCGGTTAAATAAAAATCATATTTTTAATTGTTTCTTCATTTTAAAAATCTTTATTGCGTATAACTTCGAATAACAAATAGAGTTTTTCTTGTACTCGAAGAAATCCTATAAAAATGAGAACAAATTCTAAACAATTTTAATTACAAGATACTCAAATAATTGAAATTTGAGACTTCATTTTTGTTTTCGTCTTCCTACGCAGACCCAAGTTACCGAATTTGTTGGTTCTCTTTTGAATAATCTTTGTTACGTATTTACACAAAAATAAATTTATTAATTCAGCAAAATATGTGATTTTAAAGATTTTATAGGACTAACTCGCAATGATGCCTGTAGGCAACATTGGGCATGAAAGGGTTAACACAATTTCTGCAAATTTGACACAGTATCTCACAGTTGAACTAGAAACATCTATAGTACATCGGTTGGATAGCTCTAATACAAATTTCACTCTTTTGATTTGACTTTTTGCGCACTAGAAACCAGAAAATTGAACCGATTTTCTTCAAAAATCAGCATTTAATATTTTTCTTCCGCTCTATACACCAAATTTTTGTATGGATACTTGTTTTACCTGGGTTAGAGACAATTGTTTGGGAGGTACAAGGGGGCAAATTGCAAATGATTTTTACTACCCGTATGGATATAACATCCACATCGTGATAAAATATCAAAAAAGACACATGTCTCCCAGTTTTGCCCAAAGTCATCAGCATTTTTATGGGGGTCAATTTTGCAAAAAAGTGATAACTTTTCCGTTTTGAACTCATACGATATTATGACATAATATAATTAATAGTACGTATTTTTGTAATAGATAGCAGAGTATGTTGAAGTACAGAAAAAACAAATGAAAATTAAAAATGTTCGGGGTAGACCCATTGTTTATTACACCGATCGACTTAGAATCACTTTTTGAATCGATTTGGCTATGTCCGCCTGTCTGTCTGTTTGTCTATCCGTCTGTCCATCTATTCTTGTAATCAAAGTACAGGTCGCAATTATCGTAACAACGACCGATCGCAACAAAAATTGACACAAGGAAGTTTTGTTGGTCAAAAACGAACGATATTTAATTTGAAGCTAATCGGTTCAGAGTTAGATATAGCCCCCATACAAATATCACCCCCGATTTGACTTTTTCCGCTCTAGAAATCAAATACGCTAACCGATTTTCTTCAATACATTATATTTCCACTAGAATATCTTTAATTTCCACTAGAACTATTTTCGGTGAAAGTGGGTCAGATCGGTTCAGATTTATATATAGTTCCTATACAAATGATTTGAGGTTAACCACTTTATAAAGCGCATACCTTAACCGATTTTCTTCAAATTTGGCACGACATCTTATATTTACACTAGAAACATATGTGGTAAAAGTTGGTGAGATCGGTTCAGATTTATATATATTCCGCTGTAGAAACCACACTCAAATTTGGCACAAAACCTTATATTTCAACTAGAAATGTTTATGTTAAAATTTATAAACTTTATGTTATGGGTCAGATCGGTTCAGATTTTTATATATAGCTCCTATACAATTTTCGCTCCTGATTTGAGGTTGACCGCTGTAGAAACCACATACCTTAACCCAGTTTCTTTAAATTCTGCAGGACTTCTTATATTTCCACTGGAAACATCTATGGTAAAAGTGGTTGAGATCGGTTCAGATTTATATATATATACAAATGTTGTCCACGATTTGACTTTTTCCGCTCTAGAAAAGCCCTTCCCATTTAAATTGTTCACCGAATTGAACTGCAGTGGAGTAGAATGTCTAGGTTATCATTTAGTCGGCCCCGTCCGACTTTAGCATTTCCTTACTTGTTGTAGTTCATTGTTTCCTTGGATTTTGTGTTCTTTATGACAAGAGCTACAACTTTGCCTCAGAGAGTAAAGCAATATTCCAAACGGTTTGCAAGATATGATCCAGAGAAATTATCACTTTTTTTGCAAAAATGACACCGATACCCCAAATATTTGGGCGCCAATATAAAAGTGCATGAGTTTGGGCAAAACTGGGAGACACGGTTTTTTTGGTCTTTCGTAGTGGTGTCCGTATATGGTAATATTTGTATACCCTACACCACTTCGTGGAATAGGATATTATAAGTTAGTTTTCCGCCAAATGTTTGTAACACCAATAAATAATCGAGCTAGACCCACCTTTAAGTATACGGATCGGCTTAGAATCACTAGCTGAATCGATTTACTCGTCGTCTGCTGTCCATCTAAGCTTGTTCGCACTCTAGAGTTCGCAATTGCTGTCTGGTTATCATGAAATTTGGCACAAGTTACTTTTTTTGGCCAAGGACGATCGGTATTGAATTTGGAGCAACTCGGTTCAGATTTAAATATAGCCCCCATACAAATGTCGCTCCCGAGTTCACTTTTTCCGCTCTAGAAACCACATATTGTAACCGATTTTCTATAAATTGGCACAACATCTTATAATCCAACTAACAACACCTATGGTGAAAGTGGGTAAGATCGGTTCAGATTTAGATATAGCCCCCATACAAGTGTCACTCCCGATTTCACTTTTTCCGCTCTAGAAAACACATATTGAACTCGATTTTCTTTAAAATTGGCACAACATCTTATAATCGATCTAGAAACACCTATGCTGAAAGTGGGTAAGATCGGTTCAGATTTAGATATAGCCCCCATATGAATTTCACTCCCGATTTGACTCTTTTCACTCTAGATACCACATATTACAACAGATTTTCTTTAAAAATGGCAAAACATCTTATATTGTAACTAGAAACACCTGTGGTAAAAAATGTGTTAGATCGGCTCAGATTTATATATAGCTCCCATACAAATTTCTCTCCCGATTTGACTTTTTCCGCTCTAGAGACCACATAATATATCAGATTGTCTTCAGATTTGGTAAAACATCTTATATTTCCACTAGAAACACCCATGGTGAATATCGGTCAGATCGGTTCAGATTTATATATAGCTCCCATAAAAATTTCGCTCCCGATTTAACTTTTTCCGCTCTAGAAACCACATATTGTATCAGATTGTCTTCAGATTTGGTAAAACATCTTATATTCCCACTAGAAACTCCCATGGTGAATATCGGACAGATCGGTTCAGATTTATATATAGCTCCCATTCAAAATTCGCTCCCGATTTGACTTTTTCCGCTCTAGAAACCACATAATGTATCAGATTGTCTTCAGATTTGGTAAAACATCTTATATTTCCACAAGAAACACCCATGGTGAATATCGGTCAGATCGGTTCAGATTTATATATAGCTCCCATACAAATTTCGCTCCCGATTTGACTTTTTCCGCTCTAGAAACCACATATTGTATCAGATTGTCTTCAGATTTGGCAAAACATCTTATATTTAAACTAAGAACATCTATGGTGAAAATAGGTAAAATCGGTTCAGATTTAGATATATCCCCATACAAATGTCGTTCCCGATTTGACATTTTCCTCTGTAGAAACCACATATTGTACTCGATTTTCTTTAAATTTGGCACAACATCTTATAATCTTACTAGAAACACCTATGCAGAAATTGGGTAAGATCTGTTCAGATTTAGATATAGCCCCCATATAAATGTCGCTCCCGATTTGACTTTATCCGCTTTAAATGCCACATATTCTAATCGATTTTCTTTAAATTTCGCACAACATCTTATAATCTAACTAGAAACACCTGTGGCTAAAGCGGGCTAGATCGGTTCAGATTTAGATATAGGCCCCATACAAGTGTCACTCCCGATTTCACTTTTTCCGCTCTAGAAATCACATATTGAACTCGATTTTCTTTAAAATTGGCACAACATCTTATAAACGATCTAGAAACACCTATGCTGAACGTGGGTAAGATCGGTTCAGATTTAGATATAGCCCCCATACAAGTGTTACTCCCGATTTCACTTTTCCGCTCTAGAAACCACATATTGAACTCGATTTTCTTTAAAATTGGCACAACATCTTATAATCGATCTAGAAACACCTATGCTGAAAGTGGGTAAGATCGGTTCAGATTTAGATATAGCCCCCATACGAATTTCACTCCCGATTTGACTCTTTTCACTCTAGATACCACATATTACAACAGATTTTCTTTAAAAATGGCAAAACATCTTATATTGTAACTAGAAACACCTGTGGTAAAAATGTGTTAGTTCGGTTCAGATTTATATATAGCTCCCATACAAATTTCTCTCCCGATTTGACTTTTTCCGCTCTAGAGACCACATAATGTATCAGATTGTCTTCAGATTTGGTAAAACATCTTATATTTCCACTAGAAACTCCCATGGTGAATATCGGTCAGATCGGTTCAGATTTATATATAGCTCCCGATTTGACTTTTTCCGCTCTAGAAACCACATATTGTATCAGATTGTCTTCAGATTTGGTAAAACATCTTATATTTCCACTAGAAACATCCATGGTGAATATCGGTCAGATCGGTTCAGATTTACATATAGCTCCCATACAAATTTCGCTCCCGATTTGACTTTTTCCGCTCTAGAAACCACATATTGTATCAGATTGTCTTCAGATTTGGTAAAACATCTTATATTTCCACTAGAAACATCCATGGTGAATATCGGTCAGATCGGTTCAGATTTACATATAGCTCCCATACAAATTTCGCTCCCGATTTGACTTTTTCCGCTCTAGAACCCACATATTGTATCAGATTGTCTTCAGATTTGGCAAAACATCTTATATTTCCACTAGAAACTCCCATGGTGAATATCGGTCAGATCGGTTCAGATTTATATATAGCTCCCGATTTGACTTTTTCCGCTCTAGAAACCACATATTGTATCAGATTGTCTTCAGATTTGGTAAAACATCTTATATTTCCACTAGAAACTCCCATGGTGAATATCGGACAGATCGGTTCAGATTTATATATAGCTCCCATTCAAAATTCGCTCCCGATTTGACTTTTTCCGCTCTAGAAACCACATAATGTATCAGATTGTCTTCAGATTTGGTAAAACATCTTATATTTCCACTAGAAACTCCCATGGTGAATATCGGTCAGATCGGTTCAGATTTATATATAGCTCCCGATTTGACTTTTTCCGCTCTAGAAACCACATATTGTATCAGATTGTCTTCAGATTTGGTAAAACATCTTATATTTCCACTAGAAACTCCCATGGTGAATATCGGACAGATCGGTTCAGATTTATATATAGCTCCCATTCAAAATTCGCTCCCGATTTGACTTTTTCCGCTCTAGAAACCACATAATGTATCAGATTTTCTTCAGATTTGGTAAAACATCTTATATTTCCACTAGAAACATCCATGGTGAATATCGGTCAGATCGGTTCAGATTTACATATAGCTCCCATACAAATTTCGCTCCCGATTTGACTTTTTCCGCTCTAGAAACCACATATTGTATCAGATTGTCTTCAGATTTGGCAAAACATCTTATATTTAAACTAAGAACATCTATGGTGAAAATAGGTCAAATCGGTTCAGATTTAGATATAGCCCCCATACAAATGTCGTTCCCGATTTGACATTTTCCTCTGCAGAAACCACATATTGTACTCGATTTTCTTTAAATTTGGTACAACATCTTATAATCTTACTAGAAACACCTATGCAGAAATTGGGTAAGATCGGTTCAGATTTAGATATAGCCCCCATATAAATGTCGCTCCCGATTTGACTTTTTCCGCTTTAAATGCCACATATTCTAATCGATTTTCTTTTTCTTTTTCCTGTGGCTAAAGCGGGCTAGATCGGTTCAGATTTAGATATAGGCCCCATACAAATGTCGCTCCCGATTTGAATTTTGCGCTCTAAAAACCATATATTGTACCCTATTTTCTTTAAATTTGGGACAACATCTTATAATCCAACTATATGCAGAAATTGGGTAAGATCGGTGCAGATTTAGATATAGCCCCCATACAAATGTCGCTCCCGATTTGACTTTTGCCGCTTTAAAAGCCACATATTGTGCTCGATTTTCTTTAAATTTCGGACAACATCTTATAATCTAACTAAACAAAACTATGGTGAAAGTGGGTAAGATCGGTTCAGATTTAAATATAGCCCAAATTCAAATGTTGCTCCCAGAAGTTTAACCGATTTTGGCCAAACTATACATTTTATATTTCACCTATTTCGTTCCAGGTTTCAATATATCCTCATACAAATGTCCTTTCCGATATAAAATTTTTTGTCAAACACATACATTTGCAGGATACAAAAAACCTTCCCGTTTTCACTTTTTCACCGAAATGAATTGTATTCGGATTGAAAGTGGAATGTATCATAGAGTCGGCTCCGCCCGACTTTAGCCTTTCCTTACTGGTTTATTTATATATATAACATCTAGAGCTTTCTTTTGTCCGGTGACTTACCGTGAAATTTGATTTAGAATATTTTTTCCATCACACCACCCCCCTAAAATTCACTTTTATGGGACAGTTTAGTCGGAAATATTCCCCATTTAAAAAAAGCCGATAAAAGTATATTCGCCTGGCTTCAATTCTTACACAAGTTGAATTTGGTACGCTTTATGGCCTTTTAAAAAGCAACTTGAAATAGTTCTCAATGCTGAAGTAATAAATATATAAATATATTCTCCTCCTTAATTTGACACTAATATCCTTAGGCTGTGAATAAGTATTTAAAATAATAAGGTGAGGAAATGAAAAACGCCAAAAACCTCCTAGCTTCGTTCGGAAGTTAGCGTGTTTTTGACAGACATGCGGATGGAATGACACAATGAATATATAATTCATCCTTAAGTGGAGGGTAAGCGTTCCCCTCTTAAAAATTTGTATGTGCTATCTCAATATAAGAAATTTAATTATTTCTGGTGCAATTAGTTATCTCTTACTTGCAATCCAAACAATTTATCGAAGAAATTCTGCTAAGCGGGAAACTCGTTAGGGAGAGTGAAATAGAAATACCACCATTTCTAAAACGGAGAAAATATATTCCAAAATCCACTAGGGTATTATGGCTTTGTGCATTTATAGCCCACGTTAAGTTGGGAATATTTTCCCAACATCAATAATTTTTGCTTGGCTAGGCACCGTATGTAAATATGTACAGATGTATAGATAGATGAGTTTTTAGCCTTTGGCCATTGAGAGATGTGCTACACAAACAGCAGCTGGCACAAGCTGTCTGTCTGCCACAACCAGGAGCACCACTGTCATTGCAACAGTCAGGACTAGAGCTAATGCTTGTGCGATTTTTAGTCCTTTGTTATGAAGTAAGTGTTACTGCCGCACTTATACACACGCGCTCACACACAAACACACACCCGCACTCAACCAAAGGGGTGCGGTGGTGTAGCTACAAATTGTTGTTGCCTACTCTGAGGCGTTAAAACTTGATTTTCGTTTTATGAATTTTTCAGTTTTAACATTTGTGTTCTGTTAATTTTTTATGTGCCAAATAACAAACATTTTGATGTTTGTCTTTAAAGTTGGCCATCTTTAGCATAGGCATCATTAGAGCTCTCTCTTTCTCTCTGCTGCAGACCAACATCCACTCCTTCAAGAGCAGAACAAAAAAAAAACTGAAAAACAAATTCAAGTTTTTAAGTGAATATAAATCGAAAGAGTTTTGTCAAGATCTAAGTTTAAAGATAACTCCAAATGCAAATGACAACAGTTTAGAAATGCTGGGGCAACTAGCTGCCATCCTGTTATTTTGTCTGTGTCCTCGATTCAAGATGTGGCATGTCATCATAGACAAGGGACGGTTTATTTTAAGTCTTGTATGGCGGTTTCCTTTGCACTGCTGAGGGGCACTGATGTGCCAAACTGATGTTAGAGGGAAGTCTGTCATAAAGTCATTGTATTCCCTTCAAGTATGGTATTTGTTCGTAGTAGAACAAAACAGATAAAAGCGGCAGCGAAACCAGAAACGTGTTGACTCTTTGCGATTGTTGTCTGGATTTTGGGAGGGGAAGACTTTCAATATCAAAGAGCCTACTATACAACTAAACACCAATTAAAAAACGATGACTGGAGTGTAGGTCGTAAAATGCTGGGGTTTATTAGTATTTTCTAAGTTAAAGAGGAAGACTTGAGAATTTTTGAAAAAAGCGTTTTATCCTGTGCTGTCCTGGAAAGCGTGTATGGTGAATTATCCGGGATTTGGTGATTGAGAGATGTCCTAAGGAGATGTCTTCATTATACCAAAGTGTAATGTTTTACATCAAATATGCTGGAAAGGTAGGAGGAAATATATAGTTTTTATGTACGATTTCTGACAGACATACTTAAGGCCTTAAGTATGATCTGAATCAATAACTTTGTAAGGAGTTTCAACAAAATCTGTGTATACAGTGGCCGACAAAAGTCAACATACGACCCACATTTTTGCGTTTTAGCGATTTCCAAAAAATATTTGAAAAAAAAAGTAATGATGCGGCTTTGTTTGAAATCGTTTTTTATTCATATAACAATAACAAAATGCTTTACTTCAATATAAACTTAAAAGATATTGGCAAAATAAACAAAAAACACCTTGACAAAAGTCTACATACGACATAGCATCCCATGCTTTACGTTATTTTTTATAATGTACTTTATAGGAGAATTGACGAAATTTGTATTGTCATTTGTCTTGTGCTTGCTCTTCTTTAAATAAATATAATTCAAGAAACATTAGTCCGCGAAAATGGCTTCTCTTAAAGAAATTGCAACTGATATTCGAAATTTAGTAATAAAATGCAGAAACGAAAGGTAATCTTTAGGCGAAATAGCTAAAATGGTTAATTTAAGTAAATCAACTGTCCAAACTATATGCAAAAACTTCGAAAATACGGGTACTGTTGAAAATAAGCCCAGAAGTGGGTGTCCAAAAAAACTTAGTCGACGAGATGAAAGCTTTATTTTAAAAGAAGTTAATGAAAATCCGATAGTGAGTGCTACAATGTTGTCCAAACAACTCGCAGAAAGGTCGGATACAATTGTACATCCAAGAACAATTCAAAGAAGTCTGAACGCCACGCAAAAAACCTCTTATAAGTGAAAAGAATCGTAAGCTTTGTCTTGAATTCGCCCAGCAACACTTGGACAAGGGATTAGACTTCTGGAAGCGGGTTTTATTTACGGACGAGTCGAAGTATAATATATTTGGAAGTGACGGGAGAGCCAAAGTATGGAGAAAAGCGAATACGGCAATGAATCCGAAGAATTTACTTGCTACGGTAAAGCATGGTGGTGGCAACGTAATGGTTTGGGGTGCCGTCGCGGCGTCTGGAGTTGGAAATCTTGCGTTTATTGAGGGTAACATGGATCGCTATCAATATAAATCCATATTGGAACAAAATCTGAAGGCATCGGTCGATAATTTAAACCTCGGAGAGCGCTGGATTTTCCAACAAGATAACGATCCGAAGCACACAGCCCAATTTCTTAAAGATTGGCTGATTTACCATGCTCCAAGACAACTTTATTCGCCGCCACAAAGCCCCGACCTGAATATTATTAAACATGTGTGGAATATTCTGCAACGCAGGATCCGAAAACATCACATAACTAGCGCCCAAACGCTAAAAAACAAGCTGGAAGAGGAATGGCGACAAATATCACCTGCGGAATTGGAAAACTTAGTTGCATCAATGCCCAGACAATTGCTGGCTGTTGTAGATGCTCATGGTGGACCAACAAAATATTAAATTATATAATAGTATCATTTTGTCACGTTAAATTGCATTTTTTATGTCTCATCTCAAACCGTATGTAGACTTTTGTCAAGGTTTTTTCTGCGTATTCTGTTAATATCTTTTGTGTTTATATTGAAGTAAAGCATTTTGTTATTGTTATATGAATAAAAAACGATTTCAAACAAAACCGCATCATTACTTTTTTCAAATATTTTTTGGAACTCGCTAAATCGCAAAAATGTGGGTCGTATGTTGACTTTTGTCGGCCACTGTATGTTTATTTGAACTTTTTGATTTTTCCTGGTTTTTCGGTGAATAAAGAAAAAAATTTTAATAACAATTGTAAAACTTAAAAAAGGAAAAATGATTGAAGCGGATACGGGCCAATTTTGGGATGAGCGAGTATATTAACAAGCAAAGTTGCCGGACTTCTTTGATAACGATAATGCCATTGCTATCAGCGTCTACCATTCGCTGATAACCAATTTCCTTTGGCCAAATTTGAATGATTCCAACTGAATGCTGCAACGAGTCACTCAGCTGATGCCAATTGACGTACTCACGTCGCATAGTGGTCCAGTATCAATTTCCATTCAATAAATTTTGATTTAGTAAATATTTTTAATCTTTGTACAAAAAAGAAATTAGGCCCAAGGATTTGATGAGAAACACTTCGACGAAGTCAAAAAAATAAATCACGGTTTTTTAAGGTTACTAAATCAGAAAAACGTGAAAATCGGTAATACAAAAAAATTATTGTTTTCTGAGATTTGTAAAAATAAATCAATGTATAGGTTTCAATTATTATCTGATATTAACAATAAGTTTTTATGTTACTAAATCAGAAAAACGCGAACATCGGTAATACAAAAAAAATATTGTTTTCTGAGATTTGTAAAAATAAATCAATGTATAGGTTTCAATTATTATCTGATATTAACAATAATTGGTTTTGTAGGATGTACGCTAATTAATTTAATTGAGATTCAGATACAGGCTTCCGATTTTCGGGTGGTTCTATTTACATCCCTCTTTTCCAATTGTATCCCTTAAAAGTACGAATTTAAAAAAAAATCCATATATTTTAAGTGTTTATACAATTAAAGGTATCTGCATTCCAAATTACATGTTTCTAGCTGTTGTCGTATCATTGGTACCATTGGAACTATTTTTATCCCTTTTCGTCCAATTTGGCCGTCAAAAATTTTATTTACTTTTTGGTGCTTTCAAACTACAAGAGGAATGTACGTAACAAAGTTCAAGTTCATATAAAATAAACATTTTCAAAAAAAATGTTTAACTAGTAAATCAAAAAAAAAATTTTTTTTCAAATCCATGCTTTATGCAAGCAGAATTCTATTGGGCCTAGAAATTCTTTTTTAGTTATCTTTTGTAGAAGGAAAAATTACTGCAAAATTTCAGTTTTTTATCTGCCATAGAACGGCATATATTCGAAAATGGGTTTTAATTTCGTATGGGAGGTGCCACGCCCACATTTCCATTACCGCCCATTTTTGTCACAACTACGCACATTAATGCTAGATGCACTTACACAAAATTACAGTAGGTGTAATTTTGGTTTTAAGTTCATATGGGAGGTGCCACGCCCACTTTTGCATTACCGCCCATTTTAGGCGCAACTACGCACATTGATGCTAGATGCACTTACACAAAATTTGAGCACTATACGTGTCATAGAACTGACACTATTCGATAATATGTTTTAACTTCGTATGGGAGGTGGTACGCCCACTATTCCAATACCGCCCATTTTTGGCAGAACTACGCACATTGATGGTAGATGCACTTACACAAAATTTCAGCACTCTAGGTGTCATAGAACTGACAATATTCAATAATAGGTTTTAACTTCGTATGGGAGGTGCCACGCCCACTTTTCCAATACCGCCCATTTTTGGCACAACTATGCACATTGATGCTAGATGCACTTACACAAAATTACAGCACTCTAGGTGTCATAGAACTGACAATATTCAATAATAGGTTTTAACTTCGTATGGGAGATGCCACGCCCACTTTTCCAATACCGCCCATTTTTGGCACAACTATGCGAATTGATGCTAGATGCACTTACACAAAATTTCAGCACTCTAGGTGTCATAGAACTGACAATATTCAATAATAGGTTTTAACTTCGTATGGGAGGTGCCACGCCCCTTTGTCCAATTGGTCAAAATTTTCCATTTCCTTGTATTGTCATCGAAAATGATTAAGTGTGCAAAATTTGAGCAAAATTGGTTGAGAAAAAAGCTTTCAAATTTTGTGGCACACAAACATATATAGAAAGTAACCTTATATAAAGCATGGAAAAAAAGGCGCCTACCTTGCCTTCGCAGCAATCATGGAATAATAGCTCAACTATTTATGGCAGAGGTATAATGAATTTGTTGAGAAATATTTCATGTTTCAATTTTTGCATCAGTTTTGCATACTCTGCAGCAACATCATTTGTTTGAATTATTTTTAGATGAGTTGAACTTATTTTAAGTTCATTTTTCCCTGTCCTCAGTTTAAGTAAGTATTTACTTGATTTTAGTAAACATGTACTTAATTTTTGGAAAATTTCAGCAAAATTTTACTAAGATTTAGAAAAATTTACTTGGTTTTAGGGAAAATTTACTTAGTTTTAGGAAACTTATACTTCAGTTTAGTGAAAATTTACTTGGTTTTAGGAAACACTTACTGGAATGTTCCTTAGTTTGAGTAAATATTTACTTAGCTTGAGGAAAATTGAACTAGAATCAAGTTCAAAACATGTACTACTTTCAAGGAAAAGTTTGAACTTGATATGAGGAAATATTGCTTTAATGCTATACGATGTTCAATTTTCCTAAATGCTAGTTCATTTTAACTCGTTATAGGGTTCACTTTTTTCTGAGTGAACCAATTAATGAAATTCGTAGTTTACGTTCCTCTGATTGCGTAGACACGAAAAATAAAGGGCTTTTAGAAAGAGGTACTTTAAGGGGGTAAAATGGAAAAAGGGGATAAAACTGGTACCAAGAAAATGCTTGCAAGTAGAATCATGAAAAATAAAAGGATTTTTCCAAATTCGTACTTTCTTACTTTTACGATCAAAATTAGTTGAATCATGATGTTAGGTTATCTCGCACTGTGTACGTGAGATATAATTGATTTTCAAAATTTGTACTTTTGGAATTAAAATATGATGGACATACAACCGACTGTAGCGCTCACTATCTCCAAATATTTATTGTATTTAAGCTTATATTTACTTTTTGAATTGACTTCAAGTATTAATGTGATATACATTTATATATAGAGTGTAATCGTATTGGTAGCTTTGCCTTGAAATAATAAACATTTTATATATATTTATAAAATTATTTTTACAATATTATTATTTGTTTTGGTTTGGCTATATTAAAAAAATGAAAATTTCCTGCAATGTTACTGCACTTCTACAGCCTTTGTGAAATGTAATCCATGGTTGAGGGTATATAAACTTAACCGAACACTTAACACCGTTGTTTTCGTTGAAACCGTACGCCTACTCTTTATCAAACTCATAATTTGTATCATATTGTTTAGAAATGCGGAAATTCATATTTGTTTCTCTTGCTATTCCATCATTCAAAAAGCCGGAATAAACAATAGAATTTTCAATATTTGAATACAAAGATTTTTTTGTGCATACGTATGTACATCTAAAAAAGTTTCAGCTGATGCTGTTATGCTGCTGAAGCCTAGTGCAAAATAACGCTTTTAATTAAAAGACAAATGTTAAGTATTAATTTTATTTCGATTTCGTTCGTTTCCGGTATTTAACTTTCAATGACATTTTTAATCCTCAGCGGTTGGGATTGAGAGTGGGGGGTATAATATAGTCGGCTCCTGTCGTACTACACTGAAAGAATGTGCCATCATAATATTTATGAAGCTATTTCATAAAAGGTTTTTCATTAATTTATTGAATTTTTTCTTAATGTGTATGAACAATTCATACATAAAATGAAATGTTTCATACATTTTTTTTTAAAACATTTCATATTTCATAAAACAAAATTGTTAAATTAGTGAAACTTAGTTTCATAAGATCAAAGAAAGATTTCATTATATTAAATAAACAATTCTTAAAGAATATGAAATGTCCTCATAAATATAATGAAGGATTTCATAGTTTTTATGAAATGTTTCATAAATTACAACTACATTTTTAGTGTGTCTATTTTATTCTGCGAAATTCTAGCAATTCTCATTTGTACTGACATAAGTATGTACCCTGATTTAGGGCAAAGACATATTCATTGCAAAGACACTCGCAATGACGGCGTGTGTTGATTGATTTGATTGTTTATATAGGAAACTTCAGTATAAATTATTACTATTTATGAAACTCTTTCACAAAATTAATGAAGTTTCTTCATAAAATCAATGAACATTTTCATAAATCATATTATGAAAAATAATGAACTTGTATGACAAAAGTTTATCGAATGAAGAACTGTTTCTAAGAAATGTTTCATAAACTTTATGACACTTTTCATTAATTTGTGCTTTATGAAACATGTCTCATACATTTTATGAAGTGTTTCTTTGGCGACTTTTCAATGACAATTTTCACTGAGGTTAAGACAAAATAATTCTTGTAAATATTATGAAGATAATTCTTTCAGATATACAATATTTAAGATTTTTGCAAAACCACATTTTAAATTTGATTTTGTTTTTTATACCCTCCACCTCCAGGATGGGGGTATCCAAATTTTATAATTCCTTTTGCAACATCGACCTGAGACCCTATAAAGCATATATATCCTTGATCGTCATAAAATTCTAAGACGATCTAGCCATGTCCGCCCGTCTTTTGAAAACACTCTAGCATCTAAACGAAAGGAGCCAGGACGTCCAAATCCCTGAATATGTCTAATAGTTGTAGATCGGTTTGGATCGAAAGTGGGCGAAATCGGTCAAGAGGGAAAAAATTTCCCCTCACAAGGACTGAAAATACCCCTAATATTTAATATTTCGAGTATTTATCACATTGAGTGCCAAGCGGTTTTGACGCAAACCTTCCCAGGATGTCAAACCTTTTTTTTTGTTATAAGTAAAATCAATCACTGTCGTATAGAAACGTACGACGTGGCACTCAATGTGGTAAGCATGTTAATACACTCCACGAGAGTATTATGTCTTTGTGCATTTGTTTGTAACACCCAAAAGGAAGAGAGAGTATACCGATACCGATCGACTTAGAATCACTTTCTGAGTCGATTTAGCAATGTCCGTCTGTCTGTCTGTCCGTCTGTCTGTCTGTCCGTCTGTCCATCTATTGTTGTAATCAATTTACAGGTCGCAATTATAGCCCGATCTTTGCAAACATTGGCACAAATAAGTTTTGTGAATCAAGGTCGAACGCTATTTAATTTGAGGCAAATCGGCTCAGATTTAGGTATAGCCCCCATACAAATGTTGCTCCCGATTTGACTTTTGCCGCTTTAGAAACCACATATTGCACTCGATTTTCTTTAAATTTGGCACAACATCTTATAATCCAACTAGAAACACATATTCAGAAATTGTGTAGGATCGGTTCAGATTTAGATATAGCCCCCAACAAATGTCGCTCCCGATTTGACTTTTTTCGATCGACCCCATACAAATATCCTTTCCGATTTAACATTTTTTGTCAAACACATACATTTACAGGATATAAACATTGTTCCCGCTTCCACTTTTTCACCGAATTAAATTGTATTCGGATAGAAAGTGGAGTGTATCATAAAGTCGGCCCGCCCGACTTTATCCTTTCCTTACTTGTTTTTGAATATGCCTGCTTATATTTAGTATGTGCATTCCCCTTAAAGCAAAAACGTTTATTGTACACGTGATTCTTATTTGTTGGGCGTGAAATGGGGCAAAGAGGGATAAATGTGGTACCTATCAAACGATAGCAGGTGGAAGCACGAAAACCGGTGAGTACACGAAAACCGGTGAGTACATGGATACATAATGTAAAAGTATTTTTTTCCAAGTTCGTACTTTTAGGGGTAAAATTGAAATTGAGGGATAAAAATGGTACCAACCGAACGGCTGCACCTAGAATAATAATAAATTCGGTATATACAATCCTCTGATTGCGTTCAATAAAGGGATTTTTCGAAATTCGTACTTTTAAGGAGTAAAATGGAAAAAGGGAATACAAATTGTTCCAACCAAATGGCGGCAGCTAGAATCATGAAATTCGGAGTTTACATTGCTCTGACAGCGTATACACGAACAATAAAAAGGTTTTTCCAAATTCGTACTTTCATAATCTTTAGGAGGATGAAATGCTACCAACTAAACGACTATAACGAGAGATTTTTTCCAAATTCCTACTTTTTTACTTTTACGGCAAAAATGGGTGGAATCATGAAGTTAGATTATCTTGTGTACGTGAGAGATATTAGATTTGTAAAATTAATATTTTTGGAAATAAAATAGGATGGAAATACAAACAACCAAACGGCTGTAGCAGAAAATACACCCACTATCCCCCAATAGTTACGGTAATTAAACTATTTTTAAGATTGCTGTCTTCTATTTACTTTTTGAATTGATTTTCTGTTTTATTTCTATATCTATACATATAAAAATGAATCTGTGTTTGTAAGTTTGATTGGTTGTTAGTTTGTTTGTTCTTTATAGCAGCCTAAACTACTGAATCGATCTTCTTGAAATTTTCACAGTATGTTCATATTGAACCGGTGGTGAAAATAGGCTATATAATTTTCGTGGCACCTCCCATACGAAGTTAAAACCCATTTTCGAATATATTCCGTTCTATGACAGATACAATACTGAAATTTTGTCTGAGTGCATCCAGCATCAATGTGCGAAGTTGTGCCAAAAATGGGCGGTATTTGAAAAATGGGCGTGGCACCTCCCACACGAAGTTAAAACCCATTTTGGAATATATTCCGTTCTATGACAGATACAATACTGAAATTTTGCCTGAGTGCATCCAGCATCAATGTGCGAAGTTGTGCCAAAAATGGGCGGTATTGGAAAAATGGGTGTGGCACCTCCCACACGAAGTTAAAACCCATTTTCGAATATATTCCGTTCTATGACAGATACTATACTGAAATTTGTCTGAGTGCATCCAGCATCAATGTGCGTAGTTGTGCCAAAAATGGGCCGTATTGGAAATATGGGCGTGGCACCTCCCACACGAAGTTAAAACCCATTTTCGAATATATTCCGTTCTATGACACCTAGAGTGCTGAAATTTTGTGTGAGTTCATCCAGCGTAAATAGTTGTACAAAGATGGGCGGAAAGTGGGCGTGACCCTTCCCATATGAAATTAAAACTGGTTTTAGAGTATATTCGACACAGAGATGGGCGGAAAGTGGCCGTGACACTTCCCATTCGAAATTAAAACCTGTTTTTGAATATATTCGACACCGAGATTCGTATATTGTTGTGTGAGTTAATTCAGTTGTAACCTGCTTAGACAATATACAAATGGGCGGGATTTGAAAGTTGGGGCATTTTTGATTTGAATTTTGTAAAATTACACCTTTTCTTTGGATTTTCTTCTTTCCAAGAAAGCGGAAATTATATTAATTTTTTAGTTTTTGTTTTTTGATTGATTTTCTATGTGTTTTCAATGTAGTGTAATTTCTTCTTACGATTGAAGTGTTTTGTTTATTTAATGGAAAGGAGGAGAATCACGTTTAACAAAAAAATCGTTTTGATTTTTGACATTTCTTCCATTATTCGCCGAAAACTAACGTTCTCCATGGAACATATCCATTTCTTTAATATCTCAGTGAAGTACCTTGATTATAAGTGGTACATAAATTTTCATTTTACCGTTTGTTTTTTTTTTTGCCTGGCGAAGCGGGCGGGGTTCAGCTAGTATAGTATAAACATATTGGTAGCCTTATCTTAAAAGCGTGTTAAAATTTTATATTTATTTATAAAATTATTATTTCAATATTTCTATTTTTTTTTGGTTTGGTTTCTTGTATAGTTCTGTACCTCAACGAAAATCGACAGCCTCTGCGGAATGCAATCCATAGTGGAGGGTATTAAAAGTTAGGCCTGGCCGAACTTAACGCCGTTTTTACTTCTTTGTTCTGGTATGTATTTGATGTTCACCTGACCCAAAAGATCAGTTTGGGTCTATCTACATTGAAAAAGCTTACAAACGTAATCACCTTTTCTTATGTTCTTCTAACTCTGAGGAATGAGACTTCTTTTTTAATCCATTTAAAAGTTACACGAAATACACGATCAAAACAATGGAACGAATATTCTTGTCGTCTGTATATTTCGCTGAAGAGAGATAGAGAGACAAACCCGTTTGCATCATTAGAAAACCATTCATTTCATTTCTTACCCACAACATTATCGTCGGCATACCGACAATGTCCTGATGGCCCATGATGTGGTTGCTGGATTTGCTTAAAATAAAACCTCGCTTCTATTATCCTCTGCAAGTAAGTGCAAGGAAGTGAGTGAATGAGGGACGCTCAAAGGGGGAGGTTGAGTGCGATAGAGTGTGTGCAAGTGGTAAGTGCCTCGTGTCGTGTGCTCTGTGTCTAAGGCTGGGTGTGTCATGTCAAAAGTGGTTACATTAACTTAAATCTGATGTCAATCAAAAATTTAAAATGCAAAGTACACAAAAGACATGAACAAACACACACCCACTCCCACACTACCACCTAAAAACTCTTGACATGGCAAATCTGGCAAAGTAACTTCCTCTCCATTGCCTAAACCTCCGTTCCCGCTCTGCTTTGCTTCGAGGAGCCTCCTTCTGTTTTTTATCAAAAGAGTTTCTTTTCGGCCGAGGAAAAAGAACATTAAAATTATTTTATATACCCCACCACTCTTTTTTTGGAGATGTTTTCGTATGTGTGCGCTGCTGTTATTCTTCTATGCACTCTCTCAACAGGATGTTGGAAATTCATTTAAATAACAGCACAAGAAGATGGTGAAATATGTTTAAGCCGGTATATGCGTCCAGCGGCAGGATGAAGGGCATAGGAGGCCTGTATTGAGAGTCGGAAGTTAAAGCAGCTGTACCATGCACCATTTCAAATTAATAAATTGCAAATATTTCCTTTTATTCTGCCACCTTTTTAACTAGATTTAAACGGTGGCTGCTTTAATGGAGATAAAAGTCATGACTTGTAGGCGATCATTCTGAGATAAATTGCGGGTTTTTCACAAATTTAATTTAAAAGGTCTTTAAATAATTTTTATATTTCTACAACTTTAAAGTCCTTTAAAAAAGAGAAAAGAGCACCAACTGAAAATGTTGAGTACAAAATTCTTCTATCTGTAGTTTCACGTGTGTATATTAGGATGGGTCACGAAAATAAATTACAGCGGTCACCCCCAGAAATGAAGATTGGATTGTTTAATGATGATCTGCAAACTATTTCGTCATTGAGTCAAGCCATGTGTGAGGTAAACGCTTCTGAAAACAGAATCATGTTTTCCCGTGTAATTATTTTTATGTTGGATTTTTGTCTAAAATGTTTTTCTGAATTAATAAACACTTGGAAGCACTTTAAATAAAAATTGTTCTTATTGCCTTAGAATAACTCATTGGTCGTATTATTAGAGGTTTAGATTGATTTTTTGTTTTCAAATCTCATATTTCATGGCAACATTTTGCAAAAGTTGTTGTGAAAAATAAATAGAAGCTATCAATACCTGTCGAATGATGCTTAAATGACGAATATCGGACGATAAATAACGTCACTGACTCCATATTTGTGAAAGAATTTAATACAGGAGATGGCTTTTCAGAGCCAAAATGTTTACAAAAATGAGCGCTGCGACGTCAATTTCCTTCTGATGTTCATCATATAGGCATCATTCGAAAGGTATTGACTGCAGCTTATAAAATTCTGACACCAAATACGAAAAAGTTTTCAGTTGTCACTATGAAAAAACGAAAAAAAACTGCTATAAAACTCCAATATTTCGATCAATAACTTACTCTAAGAAAGAATCAAAATTTATATTTAAAGTGTTTCCGAGGGTCTTTTAAATCAGAAAAAAAATCAGAAAAAATGTATAAAAATGCAACGTAAAGAAAAATACAAGCGAAAAAAATGGAGGTATTTTCAGGAGCGTTTAGCTCACAGATGGCTTGACCTAGTGACGAAATATTTTGGAGATCATCATTAAACAATCCAAACTTTATTTTCGTGGCGTGACTGGAAATCGTTTTTTCATTTGTATGGCCCGCGACCCAGCCTTGTATATATATGTTCAAATCCTAATAGTACTATTCAGTATTTGTACCCTCCACTAGGTGAGTCAGATCGGTTCAGATTTATATATAGCTCCAATACAAATTTCGCTTCGGAAACCAGATATTTTAACCGATCTTCTTCAAATTTGGAGCAATACTTTATATTTCAACTAGAAACATATGTGTTGTAAGTGAGTTAGATCAGTTCATATTTAGATATTGCTCCTATCTTAATTTAGCTCTCAATTTGACTGTTTCCACTCTATAGACCGCATTATAGTACCCATACATACTGTAGCCTTTTTTACTTGTTTTCTAATCGAGCCGATTATTTTTATAACCTCCACCTCCAGGATGGGGTAATACTAAGTTTGTCATTCCGTTTGAAACTCCTTGAAATATCGACATGAGAGCCTATGATCGTCATAAAATTCTAAGACGATCTAGCCATGTCCTTCCGCCCGTCTCTCCATCCGTCCGTCTGTTGAAAGCACGCTAAGGAGTTATAGATCGGTTGGGATTGAAAATGGGCGAAATCGGTCCAGAGGGAAACATTTTTCCCTAACAAGGACAGAAAACACCCCTAAAATTTCTAGTATTTAAACGTGTTATTCGAATATGTCTGTTTACTTTCATTTCATATTTGGTATGCACATTCCCCTATATCTAGCGTAAACATGCACCATAAAGCGATTCTTAATGAAATGAAATTCGGTGTATACATCCCTCTAATGTTCACGTAAAATAAAGTGATTTGCAAAATTCGTACTTTTAAGGGGAGAAATGTGGAAAAAAGGGATATAATTGGTACCGACCAAATGGCTACAGCTAGAATATTGATAATCGGTTCCTATGATTGTATAGACGGAAATTTTATTTTTTTAGTTTTATGGGGAAACGGTGAGAAAAGTAATAAAATTGGTTCCAGCTACAGCTGGAGTATTGAAAATCGGTGTATATTTCGCTTAGGTGGCGTAGATTCGAAATATGATGTGATCTTTCGATACTTGTAGTATTTATGCCTAAAAGGGATAAAATTGGTGCCGAACGCAACATAAAGGATTTTTTTGGATTTTTGTACTTCAAGGGAAACAGAGCATAATGGGCTAGAAATAGTACCAATCAAACGATTGCAGCTATGAATCGTGATTATTTTTATTAATAAAATAAAATGATGTAAAATAAAGGGTGATTTTTTAAGAGCTTGATAACTTTTTTTTAAAAAAAAACGCATAAAATTTGCAAAATCTCATCGGTTCTTTATTTGAAACGTTAGATTGGTCCATGACATTTACTTTTTGAAGATAATTTCATTTAAATGTTGACCGCGGCTGCGTCTTAGGTGGTCCATTCGGAAAGTCCAATTTTGGGCAACTTTTTCGAGCATTTCGGCCGGAATAGCCCGAATTTCTTCGGAAATGTTGTCTTCCAAAGCTGGAATAGTTGCTGGCTTATTTCTGTAGACTTTAGACTTGACGTAGCCCCACAAAAAATAGTCTAAAGGCGTCAAATCGCATGATCTTGGTGGCCAACTTACCGGTCCATTTCTTGAGATGAATTGTTCTCCGAAGTTTTCCCTCAAAATGGCCATAGAATCGCGAGCTGTGTGGCATGTAGCGCCATCTTGTTGAAACCACATGTCAACCAAGTTCAGTTCTTCCATTTTGGGCAAAAAAAAGTTGGATATCATCTCACGGTAGCGCTCACCATTCACAGTTACGTTACGATTCGCATCATCTTTGAAGAAGTACGGTCCAATGATGCCACCAGCCCATAAACCGCACCAAACTGTGACTTTTTCTGGATGCATTGGTAGCTCTTGCAATGCTTCTGGCTGATATTCACTCCAAAATCGACAATTCTGCCTATTTACGTACCCATTGAGCCAAAAATGAGCTTCGTCGCTGAACACAATTTCTTTCTTTCTGAACTTTCTTAACAGAGCACGCATTTTGATAATAAAATTCAATGATTTGCAAGCGTTGCTCGTTAGTAAGTCTATTCATGATGAAATGTCAAAGCATACTGAGCATCTTTCTCTTTGACACCATGTCTGAAATCCCACGTGATCTGTCAAATACTAATGCATGAAAATCCTAACCTCAAAAAAATCACTCTTTAGATAAAACTGTTGCCAAGCATACGACTATAGCTAGATTCGTAAAATTAGGTTGTACATTCCATTGTGAACTCGAAATATAATGGAATTTTGAAATTGCCTTTGCCTTTCTGAAGAATTACTTCGATATATGTCGTCAAACAATTAAAACATATTTGTAGACACTCCCTATAAGTGGCTGTGGTCTTTAAATTAATTATGTAATTTAATTAATTTATTAAATTATAATAATGAAACATCACGATTTTGTTTACAAATATCGATATCAGCAAAATATCATAATTTTCCTAATATTTTATTGCTCTGATACGTGAAGTCGACAGCTTCTATTCTGCCGCTAATACTGAGGAATTCAATCCATGGTGGAGGATATATAAGATCTCTTCAATTTTTGCATCTACGTGTACACCGAATTTCAATATTCTAGCTACAGCCGCTTGGTTGGTACCATGTGAAAAAAATATTTTTTTGGAAAATACAGTCATACAGTTCTTCTATAATCTTCGATTTGGGTGAGATCCCATGAATTTGTTTCTTGCAATTGAAAGTAAACTCAATGGCCCAAATCTGGCAAAAAAAATACAAAATTATAAAAAAAATAATTACTTTTTTATTATCAAGAAAAAATATGTTTTGAATTAAATTCATTTTCATTATATATCATAAATATAATGAAGGAGAACAAATTCTATTTACGAAACGATTCATAATTAATAAATATATTTTATGTGTATCAACTACACATTTTTTCTATGTTTTGGTTCTGACATGAGTATGTACCCTGATTTAGATCAAAGATATAATCTTGGGGTGTATCGAATCTGGCCAGTAAACCAATTCCCCATGACTAAAAAAGTCTGGCCTTTTTTGCTTTTTTGGAAACTTCAGTAGAAATTACTAATATGAATTATCGTGGATTATTGGATTTTTTAGTCAAACTTTATTTGGATATATTTGTTTGGTTGTTTATGAGCCTAATAATTAAATAACTAAACATCTAAATTATGAAGTTTCATTTCAGAAATCTTTAAAAAATGTCACAAATTGTATTATGAAAAACCAGTAAGGAAAGGCTAAAGTCGGGCGGGGCCGACTATATGATACACTCCACTTTCTATCAGAATACAATTCAATTCGGAAAAAAGTGAAAACGGGAACAATTTTTGTATGTTTCCTAATCATAGGCTAATATGTCCTGGTTCAATTTGTCAAATCGAAAAGAATATTTGTATCAGGGCTATATCCAAACATGGAATGAAGTGATCCATTTCACAATAGGTTCTTCCAGTTCTCAATTTGAAGTAATTCCATGAAAATACGTGGTTTCTGGGGCGGAAAAATCAAGTCGGGAGCGAAATTTATATATGAGCTATACATAAATATGAACCGATCTGACTCATTTTCATCCTGGGTGTTTCTCATGCAAATATAAGATATTTTGCCAAATTTGAAGAAAATCTGTTAAAATATGTGGTTCCTGGAACGGAAAACTCAAATCGGGAGTGAAATTCGTATGTGGGCTATATCTAAATCTGAACCGATCTGGCTCATTTGGTGTGTTTCATGGGTGTTTCTAGTTTAAATATAAGATGTTTTGCCAATTTTGAAGCACATCTGTTAAAATATGTGGTTTCTACAGCAGAAAAAGTCAAATCGGGAGTGAAATTCGTATGGGGGCTATATCTAAATCTGAACCGATCTGGCTAATTTTCACCGTGGGTGTTTCTAGTTGATATATAAGATGTTTTGCCAATTTTGAAGAACATCTGTTAAAACATGTGGTTTCTACAGCAGAAAAAGTCAAATCGGGAGTGAAATTCGTATGGGTTCTATATCTAAATCTGAACCGATCTGACCAATTTTCACCATAGGTGTTTCTAGTTGAAATGTAAGATGTTTTGCCAAGTTTGAGGAAAATCTGTTGTAATATGTGGTATCTAGCGGGAAAAGAGTCAAATCGGGAGTGAAATTCGTATGGGGGCTATATCTAAATCTGAACCGATCTGACCAATTTTCACCATAGGTGTTTTTAGTTGAAATGTAAGATGTTTTGCCAAGTTTGAGGAAAATCTGTTGTAATATGTGGTATCTAGCGGGAAAAGAGTCAAATCGGGAGTGAAATTCGTATGGGGGCTATATCTAAATCTGAACCGATCTGACCCAAGATCACCGTGGGTGTTTCTTGTTGAAATATAAGATGTTTTGCCAATTTTGAAGCACATCTGTTAAAGTATGTGGTTTCTACAGCAGAAAAAGTCAAATCGGGAGTGAAATTCGTATGGGGGATATATCTAAATCTGAACCGATCTGGCTAATTTTCACCGTGGGTGTTTCTAGTTGATATATAAGATGTTTTGCCAATTTTGAAGAACATCTGTTAAAACATGTGGTTTCTACAGCAGAAAAAGTCAAATCGGGAGTGAAATTCGTATGGGTTCTATATCTAAATCTGAACCGATCTGACCAATTTTCACCATAGGTGTTTCTAGTTGAAATGTAAGATGTTTTGCCAAGTTTGAGAAAAATCTGTTGTAATATGTGGTATCTAGCGGGAAAGAGTCAAATCGGGAGTGAAATTCGTATGGGGGCTATATCCAAATCTGAACCGATGTTCTTCAAATTAAATAGCGTTCGTCCTTATATCGAAAAACTTTGTTGTGCAAAGTTTCATTTGGTTCTGGCTACAATTGCGACCTGTACTTTGATTACAAGAATAGATGGACAGACGGACGGACGGACGGACATCGTTAAATCGATTCAAAAAGTGATTCTAAGTCGATCGGTATAATTAACAATGGGTCTATCTCGCTTCCTTCTGGGTGTTACAAAGAAATGCACAAAGACATAATACTCTCGTGGAGTGTATAATAAAAATGAAATTTTACTGATTACTGCAATTCATAGTTTCTAAGAAATATTTCGGAAATTCTATGACAATTTTGATTAGTGCTTTATGAAACATATGCTAATCGACTAATGTGGAATACCTGAATGCGTGAATTGTCCAACCGTTCCATTCTATGCTATAATAGACAATATTGAAGCATGCCAAACAAAGTTTCAATAGGAAATTTGGATTCAGTGAACGCGAAGATTCAGTGAATCGGTCAACAAACACATTAGAACCAATCTTATGAAATTTTTGGTAATATATGATATCTCTTATAAAAAAATGTGAAAATGAACGGGGAAAATAACAATGTTCTGATAGAGGGGCAGACAACGAATATACGTGATAATTATTATATTATATCTCAATTCAATTTTGATGTCATACTCGGATTTAGCGCACTGAAGTCTTTCGAAATTGCCTTAAGGGTTGCAGATGTGTTGTGAGAAAATATTGGGGCTGAAAAATATTGGGGTTTGGTCATATATTTGACTCCACTAGGGGCCTCCTTGAGACAGTTAGAGCGGTGGGAGCAAATTTTATAAAAAAGTTAGTTTTTGTATGGTAGCCTCATTATGAAGTGGAGATAGGGGGCAGGTGTGTTTGTGGAAATTGTTGGGGAGAGAAAATTAATGGGAGTCATGTCTTCACACTAGGGGACATTTCGGCATTAATATCATAACAAAAATTATATAAAATAAAAAATCCGTATGGGGACCACCCTTTCCGCCTGATTGATACGGATTTACGATAAATTGTTGCTCTTTCTGTGTTCTGTCAGATTCAAAACGGTGCCGTAAATCACTACTTGACGCTCCCGTGTCAGCGGCCACGTAAACCAAAAGATCTGCCTGTCTTCATAAAAGAAGAAGGAAACGTGAAGGGCTTCCGAGGCCCATCTAATATCTCGAATGAGTTCTGATAAGGCCTCCTGGAAGAAAGCCTCTTCAGTTCAGTTGCTAGGTTGAATTGGCGGCTTTGCCTTTTGTGGCGTTTTAACCAAAGAAGCAAAGGAAGAAACAAACTTTCTAAAAATGCAAGTTTATCTTTGCTCATATTGTGGAAGTATTGTACAACACCATAAGTAAACGCCTTCACAGTGTTACTAACTAAAATTGCATTAGTTTCCTCTTTTCGTTTTTGTTCCTTTTGTCCACACTCCTTTGGCTACTGCTGCTGCTGCTTCTGTCGCTGCCGCTTGAAATGTATACAACAAAGTTTTGTATGGTACGGAAAATGACTAGTTTTTTTTTGTGTTGTGTTTGGTGTGGCTCTTAGGAAGACAACGAGTGAGAAAAGGGAAAAACTATTAAGAAAACTGCTGACCTATGCGTGTTCGGAAATCCACAAATAGCTCCATCACTTGCTTTCTTCTTGTACAATTTGTAAGACATACATACATATACATTTGGACGATGGCGACAGCGAAGTACAAACTCCAATGCAAAGAAATACCTTAAGAGTTAGCCTGCAGTGAGAACTTCGGGCTACACTTGTCCGGCTACAAAGTTTGCCGGTAGAATGAGGAAAAGTCCAACTTCTTGAGATTCTCGTCCATTGACCAATATTAAGATATTTCCAAATTTTAAATGGACTAAAAGAAGAAAATTCCGTTATTTTGCCTATCTATATATCTATCGAAAACTCCAAGTTTCTTCTTTTCAAATCCGTAGAGAAATTTAAAATCGGTTGATAACCAACTAAGTTACAGACTTACAAGTGTGCAAAGATACGAAAAATCGCTTTTTTACCAGTAACTCAAATTTTAAGTACTTATTCCTGTTCTACTCGACAATACCTACCAGAAAAATACTATCACTTCCCAGAGTTTTCTAATCATTCTTTTTTGTAGCACTGGGTAATAATAATAAAAAATATATAGCTTTTTTGTGGAATGAGATACAAATATATATATATATTGTTTTTAAATTCAATCAAATTGCTTTTAGTTTTACAAAAAATTTTGAAATCTTAAACAAAAACATATTTTTTAATTTTTATACACTCCACGAGAGTATTATGGTTTTGTGCATTTGTTTGTAACACCCAAAAGGAAGCGGGATAGACCCACTGTTAAGTATACCGATCGACTTAGAATCACTTTCTGAGTCGATTTAGCAATGTCCGTCTGTCTGTCCATCTATTGTTGTAATAAAACTACAGGTCGCAATTATAGTCCGATCTTAACAAAAATTGGCACAAGTAAGTTTTGTGGATCAAGGACGAACGCTATTTAATTTGGAGCAAATCGGTTCAGATTTAGATATAGCCCCCATACAATGTCGCTCCCGATTTGCCATTGTCCGCTCTAGAAACCACATATTGTGCCCAATTTTCTTTAAATTTGGCTCAACATCTTATAATCCAACTATAGACACCTATGCAAAAATTGGATAAGATCGGTTCAGATTTAGATATAGCCCCCATACAAATGTCGCTCCCGATTTGACATTTTCCGCTCTAGAAACGACATATTGTACCCGATTTTCTTTAAATTTGACACAACATCTTACAATCCAACTAGAAACACCTACGCAGAAATTCGGTAAGATCGATTCAGATTTAGATATAGCCCCCATACAAATGTCGCTCCCGATTTGACATTTTCCGCTATAGAAACCACATATTATACTCGATTTTCTTTAAATTTGGCAAAACATCTTATAATCCAACTAGAAACACATATGCAGAAATTAGGTAAGATCGGTTCAGATTTAGATATAGCGCCCATACAAATGTCGCTCCCGATTTGACAATTTCCGCTGTAGAAACTACTTATTGTACCCGATTTTCTTTAAATTTGGCAAAACATCTTATAATCCAACTAGAAACACCTATGCAAAAATTGGGTAAGATCGGTTCAGATTTAGATATAGCTCCCATACAAATGTCGCTCCCGATTTGACATTTTCCGCTCTAGAAACGACATATTGTACCCGATTTTCTTTGAATTTGGTACAACATCTTATAATCCAACTAGAAACACCTATGCAGAAAGTGGGTAAGATCGGTTCAGATTTAGATATAGTCCAATACAAATGTCGCTCCCGATTTGACATTTTCCGCTCTAGAAACCACATATTGTACTCCATTTTCTTTAAATTTGGCACAACAGCTTATAATCCAAGTAAAAAACCTATGGTGAAGGTGGCAAAGATCGGTTCAGATTTATATATAGAGCAAATACAAATTTTGCTCCCAAATGTTTAACCGATTTTGGCCAAACTATACATATTATATTTCACCTATATCGTTCCAGATTTCAATATACCACCCTACAAATGTCCTTTCCGATTTAACATTTTTTGTCAAACTTTTTCACCGAATTAAATTGTATTCGGATAGAAAGTGGAGTGTATCATAGAGTCGGCCCGCCCGACTTTAGCCTTTCCTTACTTGTTTTTCTTATGTTTTTATTCTACAAAAAATACACCTTCGACTTTTGTAAAATAAATTTTATGGATAGCTAATAGAGGCTCTATAAGTTTCAAGATGGCGTTCATGTCCCTTTCTCTACATTACAATTTAAAACGTGATTGTAGTCAAAGATGAAAATATTTAATAGAAATATTTAAAATAGTTTACTTGAAGCTGACTTCACAGAAGTTGTGGCTGTTTCCAACTAAAGTGAATTTTTGGTTTGTTTATTGTCTTGTCCCAAAATATATCAGCATTATCCCTGTCCATTCGAGAGTATGTATCAGGAAGACCATCATGAAACTTACGGAAACTCTGACACTATTAACGATTAACAACATTTATTTTACAAAAATTAAAGACTTTTTTGATTATAAAAAAATAAATAGGAAAAACAAGTAAAAGCGGCATTAATTTCGGACGGGCTGAACTTTTTATACCCTCCACCATTGATTGCATTCCACAGAGACTGTTGATTTTCGTAGAAGTGCAGTAATATTACAGGAAATATCATTATACACTCCACGAGAGTATTATGTCTTTGTGCATTTGTTTGTAACATCCAAAAGGAAGCGAGATAGACCCATTGTTAATTATACCGATCGACTTAGAATCACTTTTTGAATCGATTTAACAATGTCCGTCCGTCCGTCTGTCCATCTATTCTTGTAATCAAAGTACAGGTCAGAACCAAATGAAACTTTGCACAACAAAGTTTTTCGGGAATACGACGAACGCTATTTAATTTGAAGAAAATCGGTTCAGATTTTGATATAGCCCCCATACGAATTTCACTCCCGATTTGACTTTTTCTGCTGTAGAAATAACATATTTTAACAGATGTTCTTCAAAATTGGCAAAACATCTTATATTTCAACTAGAAACACCCACGGTGAAAATGAGCCAGATCGGTTCAGATTTAGATATAGCCCCCATACGAATTTCACTCCTGATTTGACTTTTTCTGCTGTAGAAACCACATATTTTAACAGATTTTCTTCAAATTTGGCAAAATACTTTATATTCCCATGAGAAACACCCAGGATGAAAATGAGTCAGATCGGTTCAGATTTATATATAGCTCCTATACAAATTTCGCTTCTGGCTTGATTTTTCCGCCCCAGAAACCACGAAATTTTCACCGAATTACTTCAAATTGAGAACTGGAAGAATCTATTGTGAAATGGGTCAATTCATTCCATGTTTGGATATAGCCCTGATACAAATATTCTTCTCTGTTTGACAAATTGAACCAGGACATATTAGCCTATGATTAGGAAACATAAAAAATTCTTCCCGTTTCACTTTTTTTCCGAATTGAATTGTATTCTGATAGAAAGTGGAGGGTATAATATAGTCGGCCCTGCCCGACTTTAGTCTTTCCTTGCTGGTTTTTTTAATATAGCCAAACCAACACGAATAAAAATATTGAAAATATAATTTTATAAATTAGTATAATATTTTTTCAAACCACACATATAATGCAAGGCTACCCAATCGTTTATACTTCAGGTCAATTAAAAAACTAAATATTCTTATATTTATATCTTCACAAAACTTAAATACCATAAATTGGTGCTACAGTTGTTTGTATTGCCATTCTATTCTAAGTCCAAAAGTACAAATTTTAAAAATCCATTATCTCACGTTAGGCTGAGTCGCCGTCCATATAAATGGAAAAACAACTTCCAGCCACCCCACGAAAATAAAGATTGGATTGTTTAATGATGATTTGCAAAATATTTCGTTCCTACATCTTGCCATCTGTGAGCTAAACGCTCCTGAAATAAATCATGTTTTTCCGGTGTAATTGTATCATTTTCCCCATTTTTTTTTTGAAATAATAGACCCTTGAAAGCACTTTAAATAAAAAATTTGATTCTTGTCTTAGAATAACTTATTGGTCTAATTATTGGACGATTATATAGTAATTTTTGTGGATTCTGTGGCTACTGAAAACTTTTTCGTATTTGGTGGTAGCATTTTATAAAAAATAAATAGCTGCAGTCAAGACCTTTCGAATGAAGCATAAATGATGAACATCGGAATGAAATTGACGCCGCAGCGCTCATTTTTGTAAAAAGTGTTTGAACAATTTGGCTGTGAAAACCCTCGCCTGTAATAAATTATTTCACAAAAATGGAATTAGTGACGTCATTTTTCGTCCGTTATTAATCACTTAGGCATCATTCGATTGGCATTGATTCCGCCTATTTATTTTTAATTACACCTCTTACAAAATGTTTCCAAGAGTTTTTAGCTTTTACATTGAAAACCCGAAAAAAATCATTATAAACGCCCAAAAATTCTACCAATGAGTTATTCTAAAACAAGAATACAAATTTTTATTTAAAGTGCTTTCAGGGGTCTATTAATTCAGAAAAATTTGTTTCCAAAAATGCAACATACAAAAAATTAAACGGGAAAACATGATTTTAGAGGTGTTTTCAGGAGCGTTTAGCTCACAGATGGCTTGACCCGGTGACGAAATATTTTGTAGATCATCATTAAACAATCCAATCTTCATTTCTGGGGGGGTGACCGCTGCAATTTATTTTCGTGACCCATCCTAATCTCAAGTACACAGTGCAATATAACCTAACACCATGATTCAACCAATTTTTGCCGTAAAAGTAAAAGGTACGAATTTGGAAAAATCTTTTTATTTTGCATGTCTATGCAGTCAGAGAAATGTATACACCGAATTCCATGAATCTAGATGTGGTTATTTGATTGGTACCATTTTTATCCCCTTTTTCCATGCTTTATATAAGGTTACTTTCTATATATGTTTGTGTGCCACAAAATTTGAAATCAATTTTTGAAAGCTTTTTTCTCAACCAATTTTGCTCAAATTTTGCACACTTAATCATTTTCGATGACAATACAAGGAAATGGAAAAATTTGACCAATTGGACAAAGGGGCGTGGCACCTCCCATAAAATCTATTATTGAATATTGTCAGTTCTATGACACCTAGAATGCTGAAATTTTGTGTAAGTGCATCTAGCATCAATTCGCATAGTTGTGCCAAAAATGGGCGGTATTGGAAAAGTGGGCGTGGCATCTCCCATACGAAGTTAAAACCTATTATTGAATATTGTCAGTTCTATGACACCTAGAGTGCTGAAATTTTGTGTAAGTGCATATACCATCAATGTGCATAGTTGTGCCAAAAAGGGGCGGTATTGGAAAAGTGGGCGTGGCACCTCCCATACGAAGTTAAAACCTATTATCGAATATTGTCAGTTCTATGACACCTAGAGTGCTGTAATTTTGTGTAAGTGCATCTAGCATCAATGTGCATAGTTGTGCCAAAAATGGGCGGTATTGGAAAAGTGGGCGTGGAACCTCCCATACGAAGTTAAAACCTATTATTGAATATTGTCAGTTCTATGACACCTAGAGTGCTGAAATTTTGTGTAAGTGCATCTAGCATCAATTCGCATAGTTGTGCCAAAAATGGGCGGTATTGGAAAAGTGGGCGTGGCATCTCCCATACGAAGTTAAAACCTATTATTGAATATTGTCAGTTCTATGACACATAGAGTGCTGAAATTTTGTGTAAGTGCATCTAGCATCAATTCGCATAGTTGTGCCAAAAAGGGGCGGTATTGGAAAAGTGGGCGTGGCACCTCCCATACGAAGTTAAAACCTATTATTGAATATTGTCAGTTCTATGACACCTAGAGTGCTGAAATTTTGTGTAAGTGCATCTAGCATCAATTCGCATAGTTGTGCCAAAAATGGGCGGTATTGGAAAAGTGGGCGTGGCACCTCCCATACGAAGTTAAAACCTATTATTGAATATAGTCAGTTCTATGACACCTAGAGTGCTGTAATTTTGTGTAAGTGCATCTAGCATCAATGTGCATAGTTGTGCCAAAAATGGGCGGTATTGGAAAAGTGGGCGTGGCACCTCCCATACGAAGTTAAAACCTATTATTGAATATTGTCAGTTCTATGACACCTAGAGTGCTGAAATTTTGTGTAAGTGCATCTACCATCAATGTGCGTAGTTCTGCCAAAAATGGGCGGTATTGGAATAGTGGGCGTACCACCTCCCATACGAAGTTAAAACATATTATCGAATAGTGTCAGTTCTATGACACGTATAGTGTTCAAATTTTGTGTAAGTGCATCTAGCATCAATGTGCGTAGTTGCGCCTAAAATGGGCGGTAATGCAAAAGTGGGCGTGGCACCTCCCATATGAAGTTAAAACCAAAATTACACCTACTGTAATTTTGTGTAAGTGCATCTAGCATTAATGTGCGTAGTTGTGACAAAAATGGGCGGTAATGGAAATGTGGAGGTGCCACACCTCCCATACGAAGTTAAAACCCATTTTCGAATATATGCCGTTCTATGGCAGATAAAAAACTGAAATTTTGCAGTAATTTTTCCTTCTACAAAAGATAACTAAAAAAGAATTTCTAGGCCCAATAGAATTCTGCTTGCATAAAGCATGGATTTGAAAAAAAATTTTTTTTTGATTTACTAGTTCATATTTTACTTACCTTAAGAGTACGAATTTCTACAATCTGCTTATTTTACGTGTCTACACAATTAGGTGAATGTACACATTCATTCATATTTCATCATTCTAGCAGTAGCCGTTTAGTTGGTAATATTTTTATCACTCTGTTCCCATTGTATTCCTTGAAAGTACGAATTTGGTAATAATATTTTACTTTTCGCGTCTACGCAGTCAGAGGAATGTATACTCCTAATTTCAGAATTCTATCTGCGGTCATTTGGTTGGTAGTATTCCTTTTGAACCCCAAAAAGTACGAATTTCGAAAAATTCTTCTATTTTACGTGTCTACGTAATCAGAGGAATGTGTACAGCGTTCATTATTCTAGGTGCAGCCGTTTGGTTGGTACCATTTTTATCCCCTATTCCCATTTTATTCCTTAATAGTACGAATTTGGAAAAAATAATTTCATATTATGTATCTACTCAATTAGAGGAATGTACACACCGAATTTCGTGTTTCTAGCTGTTGTCGTTTGATAGGTACCATTTTTATCCCTTTTTGACCAATTTCAGAAAAAAACATTCTATGGAGCACGTTTTTGTTATAGGGCGAATGCGCATATCCAATATCAAGTAAGTACAAGCAAACATATTGAAAAAATATGCCTAATTGCTCTAAAATATTAGGGGTTATTATGGGTTTTTTCAGTCCTTGGGAACATATTTTCCCTTTGGGTCGATGTATATAGCTTTGAAAAAGGCCCGTAAATGACTATATTGTCTTCTATTTTTTATGGTGATCAGAAATGTCATAATGTCTCAGTTTGATATTGCAAGGTGGTACAAAATGGAATGCTTAACTTAGTATTTACTCCATTAAATCACGGATTATTTTCACCATGTTTCACTATATCATGTTCATGGCACGCAACTTCAAAATGGTTTCCCCTTGCTGGTGTTTTGAAACCATGCTTTCTAAGTAGCCTTTAGGTGCTGTCTGCTACGTGTAACTGTATATAATACGCCCAAAGGTTAAGTATTTGCAGAAAAAAATATGTTAAAAATGAACAGGAAAGTTTTTAAAACGAAATATTCTTGTTAAATGCAATAGAATAAGAAAACGACTTTGCCGTGAAACATGCAATGTAAGGCTCAACGGAGATATAGCCGACTATATTATACCCTGCAATATACTTATTAGGGAAACTAGTCTTTGTATTTTGATATAGTCTAATAAAAACACATCAAAATAAATAAAAATTAATTTGGTTTCTACAAAAAAACATTTCCGTTGCTTTACAAGGTGTCAAAGTTGGCAATATTATATTTTGCGAAAAATTAATATTAAGTGTAAATATAGAAAATACAGTTCTAAGAATGTATTAAATATTTTCAATGTGTGTGTGTGTGTAAAAAAAGTAAACAAGTTCAGTTTAGCCTTAGTCTGATTATAGAAAATTGTAAATATAGAAATTATGTAAGCTTTTAAAAAGTTAGCAAGGTTTTGCACAGAAGACTTGGACTTTAGAAAACGATTTAGACATAAGTTAAATGTATTATATGTACGCAAAACCTATACATACAGGGTCTTCCAACAAGAGGTGTTATTTTGAATCACCCTGTATTTCGGTAGCTGTCACTTTTGAAGCTTTTATTCTTTGACATTTGAAAAGGAGAAACTATGTTATTACTAACAAGTAAGGAAAGGCTAAAGTCGGTCGGGGCCGGCTATATAATACCCTACACCACTCCCTGCGTATATACCACGCTTTTATTACTAAAGCGATCAATTTTATGAAGTTCATATAAATTATACAGTGTACTATAAATTCATCAAATCAATTTGACTAAATTTATCGAATGTGGTAAATAAAATAATTAATCAATATTTCCGGCAGATATATCTGGAAAAATGACAAATGTAGATTATTCAGCGGTAATATGTTGAATCGGACGGTTGAGGGGGACTATAACAACACTTGGGGCATGTGCCAAAACATGGGAAGTTCTTATTCACGGTAGGTATTCCTAGTGGGAATATATCATGATCTGAAAAATTTGATCAAGATCCGATGTAAGATGTAGTTGCTAAAGTATGAACACATATATCTGACTTTCATAGTATATATTCTTAGTTGAAATATAATATAATCTGCAAAATTTGAAAAACTTCCGATGTAAAATGTGGGTCATAAAGGAGTAACAATAAAAATGGGGCCCATTTGTATGGGGGCTACACAAAAATGTTGACCTATATAGCTGGCTTTCAAAATACGTGTTTCTAGTATAAATGTAACATTGTGTGGAAAATTTGATCAAGATCCGATGTAAAATGTGCATTTTAGAGCAGTAATATTGTAAATCGGAGGTACATTTGTATGGGGGCTATATCAAAACATAGCCCCATGTGATCCACTTTCCCGTGAGCTCATTCTAGTTAAAATATAATACGATCCTGAAAATTTGGTCGTGATGCCATGTAAAGTGTGTATTCTAGAGCAGTAATATGGTAAATTATAGCGATATTTGTATGGAGGCTATATCTAAATCTGAACCGATCTTACGCACTTTCAGCATAAGTGTTTTTAGTTAGATTATAAAATATAGTGCCAATTTTAAAGAAAATCTGGTACAATATGTGGTTTCTCGAGCGGAAATCGTCAACTCGGGAGCGACATTTGCATGGGGGCTATAGCTAAATCTGAACCGATCTTACCCAATTTCAGCATAGGTGTTTCTAGTTCGATTATAAGATGCTGTATCAATTTAAAAGAAAATCGGGAACAATATGCGGCTTCTAAAGCGGAAAAAGTGAAATCGGGAGCGACATTTGTATGGAGACTATATCTAAATCTGAACCGATCTAATCCGCTTTCGTCACAGGTATTTCTAGTTATATTATAAGGGGTTATGCAAATTTTGAAGAAAATCGGGTACTATATGTGCTTTATAGGGCGGAAAAAGTCAATCGAACTAAATTCAACATTAATCGCCTTTGGCCAAAAAAGTAACTTCTGCCAAATTTCATGACAATACGACCACAATTGCGACGTGTAGAGTGCGAGCAGCAGGACGGACAGACGGACAGACAGACATCGGTAAATCGATTCAGCTGGTGATTCTAAGCCGATCCGTATACTTAAAGTTGGGTATAGCTCAATTATTCTTGGTGTTAGAAACATTTGGCGCGAAACTAACTTATAATACCCTAGTCCACGAAGTGGTATAGGGTATAAAAATGGAACGATACACGCTTCAAAAACGCATTGAAATTATTAAAATTTATGAATGAAAATGATCCGGAATTCCATCGAAATATCATCTTGACTGATGAGGCCCATTTCCACCTCGGTGGCTACGTCAACAAGCAAAATTGTCAGAAACCCCAGGAGTTATTATTGAGAAGCCTCTCCATGTCTCATTGTCATTGGACCTTACTTTTTCGAAGATGAAGTTGGATCAACAGTTACGCTGAATGGATTGCGCTATCGAGAGATGGTTAATGATTTTTTATGGTCGGAGTTGGATGGTATTATTCTGGACAATGTTTACTTTCAACAAGACGGCGCTACGTGCCACACAAGCAACGAAACCATTGCTCTTTTACGGGAAAAGTTTCCGGACCGTGTTATCTCTCGAAGAGGTGATTTTAATTGGCCTTGGGACTTCTTCCTTTGGGGCCACGTGAAAGATAAGGTCTACGCCAACAGCCCAGCGTCGGTTCAAGACCTCAAAGATAGAATTCGTGAGGCTATCGAGGACATAGGGCAGCCACTTTGCGATTTGGTTATGAAAAATTTCATGAAAAGGATATGGTCCTGTAAGCGTGGTCGTGGTGGCCATTTGGCTGATGTTGTTTTTCATTATTAACGGCATACCTTCCTCTTTATTATGAAATAAACATCATTTATCTCAAAAAATTGCATTTTTCTTTGAATACCAAAATAACATCTCTTGTTGGAAAACCCTGTATATAAATGAATCTGTGTTTGTAAGTTTGTTTGTTTGATCTTTATATCTGCCTAAACTACTGGGCCGATCTTCTTGAAATTTTCACCGTATGTTTATGCTGAATCGGTGGTGAAAATAGGCTATATAAATTTTTGTCATTTTAGTAGGCGTGGCATCACCCACACAAATTGGGGATTTTTTCGTTTTTTATAAATTAGCATAATCGGAGTACTGTTGCAGCGATAGTCTTGAATTTTTGTGCAAGTTCACTAATTGTTAGTCTGCACAGTCAGAGTTACAAGCCAACCCATAACTATCGGCGGCGGCGGAGCTGATCAAAATGGGTCGTCGGCGGCTTTCGGCTGATTTGTCGGCTCGTTCTGTCTTTCAATCACCCCTAATTATTTGACAATTTTGGGAAAATGGAAGGAACAATTTGTATTGGTTTTTAATACATTTTCTTTTATTTTTTGGCAAGTAGTTCAATATTCTTTAATATTAGCCAATGTTCCCCTAATTTAATATTATTATCCTAAACAATTGTTTTTGGAAGTGGGAATCCATTCCCAAAATTTATAATATGGATGCATTTAATAAATATTTTTGCAATTACAGTTTTTCATGTGAGGCATATTTGACCAGACATCTTGAATATCATAATCCTTCCAAAGATTGATAAAACTCCACCTACTTTGACACAAGAAATAAGCACAATGGAGGAGCTGTTGTTCATTGTTTTTCATAGGAACACATTGTCACGTATACTGGAATTGACTTTTATAAATGCGACTTTCAAATCAAAATACAATCATTCAACTTTCTATAGACGTCATCATATAGTGGGATACCAATTTGACATTAGAAGGTTGTCTAAGTCGACAGTAGTATTTTCTTTTGTAATTTTAAGTGGGTTGCCTATTTTGAACTCCGTCATATCTCGGCGGCGTGGTTTAAGTCGATATAAGCCGAAGAAATCGGCGGCTCACAGTGGTTCAGAATAAAAATCAATCGGCCAAAATTCAATAACTTTTGTTCTAGTAGACATTTTTGAGTTCTGTAAAAAACCAAAATTAGACAATGCCCAAGGATTATTTTGAGATATTATCGAGATATCGGATATATTTGGAATGCTAAGAAACCACAATATCTAATAAAAAAGATCTGAGCGTAAAATCTCTTACAATATAAAGAAATTACTTTTTTTCAAAATCTGAAAAACGTGAAAATCTGTAATAAAAAAAATTTAAATTTTTTCTTCGCATTATGAACAAATACAGATGTGAGCCGATGAACTCGGCGGCTGCGCGGCTCTTGCAGAAACATGCGGCGACGGCGGCTTGTCGGCTTATAATCGGTCGACTTGTATCTCTGTGCTCAGTTGTGGCAAAAATGGGCGGTATTGGAAAAGTGTGCGTGGCACTTCCCATACGAAGTTAAAACCTATTATCGAATATAGTCTGTCATAGAATGCTGAAATTTTGTGTGAGTGGATCCAGTGTAAATAGTTGTGCAAAGTTGGGCGAAAAGTGGACGTGTCCCTACCCATACGAAATTAAAACATGTTCTAAAGTACATTCGACACCGAGACTCCTAAATTGTTGTTTGCGGGATTTGAAAGATGGCGACATTTTGATTTGAATTTTGTAAAATTACACGTTTTCCTTCGAATTTCTTAGCACAAAAGTAAAGAAAGGTTACAAAAAAAGAAATATTCGTTCGTCAAATGCCGACTTAAGTGAAGGAAGCAGAAAATATATATATTTTTGTTTTGTTTTTGTGTTGTTTGATTAGTGACCGATTTGATTGATTTTCTATGTATTTTGAATGCAGCTATTTGATTAAATAATTTCTTCTTAGGAATAAAGTTTTTTGTTTTGGTAATGGAAAGGAGGAGAATCACACTCAACCAAAAATCAATTTGAGTTTTGACATTTCTTCCTTTGTTCACCGTAAACTAGTGTTCTGTTCTTCATGGCATATATACTTTTCTCAGGGAAGTACCTTGATTATAATTGATACATGTATTGCCAATCAATATGAAAGCTGATTTTAGTTTTTCCGTTTGTTTTTTTTGCCTGGCGAAGGGGCGGGTTTTCAGCTAGTAATTAAATAAGGGCTAGTAATTAAATAGGACAGAACCGAATATATGATACACTATACCACCCTCACATGTATCTACAGTGGTGGCCACGAGTTTAGCACATTTCACATGTGTTGTTTATAATAGCAAATAATTTGTTCTGTTAATGAACTCTTCGCAAAATATTTGTTTTTTCGTGTTGCTTATGGTGTGATCAGTAAGCCCAATAATTTTTTCGTATTCTTTTGTGCCCTTTTCTCGTACTATCATGTTTTTGCAAGTAATTCGTAATCTGGACTGGACACAAATTTAGCACTTTTGATCAAAGTTGTTATATTCTGTTTCTTTTTGCGTTTAAATTAATTTATTGGTATGTTTCGGTAATTTTTACTCAAACGGAAGTTATTATTTAACATTTTAATTTATTATTTATAATTAAACATTGTTAAAGGAAATGGTGCAGCGTCAGGTTATTATGCAATTGAACGACAGTGGAAGTACCGCTGTGGATATTGCAAACATTCTAAACTGATCAAGACAGATTGTATGCAATATACTAAGCCATATTGGCACTTATGGGAGCTTCAAAAATGTCGCACAATGTCCTACGCCGGGAAAAACAACCAAAAAATAGGATTTTTTAATTTATAGAACCTGCGTAACAGATCCATTTAAATGCTCAACTGTGATTCAGAGAGACCTTTCAGCAAAATTTGATATTAGCATTTCCTCAAGAACCATAAGAAGAAGAACCAATGAAAAAAAATTATTTGGATGCATTGTTCAAGATAAGCCACACGTATCAAAAATGACTTACAGTGTCAAATTTCATTTGTTCAGGGGCATTTAGAAAAATCCATGATTTTTGGGAAAATATCGCCTGGATTGGCGAATCGATCACATGCCGGTTCGGATCTAATAGAAAACAATACGAATTGTGCCCTCCAAACATGCTGCATAACCCGAAGTACAAATATGAGAGGTCAGAGCTTGTTGGCGAAAATCTGATGGTGTATACTGCGTTTTCTGGACACGGCGTTGGTCCGATACACAAAATCTATGCACTGACGGATCAGTATATTTACAAAAATCTACTTGTTGATACTATGATAACATATTCAGATAAAAACATGCCAATTAAGTTGCGTTTTATGCACGAGAACCAACAAAAAAACCTCTTAACGCCAGTGAAGAGCTGTTTGGAGCTGAACAGAATAGATTTTTAAAAATGGCGCAGAACAGTCACCGGATTTCAATCCTATTGAGAATCTATGGAATCGACTTTAACAACATATTATAGCAATAAAACCCAAAAATTTGCCCGATTTCTTGAATGAAACTCAAAATTCCTGATATGCTATTCCAATGGAGCGTTTTACGTCTCTAGTGGAGAGTATGTCCAGAAGATGTACAGCTATTACTCAAAATAGAGGTTATCCAACCAAATATTAAATTTATAATAAAATGTATTGGTTAGTTTAGTTTTTTTCCGGTTTGATTAATTTTTTTTTAATTTGTGCTAAATTACTGTCCAATCACTTTTCGTATTACTTGTATTTTAGATTGCATAAAACTAAAATGCAATATAAGAACCGAATAGAAACAACGTTAAATGGTCATCTTATCGTACGTAATATTTTAGAAAAAATACCGGGCAAAAACATAAAAAGAAGTTGAAATATTTGCTTTATAAAGTTACATGTGGTGAATATGCTGTATATTTAAATTAATACTAGTTCATCTTTAACAAAATAAAAGTAATGTGTCGATTTTGACCAGAATCATTTGTATGGGGGATACATCAAAATCTGAACTGAGTTTTTCAGTTGCTTTTCAAATAACAGAGTAACGACCCTATAATTCTGAAATGGCATATTTAGTGGACCATTTTTGAAGTATAAACTAGTAGTCCAGCTGGTCTGAGTTTATTTTTACAGTGGGTCCAATTTTTCAGCATTTAAGTGAAAAAAAGTGTTGTAAATTAATGTCTGAGAGAACTCTTATTGTCAAAACTATATTGTGGAATTTTATGCGGATCATTTTTGTGGAAGATCTTAGCCCTCTCTTCTCCTTTTTTTCGGGAAAATCAAAAAAGTTCTATCAAAAAGGACATTAAAGGATTAAAATGTTCTACGAACAAATTTGTCGGGAAGTTTCAGGGGGTGTCACCGAAGACACAAAATTCACTATTATTTTAGCCGTGTTTAAAAAGATTTAGGGTGATGTGATGTTGTTAACATATGGTGATGTTATCATATTTCATCGCATCGCCATTTGTAACATTTTTCTCATTTAAGGCTAAAGTAAGAGTGAAAAGAAGGATAAATGTTGGTTGTAAAGTCAAAAATTGTGAAAAGCGCCTTTAGAAAAATTCATATAACTTTCTATCATATCGAGAATACCAAAATATTTGCTGGCATATGATTGCTGAATAAATAGTGAGTATTTGTGACAGAATTGTTTCAGAAACTCAGATAGAGAAAGTTGAAATACATGCAATTGCAACCGCGGATTTTGTATTTTTGCAACAATTGCATTAGTTCTTATTACACATGCAAAAAATCAGCCAGATCCGTTGGATAGATCGCGAAAAAATACGAAACAAATAAGTCATGCATACAAATCATTTTTGCTATGTCTCCCGCGAAAATGAAAATTTTGCAAAAATATTCAATTTGTAAAGGGTGGTTAATTTTTAAGGGCCGATGTTGATTTTGAATAAAACACAAATTATTTAGGAAATTATTGCAATTTCTTTTTATTATGATAATATTGGTGTGGTTCAATTATGTATGGAATAAAATATCGGCCAAATGGCCGCCGCGACCTCGGCGGCACACCTCCATCCGATGGTCCAAATTTTCGATGACGCTGAGGAATAATTCAGATTATATGCCGTTAATGTGCCGAATTATCTCATCATTTAGCTCCTGAATTGCTGCTGGCTTATCGACGTACACTTTTTCTTTCAAAGAAGAAAGTAGTCAAATCACATGACCTTGGCGGCCAAGTGACATCGCCACCACGTGAGATAACACGGCCATTGAATTTGTCGCGCAAAAGAGCCATTGTTGCGTTAGCTGTGTGGCAAGTGGCAAATGGCACCGTCCTGTTGAAACCACATATCGTCCACATTCATATCTTCCAATTCGGGCCATAAAAAGTTTGTTATCATCTCACTATAGCGAAGACCATTCACAGTAACTGCCTGACCGGCCTAATTTTGGAAAAAATACGGCCCGATGATGCCACCAGCCCATAAACCGCACCAAACAGTCACTCTTTGTTGGTGCATTGGTTTTTCGACAATCACTTTGCACATGCAACAATTCTGCTTATTGACGAATCCACTGAGGTGAAAATGTGCCTCATCACTGAAGATGATTTTCTTCGAAGTGCACGATATGCATTTTGATTTGAACGCCCATTTTCGTAATAAGATAACTTTAATGCGTTACTCGATTGTGTATCTTTCCATGGTTCAAATTGAGTTAGTCTGAAATTGAGAAATGTCAAATGAAATGCAGAAACAAACTTGACGTTTAGGTGTGATTCACATTCAACATCGGCCCTTACAATTTAACCACCCTTTATTTGTGCCGAAAATGTTCGATCTTCCAAAAAAAATGGACGACTTTAATCCTTTTTCATTTTAGCGTGTAATTTTGCTTTTTAAGCGTGAGAACTTTGGTGTCTTTGTTGACCCCAACTGAAATTTTCCGGGAATTTTTTTTCGTAGAACATTTTAATACTGAAATGTCCTTTTTGGAAGAACTTTTCTTGATTATCTCGAAAAATGGGTTAAGATCATCCACAAAGATGCTACTTTAACGAGAGCTAAAAATGACGAGAAGTATAATACTAGGATGGTAAAAGAACCTCATCTTGTTATTTTGAGAGAACCGAATTCTGAATTAATTGGTTACGTAAGACTGGAACATGAAACCGCTGAATACAAAACAACCACACGGTGGAATTATACGATGATTCGAATTGCTGCTAAAAAGACCATTGCATTGGTTCTTTTGCCTTTTACACTTCAACGAACTTCCGTTTCGGCATTTGTTTGAAGCTTTGGATAAATCAACCAACACTGGACCAAGATCGGCAACCGGAAAACTGAGCCGTCAAACCAAAACCTGTGAAACTCTTCCGGTATGTTATTGCTATCACTCATTTATTATAATTGTCAACCGTTTTTAATTATTATATTATTATATTTTTTCAAGTGGTGGACGGCTTTCAGAAAATTGAGTTGAAATGTATGCTCCTGCTCCAGAAAAAATTGAATTTTCCACTGATTCGAAGTACTTATACGACATGGCCCATGCAATTTTAGCGGCGTGGTTTCGGTGGATCTGGCTAACATCAAACCAGGGAAAATTGTACATTCTCGCTGGCTCACCAAGGCCGCTGGATTATTACGATTGTATGCGACAACGGAAAATCTAGATGAAAATTTAAGAATTCTGGTTGAATTTATATTAAATGTTATGTGCCAATCTACACTCAGAAAAAAGTATGCCACGGATTAAGTAAATATGTACTAAAACTGAGGAAAATTGAACTTCGTATAGCGCTAATGCAATAATTTCTCACATCAAGTACAAACTCTTCCGTGAAAATAGGACATGCTTTGAACTTGATTCCAGTTCAACTTTACTCAAACTGAGGAACATTTTTCTTCAAATCAAGTAAATCGTTACTTAATCTGAGGAAATTTTTTAAGAAATTTTACTCAAATCAGGTACATACTCAAACTGAGGAAAATATTCCGATTTTTCCTCAATCCAAGTAAATTGTTACTCAAATTGTACTCCGCCTGACTAAAATTTTCCTTAAACCAAGTAAATTTGTATTCAGCCTGACTAAGAATATACCTAATAATTGAAATAAATTATTTCGCTTCAGAGTATGCAACACTCATTGAAAAATGACAACATGGTATAGTTCTCAAACGTTTCATCTTATTATACCATAAAGAGTTGAGATTTTTCACCATGACTGCAGCGGAGGCTATGTAGGCGCCTCCGCAGTGATTGTTTAGAGTAATATTTAAAGTACTTATGAAGAAAGTCTCGGCTAACGGGAATTGCTTCTTAAACTACTTACTATTCATGTATTTTTCTAAACACACTGAAATATTTTTTACTTGAATGTATGATGAAGATGGCATAAATTTAATTACATTTATTTACTTTATTTGAAGTAATAAACACATTTTAAGTAAAAACTTCCTAAATGGAATTTTTCCATACAAAATTATTTTCTTTCTTAAACGCTAGTAAATTTTCTTCCGCACAAGTATGAATATACATAATTGTAAGAAGTTTTTACTAGATTCAAAAAATGTTTTTAAGTAAATTTACTACCCTATTTTGAGTATATGTACTAATTTTTCTGGCTTTGAAATAATATCTATTTAATTTTTCTTCTCGTAAGGAAATTTTACCTAAACTGGAGTAAAATTGTTAAACTAAATTGGAGTATGGATTTTACTCAGATTTAAGTATGCTATTTTTCTGAGTGTACTTCAATATCAGCTCTGTCGTGTACGGTAGCGCATTATTTTTCAAGTTCATTATTTGGTCACGATTTCTAGAACCTCGTTTACGCAGAATTGCCAATCAAGTAATTACAGATAATTCATATTATGCGCATTCGGAAAATATCCTGTTTCAATGTTGTTTGATGATAGGAAAGAAAAGCGCGACTGTACTATTAAGAAAATTCTACGAAATAGAACCGATGTTGACGACCCAACGAAACTTAGAGTTTATAAAAAACCAGATATAAAGTTTAATTGCACAAGTTACACGGAAATGATAAGTTTGAATGATATAAATAACGTATTTGAACCACCATTCACAAGAAGCATTCCATACGATACATTGAAAGAATAAACAAACATTTTTTTTATTTACTATGTCCATTTTTGGTGATTCAGTGATTTCTGGTGATTCAGGTTATTGAAATTATAAGAAAAAAATTTGTGCTTCGATGGAAAAATATTTTTCAATTGAATCAAACATAAATCATAAAGTGTGACTTAGACCACTATCATTCTAACTGGCACATATGTTTAATAAAATTAAGTGTAAATTTAAAACAAATATATAAAGTGAGTATTTTCAAATATCCGATTAGAAATAGAAATGTTGTAAAATAAAAATTTCATTTTTATAAATTCAACTAGTAACAACTCTGGGTCATCAATAGCTACACTAATAGGGTGGGCCTTGTAACATTTTAAATTCGATTACTTTGGAAAGGTAGAATAACATTAATTTTTTTTGAGGTTTATGAGGTTTATCAAAATGGGAAGCTATACGCTTGATTAAAATTGGGAAATAATTAAAACTGACTTCCAAGGTAGTGAGTCTTGAACGCAAACTGTAAGAAATGTACGTGGAAAATTTTCGCGTTTTTAGATGAAGCTCATTTTCATCTCGTAGGCTATATCAAATAGCAAAATTGCGGCATATTGAGTTCAGGGAACCCACACCTGACTATTGAGAAGCCAATGCATCCACAACGAGTCACTATTTAGTGTGGATTTTAAGCTGGCGTCATCATTCGGCCAGTTACTGAAAAATTGGGTTGATCGGATGAGGTACTGCCGAGCCAGTCGCAGTAGTCATATGAATGAAAATGTGTTCCCTTATTATATGACAAAGTTCAACTTTTTCAATAAAACCAGAAATTTGAAAAATAATCAGTACTTTTATATAGCCGATTCCAATTATCTTTTTAATGGCCCACCCTATACTTATTAGAGTGGCTTCTTTTGTGAGGAAGGAAAAAAGTTGTTGATGTGCCCGACTAAAATGAAAGATTGGTTTGTTTTATGTATTCTCCCAAAATATTTTGATTTTATCATTGTCCGTTCGAGAGCTGGATGCGTTCAAAATAACCTCTATAAAACAGGTTTTTCTTGGATAAAATTCACGATGAAAATGGTATTGAGCAAAAAAAACAGCTAGAAATTAAAATCCGACGCGAGCCTTATCAAACCATATTAAAAACTTGGAATATGACCCAGTATAAAGGGCATATTTATACAATTTTAGTGCAATTTTTGATGCATTTTTTTTATAAAAACTGCATTAACTTCCACATTTTTAGTTCGATTTATGTTTTTAGGGGCTCGTTGGAGAGGTATTGATAACCAATTGAAATTTTTAGAATTTTCTAACCCATTAAGGGCTGCAAACTACATAGTAAGCACATTCTAGTCTTATATAAAGTTAATTTTTGGAAAGAAATTCAACCATTTCAAATTTTCCCACTTAAAAATTAAAACATGAATAATCTACATAAACTTTTTAAAGGGGAAAATTTTTTTAATGTTAAATTAACATAGACGAATGAAATTAAAAGTATATTTAGCGGACGTTTTTCTCTTTCATTTGATACCCATATCGTCATTGTATGACATGCAAAAGTACGAAACTAAATTATTGAAACATTTACATCCTTTGGAAATTAAAAGTCCTGTAAAAAAGACAAACACCTCTTCGTGGACTAGGGTATTATAAGTTAGTTTCGCGCCAAATGTTTGTAACACCAAGAAATAATTGAGCTAGACCCACCTTTAAGTATACGGATCGGCTTAGAATCACCAGCTGAATCGATTTAACGATGTCTGTCTGTCCGTCCGTCTGCTGTCCATCTAAGCTTGTTCGCACTCTACAGGTCGCAATTGCTGTCCGATTATCATGAAATTTGGCAGGAGTTACTTTCTTTGGCCAAGGACGATTGGCTTTGAATTTGGAGGAAATCGGTTCAGATTTAGATATAGCCCCCATACAAATGTTGCCCCCGATTTTACTTTTTCCGCTCTAGAAACCACATATTTTACCTGATTTTCTTTAAATTTGGTACAACATCTTATAATCCAACTAGAAACACCTATGCTGAATTTGGGTAAGATCGGTTCAGATTTAGATATAGCCCCCATACAAACTTCGCTCCCGATTTGACTTTTTCCGCGCTAAAATCCACATATTGTACCCGATTTTCTTTAAATTTGGTTAAACATCTTATAATCAAACTAGAAACACCTACGGTGAAAGTGGGTAATATCGGTTCAGATTTAGATATAGCCCCCATACACATGTCGCCCCGATTTGACTTTTTCCGCTCTAAAATCCACATCTTGTACCCGACATTCTTTAAATTTGGCACAACATTTTATAATCCAACTAGAAACACCTATGCCTTACCTATGGGTAAGATCGGTTCAGATTTAGATATAGCCCCACACAAATGTCGCTCCCGATTTGACTTTTTCCGTTTTAGAAAACACATATTTTACCCGATTTTCTTTAAATTTGGTACAACATCTTATAATCCAACTAGAAACACCTATGCAGAATTTGGGTAATATCGGTTCAGATTTAGATATAGCCCCCATACAAACGTCGCTCCCGATTTGACTTTTTCCGCTCTAAAATCCACATATTGTACCCGATTTTCTTTAAATTTGGTTAAACATCTTATAATCCAACTAGAAACACCTACGGTGAAAGTGGGTAAGATCGGTTCAGATTTAGATATAGCCCCCATACAAATGTCGCTCCCGATTTAACTTTTTCCGTTTTAGAAAACACATATTTTACCCGATTTTCTTTAAATTTGGTACAACATCTTATAATCCAACTAGAAACACCTATGCAGAATTTGGGTAAGATCGGTTGAGATTTAGATATAGCCCCTATACAAATGACGCTCCCGATTTCACTTTTTGTGCCCTCTAAAGCACATATAGTACCCGATTTTCTTAAAATTTTGCATAACTCCTTATAATCTAACAACATCTTAAATTCAACTAAAAACATCTATGGTGAAAGTGGGTAAGATCGATTCAGATATAGATATAGCCCTAATACAAATGTTGCGATTTGGCCAAACTTTACATATTATTTTTCGCCAATAAACATACATGGTGAAAGCGGGTCACATCATTCCAGGTTTCAATATTTTTTGTCAAACACATGCATTTACGTGATTCAAAAATCCTTCCCTATTCCTTTTTTACTGAATTGAATAGTATTGAATGATATAGAAAGTGGGGTGGCTCCGTCCGTCTTCAGCCTTTCCATACTAGTTGGGGAGATGCCAATATGTCCATACTTTGAAATAACCCAAATGGGGCCCCATTCTGCTCTGTTACAGATCTAGAAACTACATATATATAGGTTAATACACATTTATGTATGTATACTTTATGTATAGGTTTTAATGTAGTCAAATTCCAAATTTTCGAAAAACTGGTTCTTAACGCATGATTCCCATTATCATAAACTCATAAAAACTAACCATCGGCGTTTCATTTCAAGTGCCCGACGAAGCTATATGACGTCCTACTTCTCAATATTATATTATAATTCCGTTTGTTTTTTCTGTTGATTTGATAAATGTTTCAATTCTGTAATCAATTCACTGATTTCATATCGTAAATAAATGTCTTGCCTCAATCTTATCACTCCACCCAAGTTCCTCCACTCAATTCAGTCTCGTAGTTTTTTTCACAGCTTTACTAGCTCAATCTTCACTATTTCCATATTTTATTGTGCAAGGATCCTAATAGATGTAAGCAGGGTTGTCAGATTATGTTGTAGCTCTATCGCCAAATCAGTTGTAAGAAATCGACAAATTCCATTTTATATTTAGTTCTTGTAAAAAATGTATGGAATGCAGATATAATATTTGAATTGAATATTTTCAACATTTCACGATAAAGAATTAAAACATATTTAATTGGTATTTATTATTCTTATTAAAAGTTAAAGATGTTCTTATATCGTGACCTAGTTTAGGCAATTCATAATGCAGAATACACTTTCAACGCGGGGATTACTGATTAAAAACAATTAACATTAAAAAATATACCTTTTCTCCTTTATGAAGAAGTTTCTAATATTGAGTTGATCTCTTTCTCCCGTTTTCATGGACCAATGTCTCCTAAATATTAATTCAGGTATTTTAAATGAATGCATTTGAAAAACCTGTTTTAGTAGAAAAGTCAATGCATGCATTCGTTCAAAAATAGCGGTTTCGGTCCTCTACATTTATTACAGTTTTTGAATATTACTATTTCTCATTTCTAAATTATACATTGTTTGTTTATAATCGATGGGAATACGCCTATTTTTTACTTTTTACGAAAACCACAATATGTAACAAAATACAATTATCTTTAAAATAAGCCTTCACTCTTTGAATCGTAGCTATGCGTTTTCACACAATACCATTTGCAATGTTCCTACCTCGAACCTTTTATCTTGATTTCTCTAATTCTCAATTGGTCATATCTTTTAAAAAATCTTTTTTTCGTCCTCTATTAATCAAATATTTTATAGAGAGCAGTTATTCTACTAGGTTGCAAAGAAATCGGAAATGATAATTTTAAAAGTGTTCGGTTTGAAATGAACGCATATCTATGACTTGCATACTAATCTATATATATAAAAGAGTTGCGGTACTGACTGACTTATCATTGACCAGCCCCCAGACCAAACGGCTGAAGCCAGGGTCATGAAATTTTCAGGGTAGTTCCCAAATATGACGTAGACGTCGACTAAGAAAGGGTTTTACGAAATTCGTATTTTTAGGGGATAAAATGGCCCAAAAAGGGATAAACATCGAACCTTCGTCCTGACTAAACGGCAGTAGCTATCAACATGAAATTCGGTGAGTTCCTTGCAATGACCATGCAGACGAGCTACAAATAGGGATTTTTCGAAATTTGTATTTTTAAGGGGAGAGCGGGACAAAAAGGGATAAAAATGGGACCAACTAAAGTATTGCAGATAGAATCGTGAAATGTGGTATGTAAATTCCACAAGTAAAAATAGATTTTTTCAAAATTTGTATTTTTAGGGGGCGAGAGGGATAAAATGGTACCAACTAAAGTATTACAGCTAGAATCGTGAAATTTGGTTGTAAATTCCTCTGACCATGTAGAAGCGCAGTATAATTGAATTGTTCGAAATTTGTACTTTTTAGGGGGTAGGCGGGACAAAAAGGGTTCCAATTTAAGAATTGCAGCTATAGTCAGGAAATTTGGAGTGTAAACTGTGTGTAAAGCGCAATCTTGAAATTTTCTTATGGGGGTGAGCAACAAGGGATAAAAGTAGTACCAACTAAAGTATTGGAGCTATAGTCGTGAAATGTGGTGTGTAAGTTCCACTGACAACGAGAAGGGCAAATCTAAACGAATTTTTCTAATTTTGTACCTATAAACAATGAGCGGGATAAAAATAGTACTAACTAAAATATTTCAGATATAGTCGTGAAATTTTGTGTTTAAATTTCTCTGACAAAGTAGACTTGCAACATAAATGGATTTCTCGAAATTTGTACTTTTAAGTTGCGAGCGTGACAAAAAGGGATAAAAATGGTAACAACTTTAGTATTTTTCTGACCATATAGAAGCGCAGTAGTTTGATTTTTCGAAATTTGTACTTAAAAGGGTGATACGGGACAACAAGGAATAAATGTGTTACCAAATAAAGTACATATTTTTAGGGGAAGCAAAAACACATTTTACCTATAGTGATTTTTCAAAATGTGTACTTTTTGGGAAAGAAGTGCTAAAAGTTATAATCTGGCTGGCTGAATCTAGAAGCATTAGATCGAGGATATAAATGGTTGTAATATTTTGTTCAAAACTTGGTAGAAATTTATACATACGAAGTAGTTCAGCTAAAATAGTGCATATCGACAAGAACATTCCTTTGACTGTGTGTGAGTGCTAGCTAATAGGAGGTTTCCAAATTACTATTTTAGATTTATCTATATCCATCAAATGAAAATTAAATAGATAATAAAGTCGCCAAACATATTTAAAACTCGCCACGTTTGGCGAGAAATCGCCATATCTGACAACCGTGAATGTAAGTACACTATACCCAACAAAAATATAAAAAACCGACATGAAAATACCGTTTCCTCCGGTTTGTCGAAATTAGCATTTTTCAAAAACCGGTAGACGGTGGCGATGCCCAACACCAGATTTCGCTTTTGACATCTCCAATATAAATATGATCTTATGCGTGATGTGGTTCTGTCACCTTTCTTTCATCCATATTCCACTAATGTTTGGAGAAGTGTTCCTTTCATATAATCATTGCCACTTTTTAGTAGCGCCGTCCAAGCAACCGTCCACCAACTCCTAAATCTCTTTCTCACCCATTAGATGGGCGAGTTTCGTTTCGGGAAAATACGCAACATGCACATGAAAAATGTGTACAATGAACGACTGCTGCATAATTGCTAAAAAAGGAAATTGCATTAGGCGAAGGAGTTGCCAACCGTTGCAACCTTTCTTTTCCATTTTCTCCATTTTCCACTGAAAAACAGCAAAAAATAAAGAAAACTATAACACGAAAACTGAAAATCATGTGATACGGAATTAAGTTGAAATTTTTCATTATTACAAAGTATTTTACGGATTTTGTCTTGCCTTTCTTCCTGTGCCATACACTTGCACACACACGCACACCCATCCAACACATTCATATACCCAGTTTTACGATTTTGGTGCAAATGGAATTTTAAACGCAGCATAGATTACGTTACGAACAATTCCAAGGTACATAATTGGATATGTCTGCCGTCACCAGAAATAATTGCAACATTTAAAAAGATTCAACATGAATTTGGCAAAGATTTCACATTTCATCTTTGGGGATTTCGCGAGGAAACGAAAAAAATTACCTATTCTAGCAGTTCAGCGCTTGATGTAACAGAGACCATCATCCACAGTAACAACAATCTGCGGAGTGGATTTTATGTTCAAGTTCAAAATGTTGGGTAATTGGAACTACTGGAGGGAGAAAAAGTTTTCGTTTTCTTGTATGCATTTGACGTTTCCGCTGTGCCCAAGATGTTCCACTGAGATTTAAGTAAGTAGCTGTAATGTAAATTATAATATTTAAACATTTAATGATTCAACTTGCATTTTGCAATGACTTCATTGGGGATAATAATTTACCTGTTATGTTATTCGCGCTGAATGTTCGCTTAAGTTACAAATGTTGGGTAATTGAAGCTCCTCAAGGAACACTCGTTTTCGTTTTTGTACGCATTTGATTTTTATCCCGTGGTCAACATGCTCAAGAGGGATTTAACGAAATAATTGCAACGTTTGGTAAGAAAACTGAAAACTGAATCCGGACTGTACCGACTTCATGATACGCTGCAACCGTCTAAACGCCATTACGTGGATATGTATAAATGGGCAGGACTAATATTAGGGGGGGGGGGGTGGTTTGTGGTATTTGTTCAGTTTAGCTCTCAGCCTTTTAGTTTAGGTTACGTTGTGGTGACATTCAGAATGTTAGCATCTGACTCACTTAGACCAGAATAGTGAAAGGTAATCAAGGGCGAGAATCGATTCTCGATTACCCGAACAACTACATTTCAATCCGATTCTTAGAATAGAAGAATCGGACCCGAGAATCGATTCTTAATCGGAATCGGTTGCAATGTTGAACCATGGAATAAAACTCTATATTTGAGATTAAATCTAAAATATATAAATGTGAAATTAACAACATATTTTGTATGTGTATTCGTTTCATTAAAAATAATTCTTTTTTATTGATGTTGTCGAACCATTCGTTCGTAATATTTGTTCTCCATCGATCTATTTTCTTTGTTTCCGTTTATCTCAGACGAAAAAGTATAGGGTTTTCTAATAGGTATTTGACAACTTTGAATTTAATTTGTGAACGCACTATTTCACTGATCGTCTAACTGATACTTTTCTGTTTCTCAGTAAACTCAACATTTTCATCATGGTAAAGTACACGAACGAACAACGTATGCAAATTATAACAAGTAAGGAAAGGCTAAAGTCGGGCGGGGCCGACTATATGATACACTCCACTTTCTATCCGAATACAATTCAATTCGTTAAAAAATTGAAAACTGGAAGAATTTTTGTATGCTTCCTAATCATAGGCTAATATGACCTGACCCAATTTGTCAAATCGTGAAGAATATTTGTATCGGGACTATATCCTAACATGGAATGATGTGACCCACTTACACAATAGGTTCTTTCAGTTCAAGTATAACGTGTTATGCTTAATATGAAGAAATTATCTGAAAATACGTGGTTTCTGGGGGGAAAAGTCAAGCTGAGAGCGAATATAAATACAAAGCTATATATAAACCTGAACCGTTTTCTCCATGGGTGTTTATAGTGGAAACATTAGATATTTTGCCAAATTTGAAGAAGATCTGTTAAAATATGTGGTATGTAGAGCACTAAAAGTCAAATCGGGAGCGAAATTTGAATGGGAGCTATATATAAATTTGAACCGATCTGACCTATTTTGAACACAGGTGTTCCTAGTTTAAATATAAGATGTTTTGTCAAATTTGTAAACTATCTGATAAAAATGTGGTTTCTAGAGCGGAAAAAGTCAAATTGGGAGCGAAATTTGTATGGGAGCTATATATAAATCTGAACCGATCTGACCCATTTTCACTTGGGTGTTTCTAGTGGAAACATAAGATATTTTGCCAAATTTGAAGAAGATATGTTAAAATATGTGGTTTCTAGAGCAGAAAAAGTCAAATCGGGAGCAGAATTTGAATGGGAGATATATATATATAAATCTGAACCGATCTAACACATTTTCACCACAGATGTTTCTAGATGAAATATAAGATATTTGCCAATTTTGAAGAAGATCTGTTAAAATATGTGGCAGAAAAAGTCAAATCGGGAGCGAAATTTGGATGGGAGCTATATATAAATCTGGACCGATCTGACCTATTTTCACCACAGGTGTTCCTAGTTTAAATATAAGATGTTTTGCCAAATTTGAAAACAATCTGATAAAATATGTGGTTTCTAGAGCGGAAAAGTAAAATTGGGAGCGAAATTTGTATGGGGGCTATATATAAATCTGATCCGATCTGACCCATTTTCATCATGGGTGTTTCTAGTGGAAATATAAGATGTTCTACCAAATTTGAACTAAATCTGTTAAAATATGTGGTATTTAGCGAGAAAAGAGTCAAATCGGGAGTGAAATTCGTATGGGGGCTATATCTAAATAATCGGTAATCACGCCATGATTACCGATTATTTTTGGCCCGAATTGAAAAACTTAGACTTGGACGACATGTGGTTTCAACAGGCACAAGCCACAAAGCACACGTTACAATCGATTTATTTAAAAAAGATGTCAAGTCCTTATTGAAAACCTCTGTATATGTATACGGTGTTTAATAACTTTTTTATACTCATTATTACACGCATTACATTTTTTTTATAAATTATTATTATGAATATGGCAATAGAGGTTTAATTTCTCGAACATTATTCATATTGAAAATAATATTAAAAATTAACAGTTATGTTAAAATTGAAACTACATTGAAATTCGCATTCAAAATATTTAAAGTTGAATATTTAAGTTGTGTTCGATTTTGTATTTAAGTAATATTTTAATATTAAATTTTAATTCCAGCAAAATATTCCATAAATAGTAAAGTAACACTGTGCAACATTTTTGAAGTCATTTCAAAATAACCATATACGGACACCGCTACATGATAAAAGACCAAAAAAAAAAAGACCCGTGTTTTTTTTTCCCCCAAAGTCATGCACTTTTTTTTTTATGGGCCCCCAGAGATTTGAGGCCTCGGTGTAATTTTTGGAAAAAAGTGATCATATTCTCAGGCTCATATCTTGCAAACCTTTTTTCCCCTGTTCAGGTCCATAGGTAGCAAACCGTTGAAAATTCAGGGAAACACTCAACTACAAAAATGTACCTAAGATCTCAATAAACAACTTTGTAGAACATACAAAATCAATTAAACTTCATCTTCAAGGTCAAAATCACAAATGTCGTCGAATAAATCGTATAGGCTGTAATGTGTGTAGGTAGCGTATACGTGCTGTTGATTAAGGATAATATCACTCATACGCTCTGTAGTCGCACTGACCTTTAACAGAAACAGTCCTGCAGAATATATTTTTCCTACCTAAACGGTGTTAAGAATCATTCCTAGGAAGTTCATATGTTCTACAAAGTTGTTTATTGAGATCTTAGGTACATTTTTGTAGTTGATTGTTTCCCTGAATTTTCAACGGTTTGCTACCTATGGACCTGAACAGGGGAAAAAAGGTTAAAAAAAATCGAATTTTTTTAAGTTTTTTGCGATTTTGACCTTGAAGATGAAGTTTTTTTGATTTTATATGTTCACAATTATTGTTCTTTATGACAAGAGCTAGAACTTTGCCTCAGAGAGTAAATCAAAATTCGGTTTGCAAGATATGAGCCTGAGAATATGATCACTTTTTTCCAAAAATTACACCGAGGTCTCAAATCTCTGGGGGCCCATAAAAAAAAGTGCATGACTTTGGGGGAAAAGAAAAAACACGGGTCTTTTTTTTTTTGGTCTTTTATCATGTAGCGGTGTCCGTATATGGTTATTTTTTTTCGTGTTGCACTGTGTAATTAAAGAAAAGCATAGTCGGAAAATAGTCCGTCTGCTTACAGACTTACTGACAGTGTTTGACTTTTACTTTAAAATTTAAACTTTCTTGAGAAACTTGCAAACAAATTTTAATTAAAAACTAGACGAAATAGTAATATAGTTAATATGAGAAATAAATCCATAATCAAATTTCGATTATATAGAATCAATAAACATCATCATGTTAATATATTACATATCGTAGCTTCTATGAAGACTTTTATTGTTATTGTTAGGTCCGCTCTACATGTACCGAGGAATTCAATCAAGTTTTGTGTATTGTTTCTTTAAAATTTAAACTTTTTTTTTTTTTTTTTTTTTTTTTTTTTATTATTATTAGTCTATAGATACAAATATCCTTACAGACTAAAAGACTAATATACATATATACACTTATGAATTACTTAATTTTTAGGTATTTAAATACAAAATAATTTTTCTTTTAATAGAGTTTTTATTTTCCGATAATTCAATGATGTGGTAGTATTTATTAAATTGAACACATAAGCGGCGGAACGGATCATTATTAGCGTAATTTGTGCGGAAGTAATCAATGTGAATCAACTGAAAATTTCTAGTAGGTCTATGAGGTATATTTATAAACATTCTGTTCATGATAAAATTTGAATCAATGTTGCCCTGTAAAACATTCATCAGGAAAGTAATGTTCAGCATAGTACGACGACTTCTCAAAGATGGTAATTTAATATGATTAAGTCTATACTCATATGACGGCAGTGTACGGGGGTTCCACCCACGTCCACGTAGACAAAATAAGAGGAATTGTTTTTGCACAGATTCAATAATGTTACTATGAATAGTGTAAGATGGATCCCATATAACAGAACCATACTCAAGTATACAGCGAACCAAAGAGGTATATAATTGCTTAGTGACTGAAAGATCAGAAAACTCCTTACTCCAACGCTTCATAAAACCAAGAGCACTATAAGCTTTGTTTACTATCATTGAAATGTGAAGTCGAAAGTTCAGACGTTGATCTAATAAGATTCCGAGGTCCAGAAAAGTATCTACAGTATCAAGTTCTTGATCACCAAGGAAATAATTGGTTCTAGGATGTTTAACTCTAGAAAATGCTATATGTTTACATTTCAAAATATTTAGTTCCATTAAATTTACTTTACACCATTCATAAAAGCAATCAAGATCAGATTGTAGGTAATATTGCTCCAACGGGTCTTTAAACGACCGAAATATTTTCACATCATCAGCATACATTAGAATATTGGAATGTCGAATTACAGATGGAAGGTCATTAATAAATAGTGTAAATAAGACAGGGCCAAGATGACTTCCTTGTGGTACACCGGAAGACACCAAAATTTCCTTTGAAATAGCATTTCCGAATTTTACCCTTTGGATTCGACCACATAAATAGCATTTTAACCAAGATAATAATAAGTTACTAAAGCCCATATAATCTAATTTTTTCAAGAGAAGGTTATGATTAACTTTATCAAAAGCCTTACTAAAATCTGTGTAAATCGTATCCGTTTGCATTCGGCTTTTAAATCCATCATTCACAACTGTAGTAAGTTCCAATATATTCGTTATGGTTGATCGGGATCTACGAAATCCGTGTTGACAACAGGACAACAATGACGAAACTTGATGAGATAACATGTCAGTTACAATTTTCTCCAAAAGCTTTGGAATAGCGCTAAGTTTTGCAATGCCTCTATAATTCGATACGTCCATCTTGCTACCAGATTTAAACATTGGGATTATATATGATTCTTTCCAAAGAGGTGGTAAATAACCATAACATAATGATCTATTAAATATTAAGCAGAGAGGATACGAAAGAACATCAGCACAATATTTTAGTATGTTAGTGGGAATTCCATCAGGACCAGGATTAAATGTACTCTTTAATGACTTCAAATTTTCCAAGACCGTACACCTACTTATATAAGAAACATTTACTGGTGAATATTCAACAATGTTATAAGGATAAGAACTTGACTGATCAAATGTTTTATTAGAGTAAGTCGTTGAAAAAAAGTTAGCAAATATGTTACTAATTGATATATCATCATCAGCAACAATGGGGCCAAATTTCAAAGAGTTTGGAAAAGTACGTAATCGGCGTTTGGAATTTACAAATTTATAAAAAGATTTAGGATTACTTTTCAGTTGGTTTTTCATAGATATCACGTAATTATTGTATGCTCTTCTGTTCTCAGTATTGTAATTAGATCTTGCGATGGAATATTTAGAAAAGTCGGTAGAAGAACCAGTTTTTTTGTATCTTTTAAATAATTTGTTTTTCTTATTCTTGAATCTTGCCAGTTGATTAGTGTTCCAAGGTGGGCCAATATTGTCACGTTTTAATATTTTAGGAACTGATTTAGAAATACAATTATGCAATGCACTGTAGAAATTTTCTATCACAACGTCTAAAACCTTGGACGAGAGAATATCATTCCAATTAATAGTGGATAAAAGTGTGTTGAGTTTAGAGTAATCTGTTTTAGAAAAACAGTATTCTTTTTTACTTTTAATACATTTTGAAGTGTTTGTAAAAGAGTTTGAAGGAATCATTATTTTTAAATCAATTGTAGGATGATAGCGATCTTCAGGGTGTGTCACCGGATTAGACGAGTTCAGCAAAACTTCCGACGGTTGGTTGACAAAAATTAGATCTAAAAGTTTACCAAATGAATTATAAACGTTATTAACTTGAGATAGTCCATAATCTAACAATGATTCAATGTATTCATTAACACAGGTGTTTACAATAACAGGCAATAGAACATTCGAGTCAAATAACTGATTCCAAGTGATAACAGGTAAGTTGAAATCACCAAGAACAATTAGGATGTCACGTGAAGTCGAAGATTTGAAAGCCAATTTAATTGCGGAAACATGTTTGGTGTAAAATGAAACATCAGAACCGGGAGGAATGTAAGAACATGAAACGAATAAAGAAAAAGTTCTAAATCGAACTTTTACTGCTACAAATTCAATACCAACAACGGAAGATAGTATAATTTGTTCGGCAGAAAAGTCGATGGAGACTGCAATTAGAACCCCACCACCTGTTTTTTTACTTTTATCCACACGATCACATCTGAATATCTGATACTTTCCACATAGAATTTCGGAATTTAAAATTTTTTCTGTAAGCCAAGTTTCAGTAAAGGTAATAATATGATAATTCATATTGAAACTATCAATATATAAATTAGTTAATTTAGAATTTAAGCCTCTAACATTTTGATAAACTAAATGAGCATAATTATCGGAAGGTAGATGTATTAGTTTTTTGATACTTCACTTGAGCGCAACGGTAAATATGCTATATCGGTTCGACCATTATCTCTATACACATATTCGTGAATTATAGCTTTTGGCGGCCAGAAATCAGGATTAACAACAGCATCGAATACGTCTTCTGGAACGATGATTTTAAAAGAGGCCTTGCTACGTTTCTCCGTATATTTAAATTTAAAGACATTAATTTCAATATTTTCATCCAACTTTGATTTAACATATGAAGCAACATCTTCTACTGTAGTATCAGCAGCAAAACGGGCAGCAAATATAGTTTTTTTTGATGACACCACTACTAATTGTTTAGGAGGGTTGGATTTATTGGGTGTGTGTGTAGGCGAGTAGAATTTTGTAGATCCAGACGGGGTTACGTCCAATGCAGCAACTACAGTATTTTGCGGAATGGTTTTTTCAATTTGTAAAGGAGTAGCGGCATTTCCGTGAGCTTCACTTATATTAATGGATGGAGCCGTACGTTGATCTTGTTCAATAACTTGGTTATCCAAAATTGGGATTGATGAGACAGTATCAGATGTTTTCTTTCGTTTGCGTAGGGAATCAGATGGTGATTGTAGAAATTGTTCAACGCAAGAGGCACTCTCAAAGACTTCCTTATATTTAGAAAACTTTTCGGTAAGGGATATAAGATCATTATTAATTTGATCAAATACCTTACGAGTATTTTTGAAGAACAAATAGAACTCCACATCAAACACTTTGCATTTTTTGCAACACCAACGCAGACCTTTATCCTCAATTAAGTTATCAGCAGTACGAGCAGCCAATTCAACACATTTAGCATGGTATGATGTATTGCATAGCCAACAAGATACCATGGGTTCATCTAATTTGTTGATTTTACAATTTAATTTAGAGCAAGGCATTGTTATATATTTGCAACTTGCAATCAATTTCCAACAGGGGTTGTTAAAAGTGTGGTGAGTAGTACAGTGGTGAAAAGAAGAAACTTGCAAACAACTGTTTTAAAAAAGGGGTTCTAATGATAGATTTGTGAAATGCGATTTTGGAAACGACGGATGTCGGACGGATGTATCAAATGTTTTCTCGAAAATCTTAATATTAAAATGTAAATGATTTCCAAACATTCACGAAGTACTGTATTGATGGATGCATTGATAAAAAATGTATTAAATAATTCAACGAATTTTCATATATTTCTATTTCATAATATTAATGACATTGTAATACAAATTGAAAATTAGAAATCTATCTGCAAGGATAAATTCGGTATCAAAATATTTCTATAGCACTTTTTCCATTTTGTGGATTTTTCAAATGCTTGCTTGCTTCCAAAACAACAAAGTGTTTGGTACATATTGTGCCGTTAACTTTTATATATTTTTAATTTTTCATAATAATTCACACTGAATTTATGATATATTCTTTAATTTTTTATTATTACAATTATCAGCTTAAAAATTTTCTCAACTTTTAAATTTAACAACTTGTAACCGCCAAAAGTACAAACTTTTGCGTTGTTTTCTACAATATTCAACTTCGATTCCCAAGCATCGATAATCGATTCGACCTAATGCATGACCTAATCGACCTATGCATTTCACGAAATACTTCATCTTATCGACGTCTATGGCCAAGTCAAGCTCCCAAAGATAGCAGAACCCAGTGTAAAGTTGGAGTTAAAATAATGATTGTTGAAACGATTATTGAAACACACGGTGTTACAAACAAATGCACAAATCTGTTATTTCCCTGTATACCAAAGTGTGGCAAGGATATAGAAATTTTCAACATGAACTTTACAAAGATTTCGTATATCTTCTTTAGAGAATTCTTGAGGAATAAATAACATAATACATTTCTATGAGTAGACCATCCACTGAGTTTACACAGTTTACAGAAATCTTTCAAAGGAATTGAAAGCGTTTGCTAATAAGAACTCCTTCAAAGAAACAAAATTTGTAAGCATTTGACGTTAAGCATATGCTCAACATACTCAACTAATATTTAAGGAGCAGCGTATAGTAAATTTTCACTGATTCGAATAAAAAAAATGAGAATTCTCGATATGTTAATACTTTAACGGGTGTTTTGTGTGCATTTCAAATAAACGCAACAACACGTTTTACACAATGTGGGGATTTGTCCCCAACTATGGGGATTTTATGGTGGTCAAAAGGGCATGGAAATATATACATGCAATTTTTGTGGGGATTTCTTAATATATTTCTCGGGTTTTGTGGGAAATTTGTGGCGTGGATTCCACCCCACTGAAAAGAGTGGATATCACCCATTTCAATTATGGTAATGCTAACTGGAGAAGATTTCATCAAGCAATTAATAGCAGCATATCACAGACGGTCGAAACGTATACATTTATTAGCTATTGAGAAATCGATAATATCTTATTTTAAATGCAAGAGATCTGTCAACTCCCAAGTCCAACCACATCCATTGCAGTATCCTACCTGGTGATATAATGAGGTACATTGACGAAAAGAAAAACAACAAACGTAAATCACAACGTGCAACAAACACACAACAACAACATTTTTATAATCAGTGTTCAAAATTTCTAAGTAAATTGATAAACAGACGCATTACACTGAAAGAAATGAAAAGTGGTCTAAGCTATTCAACAATATGAAGTCAGGCGATAAACGCTTCTGGAAATCGAGTCGAAGTTTGAGGGGCAAATCAAGTAACCAAATACCCTACCTTGTGGACAATCACATAAAACTGGTACCAGGTTCCGAAAAAGCCGACATATTAGAAAAAGAACATTTGCAAAATACATATCCTTACCAGTAATTATACCCATTCATTTGACAACATAGTTCATAGAACAGTAGCAAAATTTAAAATTGAACCACCTTCAATTGATTGCGTCAGTAGTGAACTATGGTGTCACACCAAAGAGATCGACCTTACTGAGTCAAGCCTTGACATGGTCAAGGCTTGATGCCAGTTCGTCGACTTAATTCGCGATTTCTACAAGTGCACAGGAGCCTAATATGCCACACTCGTCTGCGACTCATTGGATACTGCTACATACAAGTATCCAGCTGAGCGTAATGTCATGCGTCTGAATTTGGCTGAAATTTGTTTTGTGACAATATTAATGGCGCAGAGATATCCACGATTCAAAAAAATCTGTAGCTCGGATTTCTCGTTTAAAAAAAACAGTTAGACCGGGTATTTTCTGGTTTTCTTGAAACAATACAATATGAGGAAATATTTTCATTATATGGTAATTCCAAAGATTTTAAGCTAGTATGGAGTTTCTTTGACCTTAATTAATTTTAGTCCATTTTAATGGAATTAAAATTTCTTGCAGACTATGATTAAAAATATTCAATAATAAAATAGTCGGTATATAATTTTACTGACTATTTAAATATAATGACAAAAAATACTTTGAAGATATACATAGTTTGATGTATTTTGATCTGGTAGATTTTTATACCCTACACCACTTCGTGGACTAGGGTATTATAAATGTTTGTAACACCAAGAGTAATAATAATAATCGAGCTAGACCCACCTTTAAGTATACGGATCGGCTTAGAATCACCAGCTGTCTCTCCGTCCGTCTAAGTCCGTCCATCTAATTGTGGAATTGTGGTCTGATTGTCATGAATTTGGCAGAAATTACTTTTTTTGGCCAAGGACGATTGGTAGTGAATTTGGAGGAAATCGGTTCAGATATAGATATAGCCTCCACACGAACATCTCTATAATTTACACTATTACTACTCTAGAAAACACAGGATCGTGTTATATTTGAACTAGAAACCACTCACGGGAAAGTGAACCACATTGGTTTATGTTTTGATATAGCCCCCATACAAATGTTCCTCCGATTTACAATATTACTGCTCTCAAATGCACATTTTACATCGGATCTTGTCGGATCAAATTTCACACACAATGCTACATTCTGACTAGAAACAAATATTTTGTAAGCCAGCTATATAGGTCAATGTTTTGGTATAACCCCCCATACAAATGGCCCCCAGTTTACTCTATTATCGCTCTAGAACCCACATCAGACATTGGATTTTGATAAACATATTGCAGATCATGTTATATTTCAATGAAGAAACAAATTTTTCGTGTAAGCATTTGACGTTAATCATATGCTCAACTAATATTTAAGGAGCTGTGTATAGTAAATATTCACTGATTCGAATAAAATAAATGAGAATTCTCGATATGTTAATACTTTAACGGGTGTTTTGTGTCCATTTCAAATAAACCCAAAAAAAAACGTTTTACACAATGTGGGTAGTTTACCCCAACTATGGGAATTTTATGGTGGTCAAAAGGTGATATAATAAGGTACTTTGAAAGTGGTCTAAAAAGGCCGACTTTTTAATGTAGCGTCCTTACATTTTACATCGGAAGATTTTCAAATTTTGCAGATTATATTATATTTCAACTGAGAATACGTACTATGAAAGTCAAATATAAGGGCCCATATTTTGGTATAACCCCCATATAACCCCCGTACTATAATACAGCTCCAGAACCAATATCGTGCGTAGGATCTCGATAAAATTTTGCAGATCATGTCACATTTCAACTAAGAATACCAACATTAAAGTGATCTATATGGAACCACTTTTAATGTGGCGTCCTTACAAATGGGCCCATTTTCATTTTTACCCCTGAAGGACGCAAATTTCACATCGGATTTTTTTTATACACTCCACGAGAGTATTATGTGAATTTGTTTGTAACACCCAAAAGGAAACGAGATACACCGTTAATTATACCGATCGACAGAATCACTTTTTAAATCGATTTAGCAATGTCCGTCTGTTTGTCATCTATTCTTGTAATCAAAGTACAGGTCGCAATTGCAGCCAGAATCAACTGAAACATTGCACAACGAAGTATTTCGGTACAACGACGAACGCTATTTAATCAAAAAAAAATCGGCTTAGATATAACCCCCATACGAATTTCACTCTCGATTTCACTCTTTTCACTCTAAATACCACATATTTTAACAGATATTCTTCAAAATTGGTATTATATTTCAACTAGAAACACCTGTGTTGAAAATGTGTTAGATCGGTTCAGATTTATATATAGCTCCCATACAAATTTCGCTGCCAATTTGATTCTTTCCGCTCTAGAAACCTCATATTTTAACAGATCTTCTTCAAAGTTGGAAAAATATCTTATATTACACTAGAAATACGCACGGTGAATATGGGTCAGATCGGTTCAGATTTATATATTGCTCCCACACAAATGTCACTCACGATCTTCACTTCTTCAAATCTTCCAAAATATCTTATATTTCGACCAGAAACGCCCATGGTGAAAATGGGACAGATCGATAGCTCCCATACAAATTTCGCTCCCGGCTTGACTTTTTCCGCCCCAGAAACCACGGTTTTGCATTGAATTTCTTCAAATTAAGCATAACACGTTATACTTGAACTTGAAGATTCCATTGTGAATGTGTTTGGAATAATCCTTCCCATGTTCACTTTTTTACCGAGTTCAATTGTATTTGGATAGAAAGTGGAGTGTATCATATAGTCAGCCCCGTCCGACTTTAGCCTTTCCTTACTTGTTTTTATATTATATTTCACCTAAGAATAATACTACCTACCGCGAATGAGAAATATATAGGCCCATGTTTTGGACCAGGCCCCAAGTGTTGTTATGGGTCCCCTTTCAATGTCGGTCCGATTCATCATATTATTGCAGTAAAATTTGTCTCTGTCTGCCGGAAAATTGGATCAATTATAATATTATTTACCATATTCGTTAAATGTATAATTTATATAAACTACATAAAATTGTTCCCTTGAAACACCTAGGTTTGGTATTAAAAACGAGGTATATACGCAGGGAGTGGTGTAGGGTATTATATAATTGGGCCCGCCCGCACCTTAGCCTTTCCTTACTTCTTTGTCTTTAAAGACAAAAGTTACCCCCGAAAGTTTGCAAGGGTCCTAAAAGTTATGGTCGTGTTGCTTATAGTGTAACCAAATACGATACTGTCTCCCAGTATATTAGTCCATACGATAAATATGTACAATTGTAGGACCCCTTGTGAAACCTCTAAATACAAATTAATGTTGCTGAACTTGGTGCCAGAGTCACCGAGCAATTTGGCTGCATTTGCTCTCATATGTGCCCATAAGAAATACTTGATAAACTATTTAAGCTGCGCTCGGCGTTTTTATACACTCCACGAGAGTATTATGTCTTTGTGCATTTGTTTGTAACACCCAAAAGGAAACGAGATAGACCCATTGTTAATTATACCGATCGTCTTAGAATCACTTTCTGAGTCGATTTAGCAATGTCCGTCTGTCTGTCTGTCCGTCCGTCCGTCCATCTATTCTTGTAATCACGATACAGGTCGCAATTGTAGACAGAACCAAATGAAACTTTGCACAACGATGTTTTTCGGGATAAGGACGAACGCTATTTAATTTAAAGAAAATCGGTTCAGATTTAGATATAGCTCCCATACGAATTTCACTCCCGATTTGACTCTTTTCACTCTAGATACCACATATTACAACAGATTTTCTTTAAAATTGGCAAAACATCTTATATTGTAACTAGAAACACCTGTTGTAAAAATGTGTTAGATCGGTTCATATTTATATATAACTCCCATACAAATTTCTCTCCCGATTTGACTTTTTCCGCTCTAGAGACCACATAATGTATCAGATTGTCTTCAGATTTGGTAAAACATCTTATATTCCCACTAGAAACTCCCATGGTGAATATCGGACAGATCGGTTCAGATTTATATATAACTCCCATACAAATTTCGCTCCCGATTTGACTTTTTCCGCTCTAGAAACCACATAATGTATCAGATTGTCTTCAGATTTGGTAAAACATCTTATATTTCCACTAGAAACACCCATGGTGAATATCGGTCAGATCGGTTCAGATTTATATATAGCTCCCATACAAATTTCGCTCCCGATTTGACTTTTTCCGCTCTAGAAACCACATATTGTATCAGATTGTCTTCAGATTTGGTAAAACATCTTATATTCCCACTAGAAACTCCCATGGTGAATATCGGACAGATCGGTTCAGATTTATATATAACTCCCATACAAATTTCGCTCCCGATTTGACTTCTTCCGCTTCTTCGATTGTCTTCAGATTTGGTAAAACATCTTATATTTCCACTAGAAACACCCATGGTGAATATCGGTCAGATCGGTTCAGATTTATATATAGCTCCCATACAAATTTCGCTCCCGATTTGACTTATTCCGCTCTAGAAACCACATATTGTATCAGATTGTCTTCAGATTTGGCAAAACATCTTATATTTAAACTAAGAACATCTATGGTGAAAATCGGTTCAAATTTAGATATAGCCCCCATACAAATATCGTTCCCGATTTGACATTTTCCTCTGTAGAAACCATATATTGTACTCGATTTTCTTTAAATTTGGCACAACAGCTTATAATCTTACTAGAAACACCTATGCAGAAATTGGGTAAGATCGGTTCAGATTTAGATATAGCCCCCATATAAATGTCGCTCCCGATTTGACTTTTGCCGCTTTAAAAGCCACATATTGTGCTCGATTGTCTTTAAATTTCGCACAACATCTTATAATCTAACTAAACAAAACTATGGTGAAAGTGGGTAAGATCGGTTCAGATTTAAATATAGCCCAAATTCAAATGTTGCTCCCATAAGTTTAACCGATTTTGGCCAAACTATACATTTTATATTTCACCTATTTCGTTCCAGGTTTCAATATATCCTCATACAAATGTCCTTTCCGATATAAATTTTTTTGTCAAACACATACATTTACAGGATACAAAAAACCTTCCCTTTTTCACCGAATTGAATTGTATTCGGATTGAAAGTGGAGTGTATCATAGAGTCGGCCCCGCCCGACTTTAGCCTTTCCTTACTGGTTTTGGTTTTGAGTTTGTTACTCAAAATATAGTATCGCAATGAAAACACGGTTGGCGTAAAAAACCCGTGTTTCCCGGTTTTCGAAAACCGCGATTTTCAAAAACCCGACGGTCGGTCTCAGACGAAAAACCCGGTTGACCCGGTCTTCGGTCTCGGGTGTGATAATGTCTAATGTCTTCCCTAACGCTTCCCACAATACCACAGATACGTACGTAAGTGAGTATCGATCTTGTTATCGCTGTACACACCCATTTTCATTTTCCTACAGGCATAGAAGGCTCAGAGTTCCTTATTTTCCCTCTATTCTTCTTCCAGGACAACTAAGAGCCTAGGATGATACCTAAGTACTTTGCCTCGTACGATAGTTCTGGTGCTTTCCGATGCAGCTTGAAGAGTTGGAAGTTTGGAATTTTTTAACTCCTTGTAATGGGGAATAGTTTTGTTTTCGCTGAGTTAACCCCTAGTCCATGGGCGCGATAGTCGTTTTACTCACCTTTCCAATCGTTGGTGTAAATCGGCCTGTGACCAACAGCAGTAATATTTGCGCTCATCACTGGGGTTAACTTCAGGAGTGTTTAGGAAAGAGCTTCTGCCCTCCTACCCAGTGTCCTCACATACAACACATAAGCCCACACATAGCGTCACGATTTTTACCCGTGATAGGGGTAACAATCTTGTTGTGTACTTAAATTGAGTAATACTCACTAGGGTATGAAGATTAGAGATTATAATCACTTTGTGACTTAGACTCACTTTCTGAATCGATGTAGCAATTTCCATCCGTCTATTCTACCAATTTCTGGATATTTATTTATTTATTATCTAAAAATAAATTTTCAAATAAAAAATCAAGAATTTGTAATCGTGTAACTGTTGGAAAACATTTTTTGAGTTAACTCACAAAAAATCTCAAAATTCATAAAACGGGAACAGCAAATAATAACAATTAAATTTTTTCGATAAATTGCGAACATTTTGCCTATTACTGTGTGAAATCTCATGGACCTAGGATAAACCGATCATTTCCAAAATAAGTCGATTTCGCAGCACTGCGAATTCACCATTGACACCACTCATCAGATCCCAATGGCGTTTCCTCAGTTCCCATTGGCATTTAAAAAAAATCGAATTCCAGCTCAGTGACAGTACTTGAGCTCGCCAAAATAAAAATCGAAGTCTAAAGTATTTTTTTGGTATTACGTGGTGTATTTGAAATTTCTTGGAACCATTAAAAGGGGTTTGAAGATTGAAGCACACCCTAATCACGTTTTTTCCTGGCGTAAAACTTTTTCTCGACATCAAGTTAATGCGTACTCACACTACTTTTAGCGTAGGCGGAAAATTGTTAAAAAAAGCGTAAACATAGACAGTCACGGCAATCAACAACAGCTTTCGTTGTATGTGTATCGCCAATTGACATCAGGTCGAGGCGTCGCAAATAAGTGGGGAATATAACCGGTATTGTTGTATCAAATAAAGTTGAGGATGAGGCAAAAACGCATGTCCTGTGCAAATATTTCGTGGAAAAAAGGATACGAAAAGTGCAATTTTGTTTACAACTTCACAACACACACACACTCATGCATGCCTAAGTATGTGCGTGGTGGCTAATACTAGACTGGGTCGGTTTGTATGAGAGAACTAGTAAATCAAAAAATTTTTTTTTTTTAAATCCATGCTTTATGCAAGCAGAATTCTATTGGGCCTAGAAATTCTTTTTTAGTTATCTTTTGTAGAAGGAAAAATTACTGCAAAATTTCAGTTTTTTATCTGCCATAGAACGGCATATATTCGAAAATGGGTTTTAACTTCGTATGGGAGGTGCCACGCCCACATTTCCATTACCGCCCATTTTTGTCACAACTACGCACATTAATGCTAGATGCACTTACACAAAATTACAGTAGGTGTAATTTTGGTTTTAACTTCATATGGGAGGTGCCACGCCCACTTTTGCATTACCGCCCATTTTAGGCGCAACTACGCACATTGATGCTAGATGCACTTACACAAAATTACAGCACTCTAGGTGTCATAGAACTGACAATATTCGATAATAGGTTTTAACTTCGTATGGGAGGTGCCACGCCCACTTTTCCAATACCGCCCCTTTTTGGCACAACTATGCACATTGATGCTAGATGCACTTACACAAAATTACAGCACTCTAGGTGTCATAGAACTGACAATATTCAATAATAGGTTTTAACTTCGTATGGGAGGTGCCACGCCCACTTTTCCAATACCGCCCATTTTTGGCACAACTATGTACATTGATGCTAGATGCACTTACACAAAATTACAGCACTCTAGGTGTCATAGAACTGACTATATTCAATAATAGGTTTTAACTTCGTATGGGAGGTGCCACGCCCACTTTTCCAATACCGCCCCTTTTTGGCACAACTATGCGAATTGATGCTAGATGCACTTACACAAAATTTCAACACTCTAGGTGTCATAGAACTGACAATATTCAATAATAGGTTTTAACTTCGTATGGGAGATGCCACGCCCACTTTTCCAATACCGCCCATTTTTGGCACAACTATGCGAATTGATGCTAGATGCACTTACACAAAATTTCAGCACTCTAGGTGTCATAGAACTGACAATATTCAATAATAGGTTTTAACTTCGTATGGGAGGTTCCACGCCCACTTTTCCAATACCGCCCATTTTTGGCACAACTATGCACATTGATGCTAGATGCACTTACACAAAATTACAGCACTCTAGGTGTCATAGAACTGACAATATTCGATAATAGGTTTTAACTTCGTATGGGAGGTGCCACGCCCACTTTTCCAATACCGCCCCTTTTTGGCACAACTATGCACATTGATGGTATATGCACTTACACAAAATTTCAGCACTCTAGGTGTCATAGAACTGACAATATTCAATAATAGGTTTTAACTTCGTATGGGAGATGCCACGCCCACTTTTCCAATACCGCCCATTTTTGGCACAACTATGCGAATTGATGCTAGATGCACTTACACAAAATTTCAGCATTCTAGGTGTCATAGAACTGACAATATTCAATAATAGGTTTTAACTTCGTATGGGAGGTGCCACGCCCCTTTGTCCAATTGGTCAAATTTTTCCATTTCCTTGTATTGTCACCGAAAATGATTAAGTGTGCAAAATTTGAGCAAAATTGGTTGAGAAAAAAGCTTTCAAAAATTGATTTCAAATTTTGTGGCACACATAGAAAGTAACCTTATATAAAGCATGGAAAAAAGGTTGTGGTTTTCCGAACCTAAAATTAAATTTTGGCTTGTATGACTACCCACAAAGTATCTTGCTCTTGTTCATCACGTTTTATTTTTCAAAAATGGCGGTAGTGCTTCGCTTTTTGACTAAATAACAAGTAAACAAGTAAGAACGGCGTTAAGTTCGGCCGGGTCGAGCTTTATATACCCTCCACCATGGATTGCATTCCACAGAGGCTGTTGATTTTCGTAGAAGTGCAGTAATATTACAGGAAAATATATTTTTTAATATAGCCAAACCAAATCCAAATGTTGAAAAAATAATTTTATAACGAAATATAATATTTTTATTACTTCAAGCCACGCTTATAAGACAAAGCTACCAATACGTTTACACTAAATATATCGAAATAATACTTCAAGGCAATTCCAAAAACAAATATTCTTATATTTATATTTTCAAAAAAGCTTAAATACCATAAATATTGGTTGGTAGTGGGTGCTACATTTCGTTGTATTTCCATTTTATTTTAATTCCAAAAGTACAAGTTTTGAAAATCCATTATCTCACGTACATAGTGCAAAATAACTTAACTTCATGATTCAACCAATTTTTGCCGAAGAACAAATTTGGAAAAATCTTTTTATTTTTCGTGTCTATGCGGACAGAGGAATGTATACCCCGATTTCCATGTTTCTAACTGCAGCCATTTGGTTGGTACCATTTGTATCCCCTTTTTTCCTATTTTAACCCCTTAATAGCAAAACTTTCTAGAATCTCTTTATTTTACGTGTCTACACAATTAGAGGGATGAACACACCGAATTACATCATTCTAGCTGTAGTCGTTTAGTTGGTACAATTTTTATCCATCTGTACCCATTGTATCCCTTGAAAGTACGAATTTGGAAAAAAACTAATATTTTTCGTGTATACACAAGCAGAGGAATGTTTTCTCCGAATTTCATTACTCTAGCTGTGGTCATTTGTTTGGTACTATTTTTATCCCTTTTTCATTTTTTTTTTTAAAGTATAAATTTCGAAAAATCATTTTTTTACCTCTAATCCCATTTTGCCCCCTAAAAGTACGAATTTGGAAAAAATACTTTTATATTATGTTTCTACTCAATTAGAGGAATATACGCACCGAATTTCGTGTATCTATCTGTTGTCGTTTAATATGTACCATTTTTATCCCTTTTTGCCCCCATTTCACTCCCTACGAATGGTATGGGTATTTTTATACCCTACACCACTTCGTGGGCTAGGGTATTATAAGTTAGTTTTGCCCCAAATGTTTGTAACACCAAGAAATAATCGAGCTAGACCCACCTTTAAGTATACGGATCGGCTTAGAATCACCAGCTGAGTCGATTTAACGATGTCTGTCTGTCCGTCCGTCTGTCCGTCTGTCCGTCTGTCCGTCTGTCCGTCTGTCCGTCTGCTGTCCATCTAAGCTTGTTCGCACTCTACAGGTCGCAATTGTTGTCCGATTGTCTTGAAACTTGGCAGAAGTTATTTTTTTTGGCCAATGACCATCGGTATTGAATTTGGAGGAAATCGGTTCAGATTTAGATATAGCCCCCATACAAATGTCGCTCCCGATTTGACTTTTTCCGCCCTATAAAGCACATATAGTACCCGATTTTCTTTAAATTTGGCACAACATCTTATGATCCAACTAGAAACACCTATGCAAAAATTGGGTAAGATCGGTTCAGATTTAGATATAGCCCCCATACAAATTTCGCTCCCTATTTCACTTTTTCCGCTTTAGAAACCACATATTGTACCCGATTTTCTTTAAAATTGGCACAACATTTTAAAATGGAACTAGAAACACCTGTGTAAAAATTGGGTAAGATCGGTTCAGATTTAGATATAGCTCCCATACAAATGTCGCTCCCGATTTGACATTTTCCGCTCTAGAAACGACATATTGTACCCGATTTTCTTTAAATTTGGCAGAACATCTTATAATCCAACTAGAAACACGTCTGCAAAAATTGGGTAAGATCGGTTCAGATTTAGATATAGCCCCCATACAAATGTCGCTCCCGATTTGACATTTTCCGCTCTAGAAACGACATATTGTACCCGATTTTCTTTAAATTTGGCAGAACATCTTATAATCCAACTAGAAACACGTATGCAAAAATTGGGTAAGATCGGTTCAGATTTAGATATAGCCCCCATACAAATGTCGCTCCCGATTTCACTTTTTCCGCTCTAAACTCCATTGTACCCGTTTTTCTTTAAAAGAGATAAGATAGGTTCAGATTTAGATATAGCCCTCATACAAATGTTGCTCCCGAATGTTTAACCGATTTTGGCCAAATTTTACATATTATATTTCACCAATAAACAGACATGGTGAAAGCGGGTCACATCGTTCCAGGTTTCAATATACCCCCATACAAATGTCCTTTCCGATTTAACATTTTTTGTCAAACACATACATTTACAGGATGCAAAAATCCTTCCCGATTTCACTTTTTTACCGAATTGAATTGCAATGAGAATTGTTTGGGTGATGTCCATATGTCCATAATTTGATAAGACTTTGGTATACTACCGTATAATTTGTATTTGTTTGTCGGACAATTAGATCAATTACCATATTATTTACCATACTCGTTAAATTTGACTGATGATGAATTTATAACATATAAATTATATGAATATAATTTATATAATTTGTATGAACTACATAAAATTGCTCCCATGAAATACCTGGGTTTAGTAATCAAAGCGAGGTACATACGCAGGGAGTGGTGTAGGGTATTATATAGTCGGCCCCGCCCGACTTTAGCCTTTCCTTACTTGTTAGTCCTTGTGAGGGAAAAATGTTTCCCTTTGGACCGATATAGTTTATAGGGTCTCAGGTCGATATTTTAATGTGTTACAAACGGAATGACAAAGTTAGTATACCCCCATACCCCCATACCCAGGAAGTGGAAAGTATAAAAAGTAGGGAATTAAAGTACGAACGATTCCGAGGCCAACGGTGTCTTTATTTTATATATATGTGGGTACTCATAAAAACCAAGCTTTAATTTTAGGCGAGGATACCCGCAACTTTTCTTCAACCCGGTTTAATGTACACTTGGATATATAGTGAGACCTGCTATCCCTTTGGTGTGATGGCATCGGCGTTTGTTTATTTCTCGTCTGACGCTGACTTTGTTGCCGTATTTTGCAAAAGTGATTACTTTTAGTGTGGATGTGAGCGATGGTGTACGAACATCGATACATTCACACTCTCCTTGCACACGCCACTGTCCATCACTATTTTTTTGTTTGTTTGTTTGTATGCGCACTTTTGTGCATTTAAATGAATGTTAAGGAATTTTAACAGGATCATTTTTTGCCAATTATCTCTGTTTTGTGCCTGGTATTGCTCGTTTCGTGAATTTAGCTAAACGAATTTAATCCTTATCTTTGAAACATCAGCAAGAATGCTGGGATTTATTTATTTATATTTATTTCCGTTCAGGTATAACATTATGATCAAACTTTTAAGATAACTGCATATATTTAAAAAAAATTAATTTTTTCTTTAGTGTAAATTTGTTAAATACTCTCAACCATGTATGATACCCGCAACTATGTGCTCTATATTAAGGTTTTTATTGAGGGTGTTTTAAATTTGTAGGTCAGTGAAGAAAATTATAGAGAAACGAAATTTTAGACAAATGAATTTCGTTTTTGAGTTTCTTTTAAGGATACCGTTATTTTGTCAATAGAAATGTTGCTTAAATTTTCCGGTCTTTAAACCAAATATTTTTACCAATTCCGTAGCACAATCGATTTTGGTCAGAGTTCCCTTAATACTTATATTTCAGCTAGAAACAATTCTAGCTAACTTGGACCACTTCGGTCCAGGTTTTAATATACAAAAATAATGGTCGCGATTTTACATCTTAGAGCTGTAGAAACCACGTATTTCAAACAACTGGCAGAAAAATATTTTAAGTTCTGTATAAACTATAATCTATAACTTACAACTGTTGATTAGCGCTAACCTTTTTTACGGCCGGGCCGAACTTTATATACCCTCCACCATATATTGTATTCCACAGAGGCTGTCGAGTTCCATAGAAGTGCAGTAATATTACAGGAAAATAAAATTTTTTTAATATAGGCAAACCAAAACAAATACAAATATTGACAAAATAATTTTATAAATAAATATAATATTTTTATTACTTTAAACCACGCTTATAAGGCAAGGCTACCATTACTTTACACTATATATATCGAAATAATACTTCAAGTCAATTCAAAAAAGTAAATATTCTGACAAATATTTATATTTTCAAAAAAACTTAGATACCACAAATATTGGTAGATAGTTGGTTGTATTTCCATTCTATTTTAATTACAAAAGTACAAATTTTGAAAATCCATTATCTCACGTACATAGTGCAAAATAACCTAACTTCATGATTTAATCATTTTTGCCGTAAAAGTAAAAAGTACGAATTTGGAAAAATCTTCTTATTCCGCGTGTCTATGCAGTCAGAGGAATGTATACATCAAATTCCTTGTTTCTAGCTGCAGTCATTTGGTAGGTACCATTTTTATCCCCTTTTTTCCATTTTTACCCCCTTATGAGTACGACTTTCTAAAATCTCTTTATTTTACGTGTCATTTTATCCCTCTATTCCCATTTTACCCCTTAAAAATACGAATTTGGAAAAAATACTTTTACATTATGTATCTACTCAATTAGATGAATGTACACACCAAATTTTGTTTCTAGCTGTTATCGTTTAATATGTACCATTTTTATCCCTTTTTGTCCCATTTCGTCCCCTACGATTAAGAATCACTTTAAGGTGCGCTTTTATGCTATAAGGGGAATGTTTATTCCAAATATCAAGTAAATACAAGTACAAACGGCGTTAAGTTCAGCCGGGCCGAACTTTATATACCCTCCACCAGGGATTGCATTCCACAGAGGCTTTCGAGTTTCGTATAAGTGCAGTAATATTACAGGAAAATATTTTTCTTAATATAGGCAAACCAAAACAAATACAAATATTGACAAAATAATTTTATAAATAAATATAATATTTGTATTACTTCAAACCACGCTTATAAGGCAAGGCTACCGTTTACATATCGAAATAATACTTCAAGTCAATTCAAAAAGTAAATATTCTTACAAATATTTATATTTTCAAAAAAGCTTAAATACCACAAATATTGGTAGATAGTGGGTGCTACAGTTGCTTGTATTTCCATTCTATTTTAATTACAAAAGTACAAATTTTGAAAATCCATTATCTCACGTACATAGTGCAAAATAACCTAACTTCATGATTTAATCATTTTTGCCTTAAAAGTAAAAAGTACGAATTTGGAAAAATCTTTTTATTCCGCGTGTCTATGCAGTCAGAGGAATGTATACACCAAAATTCCATGATTCTAGCTGCAGTCATTAGGTAGGTATCATTTTTATCCCCTTTTTTCCATTTGTACCCCCTTATGAGTGCGACTTTCTAAAATCTCTTTATTTTACGTGTCTACGCAATTGAAGGAATGTACACACCTAATTTCACCATTCTAGCTGTAGTCGTTTAGTTGGTACTATTTTTATCCCTCTGTACCCATTATATCTCTTCAAAGTACGAATTTGAAAAAAACTTTTATTTTTCGTGTCTACGCAGTCAGAGGAATGTATACTCTGAATTTCACGACTCTAGCTGTTGTCATTTGGTTAGTACTATTTTTATCCCCTTTTATCATTTTAACCCCAAAAAGTACGAATTTCCAAAAATACGTTTATTTTACGTGTCTACGCAATCAGACGAATGTATACACCGAATTTCATTATTCTAGATGCAGCCGTTTGGTTGGTACCATTTTTATACCTCTATTCCCATTTTACCCCTTAAAAGTACAAATTTGGAAAAATACTTTTAGATTATGTATCTACTCAATTAGATGAATATACACACCCAATTTCGTGTTTCTAGCTGTTATCTTTTAATATGTATGAGGTGGAGGAAAGGCTAAAGTCGGTCAGGGCCGACTATATGATACCCTAAACTTTCTACTCCACTATAATTCAATTCGGAGAAAATCGTGAACGCCATTTGTATGGGAGCAATATATAAATCTGAGCCGATCTCATCCTCTTTTACGATAGATGTTTCTAGTGTAAATATAAGTTGTCCTGCCGAATTTGATCAAAATCGCTTAAATTATGTGGCTTCTAGAGCAGAAAAAGCGAAATGGGGGCCACTTTTGTATGGTGGCTATATCTAAATCTAAACCGATTTGATCCATTTTCACCACAGATGGTTCTAACATAGATATGAGGTGTTGTGCAAAATTTGATCAAAATCGCTTAAATTATGTGGCTTCTAGAGCAGAAAAAGCGAAATGGGGGCCACTTTTGTATGGGGGCTATATCTAAATCTAAACCTATTTAACCCATTTTCACCACAGATGTTTCTAACATAGATAGGAGGTGTTGTGCAAAATTTGATCAAAATCGCTTAAATTATGTGGTTTCTAGAGCAGAAAAAGCGAAATCGGGAGCTACATTTGTATGGGAGCTATATCTAAATTTGAACCGATTTGCTTCAAATTAAATAGCGTCCGTCATTGACGTGCAAAAATCGTGTGTGTCTAGTTTCGTTAGAATCGGACGGACGGACTTATCGCTAAATCGACACCGCCAGTGATTCTATGCTCGTCGATATACTAGGTGGGTCTAGCTCGATTATTTTTAGTCGTTACAAACATTTTGCGTGAAACTAACTTTTAATACCCTATTCCACGGAGTGGTGTAGGGTATATAAAAAATCTGAGACTGATTTGAACAACAATTCTCTCGGAAAGACAGCTACACCTGAAAATATGTGAAGTTTAAATTTCTTTCATTTTCAAATATGTATATAATGAACCCGTTCACAGTGGTTCAGAATCAAACTCCATCTACCAAAATTCAATAACTTTTACTCGAGTAAACATTTTTGAGTTCTGTAAAAAACTGAAATTATACAAGGACTCTAGGATTATTTTGAGATATTAACATGTAAAATCGGATATACTTTATAAATTAATCCAAAGTTGACTACTTTTCGTATTTTTCGACCCATGAGCTCAATTGAAAGCATGTTAGCTTGTCTAGCAAATGCAATTGCAGCTGCTATTTCAAATATTTGTTTTCATTAAAATCTGAAAAATCAAGGAAATTTGCTGTTCCCTAGCAGTAAAAGCGACGATGCTGTGGTTTGCTTAGTACCATTTTTATCCCTTTGCATTATGTTTCCCCCTAAAAGTTCAAATTTCGAAAATAAATCCTTTATTCCATAGAGAATTTCTATCGGTTCCCAGCCTAATACTTACGTATAAGTTGGTTTAACCGACTGAAACTTTCTTACTTGTGTTTGTTAGTAGTTGAATATTTCGGTTTGTCAGACTCCAATATTGATGTACATACATATCCCTAATTAGAAAATAATTTATAAAAAAATAAATGTATTTTTAATTTTAAAACAAAGTTAAAATCCATTAAGTTTTTTTCCTTCTTTTTACCACTATGTTCTATAACTAAAGAACATTTAAAAACTTGGACATTTTTCTGTTGTTTCCCCTGGACATTTTCGACATATCTCTTTGTGCTAATGTATGGAGCCATTCGTTTTTGTTAGTCTTAAACTAAAACTCCAATTCCATATGATGTTTATGTGTTCAAACAAATTTTCCCCGAAATAAAAATTGCACTCCTTCTGCACTCCCAGTGCAATCACACTTAAGTGCACTCGAAATGGAATTATTATAATACTTCCAAATCCAAGCTGTATATTTTTTGGGAGGGGGAGAAGCACTCAACAAAACGAGAAAAGCAACATGACCCACTTTTCTGCGAAGGCACAATTTGCATGCAGACATTCATATCTATGAACGCAATGGCAGGGCAACAAAATGCCTGCATATTTTATGGATTTCAATAACACCAGCTAATAATGCGGAAAATGTACAGATTTTTTATAGTTTGAGCATCGCTCTATTTCGGCTGCAATCAGACAGAGGAATATGGAAAGTGAGGACAGTGGGAAAATACAAATGATATCCCAATGCATTACATGTTAACATGGAATTTGTTATACATACATACATACATGTGTGTATGTATGTATGCATGCATACATATCTCTATGCTGTTGTGCTATTTTTCAACTTTTACAAATCTATAAAATTTATTGCATTTCATGGCAAAAACGCTCGCTTGGAAAAAAATTGACAACAGCGACCGAAAACAGGATTGTATTGCAAATGATGTCGGTAAGATTTTCCCGGCAACGAGAACGGGGTGCCATGGCCTGTGCTTATGGCTTTAGGATGTCAAACAGGATATCGAAACAGCTGTTTTTGCCATTGTAACAAATGTTGTAAGCAAATCGCAGAACATTTTATGATTTTTCGATTATGTTGTTTCGAAAGGGGCGTGTTTTTGGCATGATGGTCATTGGCTTACAATAAAGTTAGCTTCAAATATGGTGAAAGTACGAGGGTTGCTTTGAAGAAAACTAGAAATTTTGTATTACCTTTTGTGTGATTTGGGAGAACCCTTCCATAAACTAACGCATATTTTTTATACACTCCACCTCCAGGATGGGGCATACTAACTTTGTCATTCCGTTTGTAACACCTTGAAATATCGACCTGAGACCCTATAAAGTATATATATTCTTGATCGTCATAAAATTCTAAGACGATCTAGCCATGTCCGTCCGTCCGCCCGTCTGTTGAAAGCATGCTAGCAACTAAACGAATGGAGCTAGTAGGTCCAAATTTTGCACAAATATGTCTTATAGTCGTAGATCGGTTGGGAAATCGGCCCAAATCGACCCAAAGGGATACATTTTTCCCTCACAAGGACTGAAAAAACCCCATAATAACCCCTAATATTTTATAGTAATTAAGCATTCCCCCGATAACAAAAACGTGCACCATAATACGATTTTTATTCGTAGGGGGTGAAATGGGTCAAAAAGGGATAAAAATGGTACATATTAAACGACAACAGCTAGAAACACGAAATTCGGTCTGTACATTCCTCTAATTGAGTAGATACATAATATGAAATTATTTTTTCCATTATTTTTTTTAAAGGATAAAATGTAAATAGAGGGATAAAAATGGTACCAACCAAACGGCTGCACCTAGAATAATGAAATTCGGTGTATACATTCCTCTGATTGCGTAGACACGTAAAATTATGGGATTTTTCGAAATTCGGGGGAAAATGGAAAAGGTGATAAAAATTGTACCAACAAATGCCGGCAGCTAGAGTCATGAAATTCGGAGTAAACATTCCTCTGACTGCGTAGACACGAAAAATAAAAAGGTTTTTCCAAATTCGTATTTTGGTAACAATACAATGGCAACAGAGGAATAAAAAAGCATGATGAAAATCGGTTTGTACATCCCTTTAATTGCGTGGACACGTACAATAAAGAGCTTTTAGAAAGTCATACTCATAAGGTGGTAAAATAGGAAAAAGGGGATAAAAATGATACCCACAAAATAACCGGAGCTAGAGTCATGGAAGAATCGCAAAATAAACGATTTTTCCAAATTCGTATTTTTTTACTTTTACTGCAAAAATGGTTGGAATCATGAAATTGCGATATCGTGCATTGAGTACGTGAGAGATAATGGATTATCAAAATATATACTTTTGGAATTAAACTAGGATGAAGTACATCCAACCAAATGGTTGTAGCAAAAAATGCTTCCACTATCTCCCAATATTTATGGTCTTTAAGCTTCTTTGAAGATTGTTGCCTTATATTTATTTTTTTAATTAGCTGGAAGTATTATATCGGTTTACTGTATTTCTACGAAAATCGACTGCATCTGAGGAATGCGATACGTGTTGTAGGGTACATAAAGTTCGACCTGGCCGAACATAACTCCGTTTTTACTTGTTTTACTCAAAAATGTTTACTAGATCAAAAGCTATTGAATTATTGACCGATGTATTTATACACTCCAAAAGGAAGAGAGATAGACCCATTGTTAAGTATACCGATCGACTTAGAATCACTTTTTGAATCGATTTAGCAATGTCCGTCCGTCTGTCTGTCCGTCCATCTATTCTTGTAATCACGATACAGGTCGCAATTGTAGACAGAACCAAATTAAACTTTGCACAACGATTTTTTTCGGGATAAGAACAAACGCTATTTAATTTGAAGAAAATCGGTTCAGATTTAGATATAGCCCCCATGCGAATTTCAATCCCGATTTGAATATTTTCACTCTAGATACCACATATAACAACAGATTTTCTTCAAAATTGGCAAACAATCTTATATTTCAACTGGAAACACCTGTGGTAAGAATGGGTCAGATCGGTTCAGATTTATATATAGCTCCCATACAAATTTCGCTCCCGATTTGATTTTTTTCGCTCTAGAAACTTCATATTGTATTAGATTGTCTTCAGATTTGGCAAAACATCGACGACGAATTTTCACCGAATTTCTTCAAAGTGAGCATAACACCTTATATTTGAACTGGAAGAACTTATTGTGAAAGTTAGTCACATTTTCCCATGTTTGGATATAGCCCCGCTACAAATATTCTTATCGATTTGACAAATCGAACCAGGTCATATTAGCCTATGATTAGGAGACATACAAAAATTCTTCCCGTTTTCACTTTTTTACCGAGTTGAATTGTATTCGGTTGGAAAGTGGAGTGTATCATATAGTCGGCCCCGCCCGACTTTAGCCTTTCCTTACTTGTTTTCTTATGAACCGCTTATAGAAATCACCAATACAATTTATATCCGTAAGTTTTATGCAAAAACATTTCTTCTTTACATTTTTCAGTCATCGAACTACACCCTATTTCGACATCAGCACACTACGAAGAAAATACCCGCCAGTCTGGTGGCACTTCGAGTGTAATCTGCTATACCAGACCTATGTATTGATGCCTTAAAGCAAAAATGATTTAGCATTGAATCTAGGAAAATTCACATTTTATCGCGGAAAAAATAAAGATGATTTCATTTTCTTCTTTTTGAGATTTTCCTATTCCCCCCGACATACTACAAATGGTCGCTGGGTTTTCTTCTTTTTCCCGAACCATACACTCCCCCCCTTATCAGTGTCACAACTCTGACGCTTTCTTCCACTCCGGCTCCAACTTTAGTTGGCCGCTTTTGCGTGTGGGTGGGTGTGTGCATCATGCACCCGGAGGGTGCAGCTGTCGATAACGTCGTTTTGATACAAATTTCCATGTTGCAACAAATGTTTTGAATGTACAGCGATTGCAGCGCTATACGTACAGTTGTTGCAACTTATTTGTGTTTGCTGCTGGTGGAACATGCTAAAATGTTGAATATTTCTTAGAGCCATTGTTTGATTTACATTTTCGCTTGAATACTTGTTCGGTGTTCGCTATTTTTGTTGCGCTACAAAAAGTTTAGACTGAAGTTGAATGTTATGTTTCGTGCTCGTCCGTCCGATGCTTATGTTGTGTGTTTCCATTTAAAACTCTAACGTATGTAACCAACATATACATACGGCGGAATTTCGAAAATGTTTTGATGTTGATTTCATGAGGTCAGACATATAATATAACCAACCAGCGCGAGTTAAACTTACCATTAACGAAAAACGTGGAATGTAGAAGTTACAGTTAGTTGTTTTAATTATTTCTATTAAACACTTTTAATTTCGACTGCAACCACGTTTATAATTGTTGTGGAGTAAGTTCTCCAAACTCCATTATACTCCATGCACTCAGTTTCCATTGAAAATATTATTTGACACTTCGCATTTCCATTAATATTCAATTAAAAACAAGTAAGGAAAGGCTAAAGTCGGGCGGGGCCGACTATATGATACACTCCACTTTCTAGCCGAATACAATTGAATTCGGTAAAAAAGTGAACATGGGAAGGATTATTCCAAACATGGAATAAAGTGACCCAAATTCACAATAGAATCTTTCAGTTCAAGTATAACGTGTTATGCTCAATTTGGAGAAATTCGATGAAAATCCGTCGTTTCTGGTGCGGAAAAAGTCAAGTCAGGAGCGAAATTTGTATAAATCTGAACCGATCTGACCCATTTTCACCATGGGTGATTCTGGTTGAAATAAAGGATATTTTGCAAGATTTGAAGATGACCCGTTAAAATATGTGGTATCTAGAGTGAAAAGACTCAAATCGGGAGTGAACCCATTTTCTTCAAATTAAATATCGTTCGTCCTTATCCCGAAAAACTTCGTTGTACAAAGTTTCATTTGGTACTACATACAATTGCGACATGTATCGTGATTACAAGAACATATGGACAGACTGACGGACGGACAAACAGTCAGACAGACATTGCTAAATCGATTCAAAAAGTGATTCTAGGTCGATCAGTATAATTAACAATGGGTCTATCTCACTTCCTTTTGGGTGTTACAAACAAATGCACAAAGACATAATACTCTCGTGGAGTGTATAACAAGTAAGGAAAGACTAAAGTCGGGCGGGGCTACTATCTAATACTCTACACCACTCCCTGCGTATATACCTCGCTTTGATTACTAAACCCAGGTGTTTCATGGGATCAATTTTATGTATTTCATATACAGTATACTTTAAATTCATCTTTAGTCAAATTTAACGAATATGATAATTGATCCAATTTTCCGGCAAATATAGCATGATCTGGAAAAATTGATCAAGATCCAATGACAAATACAGATTATACAGCGATAATAGGATGATTCGGACGGACATTTGAAATACGGCCTTGGGGTCTGTACCAAAACATGGGTCTATATAGTTTTCATTCATGGTAGGTATTCCTATTTTAAATATATCATGATCTGCAAAAATTTGATCAAGATCCGATGTAAGATGAGTTTTTAGAGCTGTAATAGAGTAGATTGGGGGCCCATTTGGGTTATACCAAAGTAGGGACTCAATTCCTTGACTTTCATAGTATGTATTCTTAGATGAAATATAATATAATCTGAAAATTTGATAAACTTCCGATGAAAAATGTGGGTCCTAGAGGGGTAATAAAAAAAATGGGGGCCCATTTGTAAGGGCGCTTCCTTAAAAAGTGGCCCTTATACATCACTTTCTTTATTGAAATATAACATGGTATACAAAATTTTATATTGATCCGTTGTAAGATGTAAGTTCTAGAACGATAATAGTGTAAACTGGGGGTCCACTTATACGGAGGCTATACCAAAATATTCACCGATATAGCAGGCTTTCAAAATAGTTGTTTCTAGTCTAAATGTAACATTGTGTGGAAAATTTTATCAAGATCCGATGAAATGTGCAGTAATATTGTAAATCGGAGGTACATTTGTATGGGGGCTATATCAAAACATGGACTCATGTGGTCCACTTTCCCGCTAGCTGCTTCTAGTTCAAAATGAACACGATCCACGATACACATTTTACATGATCCCATGTAATAGTGTAAATTTTAAGGACATTTGTATGGAGACTGTATCTAAATCTGAACCGATTTCCTCCAAATTCAAAGCGGATCGTCTTTGTTCAAAAAAAAAACTTCTGCCAAATTTCATGTTAATCGGACAACAATTGAGACCTGTAGAGTGCGAACAAGCTTAGATGGACAACAGACGGTCGGACAGACAGACAGACATTGTTAAATCGGTTCAACTGCTGATTCTAAACCGATCCGTATACTTAAAGGTGGGTTTAGCTCGATTAATTCTTGGCGTTACAAACATTTGGCGCGAAACTAACTTATAATACCCTAGTCCACGGAGAGGTGTAGGGTATAATGAAACCAAAAGAAGGTTTTAATATTACTTTTTGTTCAAGAATTTCAAAAAAGTTTAAAAACTATATAAAAGATTAAAGTTTTGCCAAAATAGAAATCCGGTTTCACCGGTTTTGTGAAAATTTAAAATCCGAAACTTATTCGACTATTTCTTGGCGTTACAAACATTTGGCGCGAAACTAACTTATAATTCCCTTGTCCCTACAGTACCCTATAGGGTAAAAGGAAACCAGAGTAAGGTTTTAATATTACTTTTTATTCAAGAATCTCAATTAAAAATTATATAAAAGATTAAATTTTTGCCAAAATAAAAAACCGGTTTTGTGAAAATTTAAAATCAGAAACCCGTTTTTTTTAAATTGTGAATTTTCCAACAAACTTTTCTGGAAAGTGACGGTTTTTGACATTCCACAACCACTAATCTGTCGGCAATAATGCGCAACGTACTCCTTGGTGGTGGGTATATAAGATTCGGCCCGGCCGAACTGAACTCCTTTTGACTTATTTTTAATTATTATTTATTCGGAAATACTAAATATTCTGCATAGAACTTTTTCTTTGTATCTTTCAAGAGAAATATGCAAAATTTCATAGTTACAGGGTAGCCATAGTTTTCAAAAAATATCAGACAATAGCAAACACACGAAATTCCTCTATAATAAGCGATACACTTCCTTTTGGGTCCTACTTTTTTTAATTTTTGTAGATTTTTTCATAAAATTTTAATGAATTTCCACATTTTTGACCCGATTTGAATTTAATGATACACATATTCTGATACCATAGGAGGAAAAGTGAATCGGAATAGAGAAAGAAATGCAAATCGGTCTAGGTTTGTGCTTCTATACTAACTGACCCGTTTTAATAAACATATGCGTCACATACATGTATTACGGCAGCCTGAAAAGTTTACAAATTACTCATTCGTATTTAACTTCCTGCTTTGTGTGAAGTTTGTCGGGATAATTTAATTTCCGCTTGACCTTTTCACACTGGCTCTGAATGAACACTCACATGGAAGTTCGTATGAACATAAATACATATGCATTACGGTGTGTATGTGTGCAATGATGTTTTCATATGATGTTGTTATTAAACACCCTGGACATATTTTCATAATATGTCATTTTAATTATAAAACAATAAAATTACAACGAAATAAACTGTCCCAACAGAACATTCGTATATGTACACATATATAGATATGTATATATACGACAATGTGTATGTATGTAAGACTGGTCATAATTCAAATGGCAACGAAACTCACTGTGACAGCCGGCGAAAACAAGTGTAAGAGACATACTGACGTGTATGTAGTACACATTCATCGCATAAGTGTATGTAAAGGCAAAGATTTAATTGTAATAAATAAAGGCTTAATTTTTTTTAACATTTTTCATCTTGAGGCAAAAAAGTTTTCGAGAGAAAGCGTTACATCATTTGAGCTGTGTTCGTATAGGGGATGTCGATTCGGAAATTTGGTATCTCGAGGTCTTTTTCTGGATATCATGGCATTGTGAATGTGCTGTTTCTATTTGAAATAAAATTTCAAAAAAATCTGTACACCGATTTTCATTTCTCAGCTGCAGCTGTTTGATAAAAGACAAAACATAAATTAAAAGTAAACATTTTGAAAATTTCCCCGATTTTGCACGTCTATACAGTCATAGGAAAGTACATATCGAATTTCATTATTCTAGCTTTAGTCATTTTGTTGGTACCATTTTTATCATTTAATTCCTATTTTACCCCCTTAATAGTACAATTATAGAATGTACACACCGAATTTTGTGTTTCTCGTTGTTATCGTTTGATAGGTACCTTTTTTTATCCCATTTCGCCCCTACAAATAAGAATCGAGTTATGGAGCACGTATATACCAAATAACAAGTAAATATAAGCAAGACATTGCTTTCCACAGAGGCTGTCAATTCTCATAGAAGTGCAGTAATATTACAGGATATTATAGCTAAACCAAATCAAATACAAATATTATAGCTAAACCACAACAAATACAAATATTAAAAAAAAATAATTTTATAAATAAATATAGTAGTAAACCACGCTTTTAAGGCAATGCTACCAATACGTTTACATATCGAAATAATACTTCAAGTCAATTAAAAAAAATAAATATTCTTATATTTGTATTTTCAAAAAGCTTAAATACCATAAATATTGATAGATAGTGGGTGTTTCACTTGGCTGTATTTCCATTCCATTTTAATTCCAAAAGTAAAAATTTTGAAAATCCATTATCTCACGTACATGTGCAAAATAACCTACTTTCATGATTCAACCAATTTTTGCCATAAATACGAATTTGAAAAAATCTTTTAGTTTGCGTGTCTATGCAGTCAGAGGAAAGTATACAACGAATTCCATGATTCTAGCTGCGGCCATTTGGTTTGTACCATTTCTACCCCCTTAAGAGTACGACTTTCTAAAATCTCTTTATTTTACGTGTCTACACACCGCATTTTATCATTCTAGCTGTAGTCGTTTTGTTGGTACTATTTTGATCCCTCTGCACCCATTATATCCCTTGAAAGTACGAATTTAAAAAAAAAAAACTTTTATTTTTTGTGTCTACGCAGTCAGGGGAATGTATACTCCGAATTTCTTCACTTTAGCTTCGGTCATTTGGTTGGTATTATTTTTATCCCCTTTTTCCATTTTAACCCAAAAAGTACGAATTTCGAAAAATTCCTTAATTTTACGAGTCTACGTAATCAGAGGAATGTATACACCGAATTTCGTTATTCTGAGTGCAGCGTTTTGGTTGGTACCATTTTTATCCCCTCTATTCCCGTTTTACCCCTTAAAAGTACGAATTTGGAAAAATACTTTTATATTATGTCTCTACTCAGTTAGAGGAATGTACACGCCGAATTTCGTGTTTCTAGCCGTTGTCGTTTAATAGGTACAATTTTGCCCATTTCACCCCTTACGCACAAAAATTACTTTATGGTGCTCGTTTTTGTTATAGGGGAAATGCGCATACCCGATATCAAGTAAGTACAAGCAGACATATTGAAAAAATATGCTTAAATACCGTAAAATATTAGGGGTTATTATGGGTCATTGTTAGATCGTCTTAGAATCTTATAACGATCAAAAATATATATACATTATAGGGTCTCAGGTCTATATTTCAAGGTGTTACAAACGGAATGAAAAACTTAGTATACCCCCATCCTTTCGAAGAATGGGATGGGGGTAGTGACAATATGTATGTACATCAACATTATAGATAATATTTATGTCTAATATAGTTGAAGGATATGTTAGCAGACTCTGGTTTGAACTTCTGTAGAAGGAATTAGAGATGGGCGCAACTCACTTGAATTGCGTAAATCACGTGATTCATACGTGAATCACGTGTGATCCTGAGAAATATTGGTTTCTACTCACGTGAGCGTGTGAACGTGAGGAACGGAAAATTGTTCGTACTTGAATGTGTGTGAGTCTAATTTTTGCATATTTATCTAAGTTTTTCTCATTTTAGTTCGTGTTTCCCACCACACATTTTAATTAAGTGTGTCTGATATTTTCAATTGGATTGTTTAAATTTAGCATGTATACACAGATAAAAATTAAAATATCTTCTCGCGAAAAGAGCATGTTTAATTGCTTCCAATTGAAAATAAAAGTCATTTATTATGACAAACGTCGAAGAGTGTTTAAAAAGTATAATTTTCGGATTTGCGTGGAAATAAGGGATTCATGTAGATTATTTGCCTTGCAGAATTTGTTTGCGTGATCGTGAGCAAAAATTAATTTTACTCACGTGAGCGTGCGTGAACGTGAGAAAGGAACAAATATTCGTGCGTGGTTCAATTTTTTCCTTCGTGAGGGTGCGTGATCGTGAATCAAAAATCACTCACGCGCCCATCTTTATATATAAATCCGAACCGATCTGACCAATTTTCACCATGGGTGTTTCTAGTTGAAATACAGGGTTTTCCAACAAGAGGTGTTATTTTGAATCACCCGGTATTTCGGTAGCTGTCACTTTTGAAGCTTTTATTCTTTGACATTTGACAAGCCATTACTAAAAAGTAAAAACGGCGTTAAGTTCGGCCGGGCCGAACTTTATATACCCTCCACCACGGATTGCATTCCACAGAGGTTGTCGGTTTTCATATAAGTGCAGAAGTATTACAGGAAAATATAATTTTTTTAATATAGCCAAACCAAAACAAATACAAATATTGAAAAAATAATTTTATAAATAAATATAATATTTTAATTATTTAAAACCATTATTTATTTCAAATAGCTGAACCCCCGCCCGCTTCGCCAGGCAGAAAAACAAACGGAAATAAAAATCATATCATTTTTTCTTGTGATCGGTATTACATGTACCACTTATAATCAAGGTATTTCCCTGAGATACAAAGGAAATGGATATGTTCCATGGCGAACAAAGGAAGAAATGTCAAAAATCACATTGATTTTAGGTTGAGTGTGATTATCCTCCTTTCCATTACCAAAACAAAAAACTTCCTACGTAAGAAGAACTTACTTAATCGAATAGATGGAATTCGAATGTACTACTTTCAAAACACATAGAAAGTCAATCAAATTGTTCAGTAATTAAACAACACAAAAACTAAAAAATTAATATAATTTCCGTTTTCTTGACTTAAGTCGGCTTTTGGCGATATTTCTTTTTTGTAATCTTTCTTTGCTATTATGCTAAGAAAGTCCAAAGAATATGAGTAATTTTACAAAATTTAAATCAAAAATTCCCCATCTTTTAAATCCCGCCCATTTGTATAACAATATAGGAATCTCGGTGTCGAATATACTCTAAAACAGGTTTTAATTTCGTATGGGCAGGGTCACGGATACTTTCCGCCCATCTCGGTGTCGAATATACTCTAAAACCTGTTTTAATTTCATATGGGAAGGACCACGCCCACTTTCCGCCCAAATTTGCACAACTATTTACACTGGATCTATTCAGACAATTTTTCAGCACTCTAGGTTTTATAGAACTGATATTCAATAATAGGTTTTAACTTCGTATGTGAAGTACCACGCCCACTATCCCACTACCGTCCATTTTTGGTACAACTACGAAGGTTTATGCTAGATGCACTCACAAAAAATGCAGTATTGTAGCTGTTATAAAACTGAATATATTCAACAATAGGTTTTAAGTTTGTATGTGAGGTAGCACGCCCACTTTTCCAATACCGCAAATTTTTGACACAACTACCCTTATTGATGCTAGACGCACTCACACAAAATTTCAGTATTGTATCTGTCATAGAACTGGATATATTAGAAAATTGATTATAACTTCGTATGGGAGGTGCCACACCCACTTTTCCAATACCGCTCATTTTTGGCACAACTACGCACATTGATGATAGATGCACTTACACAAAATTTCAGTATTGTATCTGTCATAGAATTGAATATATTCGAAAATGGGTTATAACTTCGTATGGGAGGTGCCACACCCACTTTACCAATACCACCCATTTTTTGCACAACTACGCACATTGATGCTAGATGCACTTACATAAAATTTCATCACTCTAGGTGTCATAGAACTGACAATATTCAATAATAGGTTTTAACTTTGTGTGGGAGGTGCCACGCCCACTTTTCCAATACCGCCCATTTTTGGCACAACTACGCAAATTGATGCTATATGCACTTACACAAAATTTCAGCACTCTAGGTGTCATAGAACTGACAATATTCAATAATAGGTTTTAACTTCGTAAGGGAGGTGCCACGCCCACTTTTCCAATACCGCCCATTTTCCGCAAAACTGTGCAGATTAACAATTAGTGGACTTTCACAAAAATTCAAGACTCTAGCTGCAACAGTACTCCGAATATGCTAATTTATAAAAAACTAATAAATACCCAATTTGTGTGGGAGGTGCCACGCCCACTTAAAATATCAAAAAATTTTATAGCCTATTTTCACCACCGGTTCAACATGAACATACTGTGAAAATTTCAAGAAGATCGGTCCAGTAGTTTCGTCTGCTATAAAGAACAAACAAACAAACAAACCCACAAACTTACAAACACAGATTCATTTTTATATATATAGATAAAAAAATATTCTTATGTTTACATTTTCAAAAAGCATAAATACCATAACTGTTGGTAGATAGTGGGTGCTACATTTGGTTGTATTTTGATTCTATTTTAATTCCAAAAGTACAAATTTTGAAAATCCATTATCAGACGTACATAGTACAAAATAACCTAATTTCATGATTCAACCAATTTTTGCCGTAAAAGAAAAGGTACGAATTTGGAAAAAACTTTTTATTTTGCGTGTCTATGCGGTCAGAGAAATGTATACACCGAATTCCATGATTCCAGTTGCGCCCATTTGAGTGGTATCATTTGACGTTTCTACGCAATTAGAATTTCGTCATTCTAGCTGTAGTCGTTTAGTTGGTACTATTTTTATCCCTCTGTACCATTGTATCCCTTGGAAGTACGAATTTGGAAAAAACCTTTTATTTTTCATGCCTACGTAGTCAAAGGAATGTATACTCCGAATTTCAGGACTCTAGCTGAGGTCATTTGGTCGGTACTATTTTTATCCCCTTTTTCTACTTTGACCTCAAAAAGTACGAATTTTGAAAAATCAGTTTATTTTCCGTGTCTACACAGTCAGAGGAATGTATACTCCGAATTTCATGACTCTTTTGACTCATTTGATTTGTGCTATTTTTATCCCCTTTTTTATTTTAACCCCAAAACGTACGAAAAATCCATGTAGTTTACTTGTCTATGCAATCAGAGGAATGTATACACCGAATTTCGTGTTTCTATCTGTTGTCGTTTAATATGTACCATTTTTATGCCTTTTTGGCCCCATTTCACCTACAATTAAGAATCACTTTATGGTGCCCGTTTTTGCTATAAGGGGAATGCGCACACCAAACATCAAGCAAATATAAACAGACATATTCCAAAAAAATGCTTAAATACGGTAAAATATTAGGGATTATTGTGGGTATTTTTAGTCCTTGTGAGGGAAAAATTTTTCCCTTTGGACCGATTTAGCCCCGTTTCAATCCCAACCGATCTACGACTATAAGACGCATTTATGGAAAATTTGAACGTTCTAGCTTCTTTCGTTTAGATGCTATCGTGCTTCCAACAGACGGACAGACGGACGGACGGACATGGCTAGATCGTCTTTGAATTTTACGAGGATCAAGAATATATATACTATATAGGGTCTCAGGTCGATATTTCAAGGTGTTACAAACTGAATGACAAAGTATATATGAGGTTGGATCAACAGTTACAGTGAATGGATTGCGGTATTGAGAGATGATTAATGATTTTTTATGGTCGGACTTGGATGGTATTGATCTGGACAACGTTTACTTTCAACAAGACGGCGCTACGTGCCACACAAGCAACGAAACCAATGGTATTTACCGGAAAAGATTCCGGACCGAAGAGGTGATCACAATTGGCCACCGAGATCTTGTGATTTAACACATTGCGACTTCTTCCTTTAGGGCCAAGTGAAAGATAAGGTCTACGCCAATAGCCCAGCGTCGATTCAAGACCTCAACGATAGAATTCGTGAGGCTATCGAGGACATAGGGCAGCCACTTTGCGATTTGGTTATGGAAAATTTGAAGAAAATCTGTTAAAATATGTGGTAACCAGAGTGAAAAGAGACAAGTCGGGAGTGAAATTCGTATGGGGGTTGTTTATAAATCTGAACCGATTTTCTTCAAATTGAATATCGTTAGTATATATGCGGAAAAACTTCGTTGTGCAAAGTTTCATTTGGTTCTGGCTCTAATTACGATCTGTACTTTGATTACAAGAATAGATGGACAGACAGACGGGCATTGCTAAATCTATTCAAAAAGTGATTCTAAGTCGATCGGTATAATTAACAATGGGTCTATCTCCCTTCCTTTTGGGTGTTGCAAACAAGTGCACAAAGACATAATACTCTCGTGGAGTGTATACAGTTTGTTACTAGTTAATTTTCCATAAAAGAAGATTGTTACCACATTTTTGGAAAAAATATTGAAATTTACTTATATTTAAATTTCAAATGGCAATAACCTTTTTAACAGTGAATACATAATAAGCAACTAAATGGGCGAAGGTGGAATCTAATGTGATACTTCAATATTATTGCAAATTTATACCACCCTAAAATTATGAATTTAGAGTAATCCTTTTATTTATTGTATTGTAATTACACTGTGCAACATTACCCACTTTCAAGACGGAACGGGACAATGCTAAATTAATCCAAGGATTGTTTTTTAATCGGCATCCCTAGTGAATATATTTTATATTAAAGAAGACTGTGTCTGTAACTGCTACCAAACTGAAAATCTTCCATCATTCACTTATGAACTCATTTTTCTACAAGGACACAAATATATTTATATACATACATACAGCATACAGGGTATGCATATACATATGTACTTTAGGGAATAAACAGTCATATATCAACAATACATAATAATTAAAAGCGACGTTGAAGTAGGGTAAAGGTCATATATTTCCATGTTTTTGTTTGTCTTGTAATAACTTTTCAATTTTCATCCCATATTACACTGCTCATATATACATATGCAGACAGAGGATATCGCGGGCAATCGTGTACATTTTCCTTGGGTTATTTGTCTTTTATGGTATGCCTACGATGTATGCCATTGTAATGAAATGACCCGTGGAAATAGTGTGTCGGAAAACAGCAACATGATGATGGGCAACCAATTTGAATTGGACTATTGTCCATAGCGCACATGACAATGCGATGAAGGGTCAATCACAAACAAGTAAAAAAGGCGATAAGTTCTGCCGGGCCGAACTTTATATACCCTTCATCATGGATTGCAGTCCGCAGAGGCTGTCGATTTTCGTAGAAGTGCAGTAACATTTTTATATAAAATTTTAAATATTTTAAGCCACGCTTATAAGGCAGGGCTACCATATGTTTATACTTTATATATCGAAATAATACTTCAATACTTCAAAATAAAATAAATCTATGATGCACGTTTTTGTTATAAGGAGAATACGCATGCCAATTATAAAGCAAATATAAGCAGACAAATTCAAAAATCATGCTTAAGTACTCTAAATATTAAGGGTATTTTCAGTCCATATGAGAGAAAAACTTTTCCCTGTTGACCGACTTCGCCCACTTTTATTCTCAACCGATCTACTACTATTAGACACATTCTATGAAAATTTGGACGTCCTGGCTCCGTTTGTTTAAATGCCAGCGTGCTTTCAACAGACGGGCAAGGCTAAATCGTCTTAGAATTTTATGACGATCAAAAATATATATTCTTTATAGGGTCTCAGATCGATATTTCGAGCAAAGACAAACCATCCTAGAGGTGGTATAAAAACTAGTGAATTGAGAGAATCAGTACGAAAAATGAAACTAAAAGGTGTACAGACAAATTGAACTATTTCTTCGAAACTATTACACATAGAGAAATAGTGTCAGAGTATCAAATGATAAGTATGATTGCCTTTGGCGCAACGAACAGATTTTCAATAAAGTAATTATTTACAACGGAAAATACGTTTTTATTATACCCTCCACCTCCAGGAGGGGGGTATACTAACTTTGTCATTCCGTTTGTAACACCTTGAAATATCGACCTGAGACCCTATAAAGTATATATATTCTTGATCGTCATAAAAATCTAAGACGATCTAGCCATGTCCGTCCGTCCGTCTGTCCGTCCGTAGGAGGATGAGCTAGGAAGTCCAAATTTCCCATCAATGCGTCTTATAGTCGTAGATCGGTTGGGATTGAAACTGGGCGAAATCGGCCCAAAGGGAAAAATTTTTCCCTCACAAGGACTAAAAATACCCATAATAACCCTAATATTTTAAAGTATTTAGGCATGTTTTTATACACTACACGAGAGTAGTATGTCTTTGTGCATTTGTTTGTAACACCCAAAAGGAAGGAAGATAGACCCATTGTTAATTATACCGATCGACTTAGAATCACTTTTTGAATCGATTTAGCAATGTCCGTCCGTCTGTCTGTCCAGATACAGGTCGCAATTGTAGCCAGAACCAAATGAAACTTTGCACAACGAAGGTTTTCGGGATAAGAATGATCGCAATTTAATTTGACGAAAATCGGTTCAGATTTAGATATAGCCCCCATACGAATTTCACTCTTTTCACTCTACATATCATACATTGCAACAGATTTTCTTCAAAATTGGCAAGACATCTTATATTTCCACTAGAAACACCTGCGTTGAAAATTTTTTAGATCGGTTCAGTTTTATACAAATGTCGCTCCCGATTTGACATTTTCCGCTCTAGAAACAACATATTGTACCCGATTTTCTTTAAATTTGACACAACATCTTATAATCGAACTAAAAACACCTGTGCAGAAATTGGGTAAAATCGGTGCAGATTTAGATATAGCCCCCATACAGATCTCGCTCCCGATTTGACATTTTCCGCTCTAGAAACCCCATATTGTACTCGATTTTCTTTAAATTTGGCACAACATTTTACATTCGAACTAAAAAACACCTGTGCAGAAAGTGGGTAAGATCGGTTCAGATTTAGATATAGCCCCCATACAAATGTCGCTCCCGATTTGACTTTTCCGCTCTAGAAACCACATTTGTACCCGATTTTCTTTAAATTTGGCACAACATCTTATAATCCAATTGGAAACACCTATGCAGAAAGTGTGTAAGATCCGTTCAGATTTACATATAGCCCCCATACAAATGTCGGTCCCGTAATATTGTAATCGATTTTCTTTAAATTTGGCACAACAGCTTATAATCCAAGTAAAAAACCTCAGTTCTATGCAAGCTTTCACAGTAATCGGACGTGTTCGCTCGCTAAAAACTAAAGAGAGAATAGTGTATCACATTTAATTTTTGAAAATTAACACCGAGGTGTGCTTTCTTGGTTTGTCTGTTTTTCATCGAGCTCTCGCGCGTGTAAGACAACATAAAGCCTAAAAGTTACATCGTGACAATGGCCCCTGGGGCCAAAGCTTCAGCCCGCCTCAAAAGCAAGACGGGCGCTATTTCAAAACTAAAGAGTACTTCTCAATTAACTCTTAACGTACGCCCACATGTAGCAGGTACATCCAGCCAGAACAGATTCAGCGCATTGTCGGATGAAAGTGATATGGATATAAATCACGAATCAAACATTACTTCGAGTGTAAGACCACCGAAACCTCCACCAATTGTTGCAGATATCTCTATTCCATTTAGAGAAATCCAACATTTACTAGGAAATGACTGCACATACAAACGCACGTCGATTGGCACTAAGGTGTTTCCCTTAAATGAAGAAAAGTATGAATTCTGCAAAAATGCATTGAAAGAGAGCAATATTGAATTTCATACATTCAATTCAAAACAAAACAGACTATTTACTGTCTTTTTATATGGGCTGCCTCGAATCAAATGCGAAGACATAACTAATGATTTAAGTAGCTATAACCTGTCGCCAGTATCCATTGTGGAAGTTACAACAAGATTCAGCTCTGACAACAATGCAGTGTATAAGGTTCAATTTGCACGCAATGCATTTAACCCAAACACTTTACGTAATATCAAAGCTATATGCAATGTGATAGTCACATGGAAGAAGTATAAGCCAAAGAAGAACGAAAAACCAACTCAATATTGGAATTGTTTAATGTACGGCCACGGCGGTGAACATTGTAACCGTAAACCTGCATGTATGATTTGTGCGAATCAGCACAATTCAAACGATTGTCCATTCAACAAAAACCACAAAAAACCTGTTGCCTTCTCATGCTTTAATTGCAAGAAGAATGGAGAAGAGAGAACAGACCATTCAGCAAACGACGTGAGGTGTCCCCTACGTGCCCTATATCTAGAAGCCAGAGAGCGAGCTTCGTCACGTAATCAATCTAAGAGAGGCGTACCTAGACGTCAGAACTCTTACGTTAATAATCAATCTGATTATCCCGCTGTAAGTGGACACACAAATAATAATGTGAGATACGAACACGACAATCGTCGTTCTTACTCTCAACAAGTAAAATACAACAACAATGATCTGTTCAATATTGATGAGCTCTTCGGAATATTTACGTCAGCACTAGACGATCTAAGCAAATGTACATCAAAGGTACAGCAAATTCAAGTAGTGATGTCTTTGGTTAAGTATGCATATGACTTCAAATAATTCCTACAATTTTGGACAATTCAGAATATTTCATTGGAATGCTAATGGAACATCAAACATTTCTCATCTAAAACAACTAGAATGTCTATTAGAAAAAGAAAATATTCAAATTGCTTCGTTAAACGAGACCTTCTTGAAGGATAATCACAGGCCGTTTTTCAATAATTACTACCTATACCGCAATGATAGAACACATACTACAGGGGGAGGTGTAGCTCTCTTAGTTCGAAGATCTCTGAAGCATAAGCTGCTTCCGTTAACAAAAACAACCACAATTGAAAATTTATCAGTTGAGGTACTCATTAATCATAGAAATATTGTAATTTCCACTGCATACTCACCTAGATATACGCACAATTTCTCTGCTGATATTATGGCTTTAACTCCAGGCCACAAAGAATTTATTCTTTTGGGAGATTTGAATGCAAAACATCCATTGTGGAATTGCTCTGAAGACAACTTATCTGGAATAGCACTTAATAACTTACAACAGACCTGCAACTTTTTTGTTTATGGTCCTAACAACCACACTTTATACCCTCATCAAAGAAATCGACGCCCATCTACTGTTGATTTAGTTTTGAGTAACTCATCCATGCAAATGAGACTGTCAACATTAGGTTATGAAATTCCTTCCGATCATCGTCCAATAATTTGTTGCGTAGATTGCACCTCATTCAAAATTGTGGAAAACACCCATTTCAATTATGGTAATACTAACTGGAGAAGATTTCATCAAGTAATTAATAACAGCATATCACTGACGGTCGAATCATATACATCTAAGCAGGCTATTGACCAAGAAATCGACAATTTTGTCAAACCTATTTTAAATGCAAGAGATTTGTCAACTCCCAAGTCCAACCACATCCATCGAAGTATCCTACCTGGTGATATAATGAGATACATTGGCGAAAGGAAAAAGTACAATCGTAAATCACAACGTGCAACAAACACACAGCAACAACATTTTTATGATCAGTGTTCAAAATTTCTAAGTAAATTGATAAACAGACGCATTTACTCTGAAAGGAATGAAAAGTGGTCTAAGCTTTTAACCAATATGAAGCCAGGCGATAAACGCTTCTGGAAATTGAGTCGCAGTTTGAGGGGCAAGTCAAGTAACCAAATACCCCACCTTGTGGACAATCACATAAAACTGGTATCAGATTCCGAAAAAGCCGAAATATTGGCTAGAACATTTGCAAAATCACATATCCTTACCAGTAATTATACCCATTCATTTGACAACATAGTTAATAGAACAGTAGCCAAATTTAAAACAGAACCACCTTCAATTGATCGCGTCAGATATACTTCAAGTAGTGAACTATGCAATATTATATCCAATCTGAAAGCATCGAAATCACCAGGAATTGACAATGTACCAAACATTCTGCTTAAAAAACTACCAGATAAGGCTGTTAAATTACTTACTTATATTTTTAACAGCTGCCTCAAATTAAATTACTTAAATTGCCATAAATAAACCGAACAAACCAAAAAATAACCCCAACAGCTACAGACCCATAAGTTTGTTAAGCAATCTGGGGAAACTACTAGAAAAACTTATTCATTCTAGAATTTCTGATTTCACCTGCACCAACAATCTAACACCGAAGGAGCAATTTGGTTTCAGAAAAGAACACAGCACTATTCATCAAATAAGCCGCATTAAGAACAAAATTGTCTCCAACAAGCGAAATAAAAAATCCACAGGTATCCTCTTGTTAGATATTGAAAAGGCTTTCGATACCGTATGGCATAGCGGTTTAGTTTATAAATTAAATACAGTAAATATTCCCAAATATCTCAGTAAAATTGTTGCAGATTTTATTGAAAACAGAACATATATGGTTTCCGTAAATGACATTTATTCATCTCCAAAATCTATACCAGCCGGATTACCCCAAGGCTCCGTACTTTCACCATTGCTGTATTCCATATACATATCAGATTTCACACCACACAAATTGTCTGATATTGCATATTATGCAGATGATACAGCTCTGATATCAACCAGCAAACTAACGACAGCACTTCTCAAAAAGATGGAGAAAAGTTTAATAGCGTGTAACAAATACTTCAAGAAATGGAAAATTAAAATCAACCATAGTAAAACACAGGCTATAATTTTCCCTTTCAACAAGTCACCCAAAAGACTACCGAGACGAACCCTCAGATTTGATGGCAACTCTATACAGATACAAAATAGTGTCAAATATTTAGGAGTTTTATTGGACAAAAAACTCACCTTCCGCGAACACATTGAGAATTCTTGCGGAAAAGCCCTAAAGTCATTCAGAGCACTGTGGCCATTGTTAAATCGACGTTCGATGCTCAATCTTAAAAATAAAAATTTAATTTTCAAAAGTGTTATAAGACCAATTCTATCTTATGGTTCCCCTATATGGTACAAAGCTGCAAAATGTCATTTAAAGCGAATGCAAGTCATGCAAAACAAGTGCTTGAAAATGATACACAACAAACCTTGGAGATACTCCACCAGTACGCTACATGACGAAACTGGATACGAGTTGTTTTTTGACTTCATCAGCAGACTTAATAATAATTATTTTACTAAGATTGAATATTCTAATTACCCCATGTTAAGAGAATGTAGAGATTTACCATAATTACTATGTATACCGAAATTTAACAAATTGAAAATGTATGCATTATGTCCGAATATTTTCATTAATATTCGCATTATAAGCATTTATATTTTCAACTTATATTTGACTACATTATTTAATTCTCATATAAAGGTTTTTACCCTTTTTTCTTTTACAAGATTATCATCAAAACATGTAAATAAATTTATTTTCGTAGAGCATAAATTGTTGTAATATCTTACTGATAAAAACTCAATAATAATTAATTCAAAATTGTAATATGTATAAGACATTATTTGGATGAATAAAATTGAAAAAAAGTAAAAAACCTATGGTGAAAGGGTAAGATCGGTTCAGATTTAGATATAGCCCAAATACAAATGTTGCTCCCAAATGTTCAACCCATTTTGGCCAAACTATAAATATTATATTTAACCTATTTCGTTCCAGATTTCAATATACCCCCATACAAATGTACTTTCCGATTTAACATTTTTTGTCAAACACATACATTTACAGGATACAAAAATCCTTCACGTTTTCACTTTTTCACCGATTTAAATTGTATTCGACTTTAGCCTTTCCTTACTTGTTTTAATATGTCTGCTTGTACTGACTTCATATTGGGTATGCGCATTCCTTCTATAACAAAAACGTGCAAAAATTGGTTGAATCATGAAGTTAGGTTATTTTGCACTATGTACGTGAGATAATGGAGTTTCAAAATTTGTACTTTTGGATTTAAAATGTAATGGAAATACAACCAACTGTAGCACCCACTATCTAGCAATATTTATGGTATTTAAGCTTTTTGAAAATAGATATAAGAATATTTTTTTTAATTGACTTGAAGTATTATTTCGATAACTAACGTATTGGTTTGAAATAATAAAACTGTTATATTTATTTATGAAACTATTTTTGCAAAATTTGTATTGGTTTTGGTTTGGCTATATTAAAAAAATATATATTTTGTTGTAATATTACTGCACTTCTACGAAAATAAACAGCCTCTGTTGAATGCAATCCATTGTGGAGGGTATATACAGTTCGGTCCGGCCGAACTTAACGCCGTTTTTACTTGTTTTTTGTCACATACGGACAAATCTTGTCACGTGCTATATATAGCTGAAATTAAACGATTGCTATATTTTCTACACATGACAATAGTCTGTAATCATTTTTTTCAGTTGCTAGCCGATTTCGTATTTAAAGGGGCTTGAGGTATGTTTAATATTTGTACCGCTTATACGTTGAATTAAATGTTATTACGAAGGCTATAGACGTTGTGATTTTTTCTTTCACATAATAGAAATATTTTCTTACAGCCACGAAGAAAATCATAACCACGCGTTTCCGTGCCTACTTACGGGTGAAAATTTATCCACTTACGCTCATATGACTTTGACTAATGCCAAGTGAAACTTAGCTGAAATTTGCCTTAGGTTCTGCGATTTATAGAAATTTTGTCATAAGGTAATTTAAAACAAGTAAAAATGGCGTTAAGTTCGGCCGGGCCTAACTTTATATACCCTCCACCATGGATTTCGTAGAAGTGCAGTAATATTACAGGAAAATATAATAAATAAATATAATTTTTTTAATATAGGCAAACCAAAACAAATACAAATGTTGACAGAATTATTTAAAAAATAATTTAATTTATTTTGTATTGTAATTCATAATAAATAAATATTCTTACATATATTTATATTTTCAAAAAAGCTTAAATGCCACAAATATTGTTAGATAGTAGGTGCTACAGTTTGTTGCATTTCCATTCTATTTTAATTACAAAAGTACAAATTTTGAAAATCCATTATCTCATTATCCATAGTGCAAAATAACCTAACTTCATGATTTAACCAAATTTTGCCGTAAAAGTAAAAAGTACGAATTTGAAAAATCTTTTTAAATTGCGTGTATATGCAGTTAGAGGAATGTATACATCAAATTCCTTGATTATAGCTGCGGCCATGTGGTTGTTACCATTTTTATCCCCTTTTTCCAATTTTACCCCCTTATGAGTGCGACTTTCAAAAATCTCTTTATTTTACGTGTCTACGCAATTAAAGGAATGTACCCACCGAATTTCATCATTCTAGCTGTAGCCCTTTAGTTGGTACTAGCTTTATCCCTCTGTACCCATTATATCCCTTGCATTTCACGACTTTAGCTGCTGTCATTTGGTTGGTACTATTTGTATCCCCTTTTTCATTTTAACCCCAAAAAGTTCGACTTTCGAAAAATCCGTTTATTTTACGTGTCTACGCAATCAGATGAATGTATACACCGAATTTCATTATTCTAGATGCAGCTGTTTGGTTGATACCATTTGTATCCCTCTATTCCCATTTTACCCCTTAAAAGTACGAATTTGGAAAAAATACTTTTACATTATGTATCTACTCAATTAGAGGAATGTACACACCAAATTTCGTGTTTCTAGCTGTTGTCGTTTGGTAGGTACCATTTTTGTCCCTTTTTTGCCCCATTTCGTCCCCTACGAACAATAATCACTTTATTTTGCACGTTTTTGTTATAGGGGGAATGCGCATATCAAGTAAGATAGATTGAAAAAACACGCTTAAATACTCTAAAATATTAGGGGTTATTAACCTTAAAACTTTAATTTTTGACAAAAATGGATAAAAATGGTATCTATCAAAGTATCGAATCTGGGATCTTTTTTCTAGGCCTTCCCCTGACTATATAAAGGCGCAACATAATTGGATTTTTTCAAACTTTTATTTGTGGAAATTGTTGTTTACATTTTTGTGCCTACATTGATGGCCAACATAACTGAATTTCTCGAAATTTGAATTAGTGGTACCAGCAAAAGTGTTGTGCTGGAAGTTCGATATATACAAATTTGGTGTGAATACCACTGCCTAAATGGTTTTTTCAAAGTTGTACTTTTAAGGGAAAGCAAAAAGGTATAAAACCAACTACAACAACGTGAATGAGAATTAGAAAATAATTTTCGAGTTCATCTCGAAAACACATACACACCAGAAACAAACGCAAAGCGTACATTTCGTGAAATTAAAATGTTACCCTCACCTTAATAATTTCAATAAATTTTAACAAAAAATTGTGGATTTGTCCAAAAGCAATTATTCTAATCATAAATTGATAGCTTCTGAATTAATTAATGTTTTCCGTTAAACAAATACAAAAGGCTATTTTCGTTTCATCAACGAATGTTGATTTGTTGCAACAACGAAACTATTAATACTATAAACGTTCAAATCGTTGCAGCAAATTCTTGTTTTGTTGTGCTTCGTTGCTGCAACGAAATAACAATAACTAATCAAATTTGTTTGTTGTCGTCAAATTTGGCTTCAAGTAGCTGATTTTGAGTTGTAACAAATTTTCATATTCAATAAAACTGGTACTGTTTCCACCATTTCCAGCCTTTCCCTTACGTCTGACCATCGCGGAACTTTAATGTTGTCGTGTAAATACCAATCGAAGTCACTGGCGCGTAAATAAATTGCATTCAAATTACAATGATTTTCATCAATATTATCAACAGCAATACGCTTCGAGTAACATGTTAAACAAAATCATATCATTGAGCAAATAAATTTAATGTTTGCCGAATGCCGTTGAGTGACGGCGCATCGGCGGTAAAAAAGGAAACAGCGTTCGCAAGTGTAATTTTTAATATGCTTGCAGTTGGTGTTGTGGATGTTGGCCGTGTAAAGTGTAACTTTGTTTTTTTTTTTTTTGTTGTTGTTATGAAACAGTGATATTCAAATGTGATTTCATACGGCTGATATATTTTCACATGTATACTTACATATATGAATCATTTCACGTCAAGTCGAATTTTAGTTTTCCCAAGCCATACATTCGACCTACATTTATACGGTGAGGGTCAAGACCGTCAACCAACGATGTGGTGTTGGCTACAAATACATGTTGTTACTGTTAACTTCTACTAATATCCAGCAGTACAGCACGCACATATGTTCAATTCAATTAAAAATTGAAATCGGGAGGGATTTTTGTGACCTACTTTCATGATGTATGTTTCCAGGTAAAACATAACGTTTTATGCCAAATGACGTAAAAGCTTAAAATCAATTCTGAGTCGATTTAGCAATGTCCGTATGTCTGTTTGTCTATCCGTCAGTATCTCTGTCCGTCTGTAATCGAAGTATAGGTCCCAATTATTATCCGGTCTTAACAAAAATTGGTACAAGTAAGTTTTGTGGACGAACGCTATTTAATTTGAAGCAAATCGGTTCAGATTAAGATATATCACCCATACTATTGTGGCTCAAGATTTGACTTTTTCCGCTAAAGATGGCTCAGATTTTGATATAACCCCCCACAAATGTTGCCTCCGATTTGATTGTTTCCTCTCTATAAATCACACATTTTAAGCGATTTTGATCAAATCTGACACAATACCTTATATTACAACTAAAATCATCTGTGCTGATAACACTACTCAACAAAATGAAAAAAATTTCATGTACTCCGGATGCGATAATTTTTTCTGTGTAGATAACCTTGACATGAGCTCGAAAAACGCAATTAAAAAATTTTTTTTTGGTTAATTTGTTTCGTCCGGCATAACTCGGGAACCACAACCCGATTTAATTGAATTAAATTTTAAAAAATTTAAAATTACAATTCCCTTAATCTGTTCGTATATTGTTTTCCTATACAAGCAACAGTTTCCAAGTTAAAATTGAATATATAAAGGAAAAAACTTATTTATTGCCTAAAGATTTAAATTTTTTTTTTTTTAAATCCATAAAAAATCCAAAATGAAAAAAAATGTCAAATCTTATTACTTTTACGTAAAGTCACATAACCTATGAGCAAAATGAGACAAAGATCATGAAAATCGATGCACGCGTTTCGCTTTTATTCGCAATTGAGTAAAGGTATGAATTTCAAAAATTTGCTCGACATATGCACAACTTTGTCTATGGTAAGGTTTTTTCTTTTTTATTACAAAAAAATTAAAATTTGTTGGGTGACAAAAATATATGACTTTAAATTAAAAAACAATTCGATATATGTACAAGAAATTATCCTAAGGATATCAACATTAATTAATTATAAAAAAGTTAAAAAAAAAATATCTAAACACAAAAATAAAAACCTTCAAATTAAAAATAATTATGTGCTTTTGTCTTTCTTTTATATTGTTGTGGGTCTGTTTCTCTTATCAGGAACCAGATATAGTCCCCCATCATAGCTTCGTTCCAAAATCCTTGGTATCGGTGCTCAATTTCTTTCATTTGCTGATGAAAACGCTCACCATGCTCGTCACTCACATCGCCCAGGTTGTCCGGAAAGAAGTCCAAGTGCGAGTGTAGAAAATGTATCTTAAGCGACATATTTGCTCTATTTTTTTTTTATAATTTTGGAGTAGTTGTTCGACGATCTCTCTGTAATTTGAGCTTTTGTTGTTTCCAAGAAATCCGGAAACAATTTGCCTAAATGAGTTCCAAGCTGCAGCTTCATTTGGTGATAAAATGTGCTCAAACTGTTGGTCTTGCAACAACTTTTTAATTTGCGGACCGTCGAAAACGCCTTCCTTAATCTTTGCCGATGAAAGGTGAGGAAAAATGGTTTTTAAATAGACGAACGCTTCGCCATCTTTGTTGATAGCTTTCACGAAGTTTTTTATGAGTCCGAGCTTTATGTGAAGAGGTGGGAGAAAAACATTTTCCTTTTTTATGAGTGGTGTATATTTCACGTTGTCGCTGCCGGGGATGAAGTTAACTCTTTCTGTCCAACTCCTCCTGGTGTAATGATGTTGACGATCGCGGCTGTCCCAAAGGCAGAGAAAACAACAGTACTTTGTGAATCCACCTTGTAATCCACAAAGGATACCGATAACCTTAAGGTCGGCACAAACTTTCCAATCGTGCCTCTCATAGTTAAGGCACTTTAGTAGATTGTCCATGACTTCGTATGTTTCCTTGGTCAACGGCATGAGCAATTGGAATCGAAGGTTTCTTGTTGCCGTTGTGCAGTAAAATTGCTTTAAGGCTCTGCTTGTTGCTGTCGATGAAAAGACGCCACTCTCCTGGATCGTAAGAGTACCCGAGTTCACCAAATAATCCGGGAATGTCCTTACAAAAACAGATGTTGTCTTTTTTTGTGTAGTACCTTGCGTATGGTTCATGACGCTTCCTGTAGATTGTTGTCACCACACCAGGAGCCAAGAAACCGAACTGTTGCATGCGCGATGCATGCAACTCTGCATCTTCCTTGGAGAGTTTCAATTCTCTAACCCAATCGTTCAGTTCTGCTTGGGAACATAAGCGTTGACCTCCATGCAATGTATATGTTGACTCGCATTCTGATGTGGTTTCTACTGTCTCCGGATCTGATGTTGGATGTATCGCCTCATTATTAGATGCCCATCTTGAAACGGACGGTTGCGGGTCCACTGGTTCTTCGGAAAATGGCACTGGAAAATTCACTGTTGAAACAGCAGCGTAAGTCCATCGTATATTTTTTCCCACGCCTGTTTTTTTGCTAAGACAGAAGTAGCAATCTGTTACATGGCAAAGCGGAGCTCTCCAAAGCATTGGCATGATGATTCTCTGCTGTCGTCTGAAAGAATTTCAATAATAAGTTATATATGTTCTTGAATTTCGTAATCTACACTTACCTTGAGTCAGCTAGCTGTACGTAGCACCTTGGACATAGAGCACTTGGTGTCCACCGCTCATCTATGTTTGAGACCTTTAAATTGAAGCTCTCTTCAAATGAATCTCTCAATTTAGGTGAAAAACAACGCTTGTTTTTTTTCAGAAACGTATTCTCCGCACATGTAACAAAAATTACTTGGATTTGTATTGCATTCAAATCCTCGCGAACGTTTGCTCATTTTAACTATCGCGTTCGTCGACACTTGTTGAATGAGTAAAATCGATCAATGAAGACCTATTTATACTGTGTATTGTTTAGTATTTTACTGACAGGTACTTATAAATGGGTGTATATTTTTTACGGTAGCTACATACCTGTTTCACCATGTGTGAGTCTTAAATTTTCCGAATAATGACCACCCTTAAATGTGGGTTGCATTTATGTAAAAAATCATACAGGTAGCCAACGGAAAACCCAAATAATTAAAAAAGTCCCCTTTCCTTTTTTCCTTTTAATTGTTCACGCACATTTATTAGCGTTTATTACTTTGCTTACGCAATCATAAAAATTAAATAACCCTTTGTTTATTCCGTTTTGTTAATTCTGAGAATCAAAAAAAAAAGAAAAAACCTTACCATAGACAAAGTTGTGCATATGTCGAGCAAATTTTTGATATTCATACCTTTTGCTCAATTGCGAATAAAAGCGAAACGCGTGCATCGATTTTCGTGATCTTTGTCTCATTTTGCTCATAGGTTATGTGACTTTACGTAAAAGTAATAAGATTTGACATTTTTTTCATTTTGGATTTTTTATGGATTTTTAAAAAAAAAAATTTAATTCTTTAGGCAAAAAATAAGTTTTTTCCTTTATATATTCATTTTTAACTTGGAAACTGTTGCTTGTATAGGAAAACAATATATGAACAGATTAAGGGAATTGTAATTTTAAATTTTTTAAAATTTAATTCAATTAAATCGGGCTAGTGGTTCCCGAGTTATGCCGGACGAAACAAATTAACCAAAAAAAAATTTTTAAAATTAAAAAAAAAAAATAAAACAAAAACCAAACGAAAAAAAAATTTATTGCGTTTTTCGAGCTCATGTCAAGGTTATCTACACAGAAAAAATTATCGCATCCCGAGTACATTTTGACTGTTGACTAGTGTAATGGGATATGGGCTTGACTTTTTCCGTCCAGAAACCACGTATTTTCAGCGAATTTCTTCAAATTGAGCATAACACGTGAAAGTTAGTCACTTCATTCCATGTTTGGATATAGCCCCGAAACAAACATCTAAACATCTATAGGTAAATTATAAGATATATTGTCTTGTTGTAAGGAATGCGAAATAAATAAATAATTAGATAAATCGGGACCGAATTTTGCATGGGACCTATACCTATATCTGAACCGATTTGACCCATTTTCACCATAGATCTTTCTAGGTAAAACATAAGGAGTTGTGCCAAATTTGATCAAAATCGGTTAAATTATGTGATTTCTAGAACCGAAAAAGTCAAATCGGCAGCGAGATTTGTATGGGGCTATATACAAATCTGTGCAAAAATTGTTAATGAGAAAAAGATGAGTAATTCGCGTTTTGGAACTGAAAAATCTGGCTTTTGCGCTAAATATATCCTATCTTCCAATGTGCAATTTCTAGATATGCATTTTTTCTTCAAATGCTTTCAAAGGAAACTAGTTACGTTTGGCAAAAGTCATATTTTTTCCCAAAAAGTATGTTTTTTTTAATATTTATTACAAACCAACATTATTTGGCACAAACACAGTTTTGGCGCTATAATAAAGCTACGAATTTGGAATAAAACACATTCTCTTAAAATGTGAGAGTAACAAATCGACAAAGTCGAAAACAGAAATTATTTTTTTTCCATGCTTTATATAAGGTTACTTTCTATATATGTTTGTGTGCCACAAAATTTGAAATCAATTTTTGAAAGCTTTTTTCTCAACCAATTTTGCTCAAATTTTGCACACTTAATCATTTTCGATGACAATACAAGGAAATGGAAAAATTTGACCAATTGGACAAAGGGGCGTGGTACCTCCCATACAAACCACAAATTAAAAATCTATTATTTCTGCTCCTGATAACGGTATTTAAACAAAATTTGGTACGTCGGTTTGGTGTGCATGTTGTAAGTGCTGCTGCAAATATGGGCGGGATTGTACAAAGGGGCGTGGTACCTCCCATACAAACCACAAATTAAAAATCTATTATTTCTGCTCCTGATAACGGTATTTGAACAAAATTTGGTACGTCGGTTTGGTGTGGATTTTTTAAGTGCTGCTGCAAATATGGGCGGGATTATACAAAGGGGCGTGGTACCTCCCATACAAACCACAAATTAAAAATCTATTATTTCTGCTCCTGATAACGGTATTTGAACAAAATTTGGTACGTCGGTTTGGTGTGCATTTTTTAAGTGCTGCTGCAAATATGAGCGGGAATGGACAAAGGGGCGTGGTACCTCCCATACAAACCACAAATTAAAAATCTATTATTTCTGCTCCTGATAACGCAGTAATGTTTCCTTCTACAAAAGATAACTAAAAAAGAATTTCTAGGCCCAATAGAATTCTGCTTGCATAAAGCATGGATTTGAAAAAAAAAATTTTTTTGATTTACTAGTTTAATTTTCATAATCTGAAAATTATGAAAATCTGTAATACGAAAAGAAAATAAAGTTTGTTCTGCGTATTGTGAACAAATACGTAAAATAATGTTAAAAAATGAAAACAAAAATTTTACGTTTCTTTGAAATCGAAAAATACGAAGAATAATCAACTTTTTTAAATATATCCGATTGCCCGATATTGCGTAATTTATTTTTTTACAGAACTTGAACATGTTTAGTAGAATAAAAGTTATTGAATTTTGGCCGATGAATTGTCCCCATTTGATAACATTTTCCAGATAATGGTATATTTAATCTAGGAACACCTGGTCCCATACAACTGTCCCTCCAATTACATAGGATCTTGATAAAATTTTTAAACATGAGTCCTTAGGATTGGTGCAGGGTATTATATTCTATTATTTACGCCATATAGAAAAGAAGAAATTTCTATTTGACATGGAATTAAACATAAATTTATTTAGTCATACGTGTAAAGACGGGGTGCCGCAGAATGAACTATATAGTTCGAATTCTTTATAACATTTTTAATTATTATTCTTTCTTTGTTTTTTTCAGTATTTTGTGAAGGAGGCTTTGGGAATTAATTATGAATCACGACACGATCGAACAGCGTACAAAAATAATTGATTTTTATTTTTCACAATATTCACAATTTTGGTAAAGAGCGATGAAGCCCAATTCCTATTAAATGCGTATGTCAACAAACAAAACTTCCGGGGTTTGGTTACGAAAAATCCAAGAGCAGTTCATCAGCAACAATCACACCCACTTAAGTGCACTGTTTGGTGCGGTGTATCCTCCGAAAGGATAATTGCCCCATATTTTTTTGAAATTTTGCGAAAAGTTTTGGAAAATATGCTGAAAAAATCACGTATATGATATCATATTTCAAAGCTAATTGCAAACAAATTCCCCAATAATATACTGTATTTTTAAAAAATTATTATAATCGCATAAATAAGTTATAATCCATTTAAACAATATAGCTCATTCTGCGTCACCCTGTATAAGAAACATTTGGGCATGATTGTATGCATATATCCAAAATGTAAAAACAAGTATTAAAAATAAATTCGATAAAGATTGGACATTTGTAACCATCATAATTACCGTTAATACAACATATAAGCTAATATTTCCAAAATGTGACTACAAGAATTGCATTCTTAATATTTTGTGTTGTATAATATAATTTTTGTTGTTGTTGATTTCATGAATCAGTGTGCCTAAATGCATATAAAAACCAGTAAGGAAAGACTAAAGTCGGGCGGGGCCGACTCTATGATACACTCCACTTTCAATCCGAATACAATTCAATTCGGTGAAAAAGTGAAAACGGGAAGGTTTTTTGTATCCTGTAAATGTATGTGTTTGAAAAAAATGTTAAATCGGAAAGGACATTTGTATGAGGATATATTGAAACCTGGAACGAAATAAGTGAAATATAAAACGTATAGTTTGGCCAAAATCGGTTAAACTTATGGGAGCAACATTTGAAATTGGGCTATATTTAAATCTGAACCGATCTTACCCACTTTCACCATAGTTTTGTTTAGTTAGATTATAAGATGTTGTGCGAAATTTAAAGAAAATCGAGCACAATATGTGGCTTTTAAAGCAGCAAAAGTCAAATCGGGAGAGACATTTGTATGGGGGCTATATCTAAATCTGAACCGATCTTACCCAATTTCTGCATAGTGTTTCTAGTTGGATTTTAAGATGTTGTCCCAAATTTAAAGAAAATCGGTTAGAATATGTTGCATTTAAAGCGAAAAAAGTCAAATCGGGAGCGATATTTATATGGGGGCTATATCTAAATCTGAACCGATCTTACCCAATTTTTGTATAGGTGTTTCTAGTAAGATTATAAGATGTTGTGCCAAATTTAAAGAAAATCGAGTACAATATGTGGTTTCTACAGAGGAAAATGTCAAATCGGGAACGACATGTGTATGGGGCCTATATCTAAATCTGAACCGATTTGACCTATTTTCACCATAGATGTTCTTAGTTTAAATATAAGATGTTTTGCCAAATCTGAAGACAATCTGATACAATATGTGGTTTCTAGAGCGGAAAAAGTCAAATCGGGAGCGAAATTTGTATGGGAGCTATATATAAATCTGAACCGATCTGACCGATATTCACTATGGGTGTTTCTAGTAGAAATATAAGATGTTTTACCAAATCTGAAGACAATCTGATACAATATGTGGTCTCTAGAGCGAAAAAAGTCAAATCGGGAGCGAAATTTGTATGGGAGCTATATATAAATCTGAACCGATCTGACCGATATTCACCATGGGTGTTTCTAGTGGAAATATAAGATGTTTTACCAAATCTGAAGACAATCTGATACATTATGTGGTCTCTAGAGCGGAAAAAGTCAAATCGGGAGAGAAATTTGTATGGGAGCTATGTATAAATCTGAACCGATCTAACACATTTTTACCACAGGTGTTTCTAGTTACAATATAAGATGTTTTGCCAATTGTAAAGAAAATGTGTTGTAATATGTGGTATCTAGAGTGAAAAGAGTCAAATCGGGAGTGAAATTCGTATGGGGGCTATATCTAAATCTGAACCGATTTTCTTCAAATTAAATAGCGTTCGTCCTTATCCCGAAAAACGTCGTTGTGCAAAGTTTCATTTGGTTCTGTCTACAATTTCGACCTGTATCGTGATTACAAGAATAGATGGACGGACGGACGGACAGACAGACGGACATTGCTAAATCGACTCAGAAAGTGATTCTAAGACGATCGGTATAATGAACAATGGGTCTATCTCGTTTCCTTTTGGGTGTTACAAACAAATGCACAAAGACATAATACTCTCGTGGAGTGTATAAATATTTTTTCCAGTCTTGGACATATTTTTATTTTTTATACCCTCCACCTCCAGGATAGGGGTATACTGCATTTGTCATTCCGTTTGTAACACCTTCAAATATCGACCTGAGACCCTATAAAGTATATATATTCGTGATCGTCATAAAATTCTAAGACGATCTAGCCATGTCCTTCCGTCCGTCTGTTGAAGGCATGCTAGCATCTAAACGAAAGGAGCTAGGACGTCCACATTTTCCATAAATGCGTCTTATAATCGTAAATCGGTTGGGATCGAAACTGGGCGAAGTCGGCCCAAAGGGAAAACATTTTTCCTCACAAGGTCAGAAAATACCCATAACAACTCCAACCAAACGGCTGCAACTAGAATAATGAAATTCTATGTATAAATTCCTCTGATTGCGTAGACATGTAAAATCAACGGATTTTTTGAAATTTGTACTTTTTGGGGTTAAAATGGAAAAAGGGGAATTTGTATACCAACCAAATCGTCGCAGCTAGAGTCATGAAATTCGGAGTACACTTTCCTCTGACTGCGTAGACAAGAAAAACAAGAGTTTTTTCCAAATTCGTAGTTTCAATCGATACAAATGGTACAGAGGGATAAAAATAGTGCACTATGTACCTCACATACATAGTGCAAACTTTTTTACTTTTGGAATTATAATAGAATGGAAATACAACCAACTGTAGCACCCACTATCTAACAATATTTATGATATTTAAGCTTTTTGAAAATATAAATATAAGAATATTTATTTTTTGAATTGACTTGAAGTTTTATGTAAACGTATTGGTAACCTTGTAGGTACTTGAATTATTTAAACTTTGTTAATTTTTACTTTGAATTTCAAAAGAACTATTTGATCTAGTAACATTTTATTGTTTTCAATATGTAATACATTTAATATGAAATTCCGAAAAATATTTTTTTAGTCTGTTTTGAAAATTCAATATTCAGTGTTTAAATTCGTTACTACAATATTTTTAAATAAATCATTTGATTTTGTACAGATTGTGTTTTATTAATAATTGCACTGCCTTGCAAGCGTGGTTTGAAATAATAAAGATTTTATATTTATTTATTAAATTATTTTTTCAATATTTGTATTTGTTTTGGTTTGGCTATATTAAAAAATTATATTTTCCTGTAATATTACTGCATTTCTACGAAAACCGACAGCCTCTGTGGAATGCAATCCATGGTGGAGAGTATATAAAGTTCGGCCCGGCCGAACTTAACGCCTTTTTTACTTGTTCTTATCCAGAAACCACATATTTTCACAGATCTACTTCAAATTTGGCAAAATATTTTATGCTTCTACCAGAAACACCCATGGTGAAAATGGGACAGATCGGTTCAGATTTATATATACAAATTTTTCTCCCAGCCTGAGTTTTTCCGCCCCAAAACCACATATATTCAGATAATTTCTTCAAATTGAGCATAACACGATATTCTTGAACTGAAACCTATTTTGTAAATGGGTCACATCATTCCATGTTTGGATATATCCTCGATACAAATATTCTTCTCGATTCAGGTCAGGTCATATTAGTCCATGATTAGGAAGCATGCAAAAATCCATCACGTTTTAAATTTTTTACCGAATTGAATTGTATTCGGATAGAAAGTGGAGTGTATCATATAGTCGGTCCGCCCGACTTTAGCTTTTGTTGTTGTAAACTTATCAGTAATAATTTTGTTGTTGTTGATGTTGTTGATTTCGTAAATCAATGCATACAAATAATACTTTTTCCAGTCTTGGACATATTTTTTATTTTTTGTTTTATAGTGTTTTTTTTATAAATGGAATTACTCATACGTTTATTCTCATCTGGGCTGTAGTGTGGCCCAAAGTTGTATGGAAAAGTACAAAATATTATCAAATAATGAATCTCTTCAAATATCTATCATTTCCGTGCCAGTATTATGACTGGTTTGGTACAATTAAATACAACGCTCTCTGTCAAGATGTCAATTCACTCCTCCAATTACAAACCCATGTAAAAGGGACCGGCCTCCTTTATATATTTGGTTTAGCGCCAGGACCGGTCCGTGTCCACCAGGGACTAGTCCTAGGACATTTTCCCCCTAGGGATATCAAATCACAAACGATTCTGAACATATATCGTTTTAAAAGTATTAATTTTACATAGGTATAGATAATATATCTGGCAGCTACTATAAAAGTTATTTCGTCAAATATTAATTTGAATATTCTAATATTTGTATCGATATTATTATACCCTCATTCTAGGTAGGTCAGGAGGTTATATATCATTTGGGCAGAATAAAAGTGTAATGCATTGAAGGAGTGACTTAAGACCCTAAGTATGTTTGGCTCAATTCAAACTTTGCACATTGTAATATTTTTCCCAAACTTAGTTTAAGTTCGAAGAATGGCGAATGGTACTTCCCACACAAAAAATGACCCATATCCATTGTTAAATTAAAACTAATGTAACTTCCATAAGGATATTCGAAATCAGCTATATTTTGACATTTGATAATGTTATTGTAATCACTTTAAGTGTACTAAGTATGACCGGTTTTGCCACCCGGAATACTGTGAAATTTTATATTTAGCAATGCTTTTATAGAGGTTACATTCGCATGAAATAAGGGCGTAATATCGCCCCTTCTGGTACCTCCCATACAAAGTGGCATAAACTAAACATAGTATCCATAGGGTAGTCCTAATCATTTGCAATTTGATATTTGAAAATGTTTTTATAATCACTAAAAAAATATTTACGCTTTAGCTACGCCCCTTCATGTACCTCCCGCACAATTACCTTTATTCTAGGTAATATTAACTGTGACTTAATATTTGATCATGTTTTTAAAATTTTTTTACAAATGTGGAGGCTGGGACCCTGTGACACCTCCTAGTACTCGTGGAAATTTAATTGCTTATAACTTCCACATATATGTTTTCAGAGAGTAAGGGTATATATTTATAAGTCGACTTAGCCGACTGAAGCTTACTTACTTGTTTTCTTTACACCTTATGAAAGATATGATATACACCAGCCATCTAAACAAGAGGAGGTCGTTTAAAAAGCTTAAAAAAATCATGAATCAGAATTTTTGCAAAACAGGTACTCGTTCGATATGTTACACATATCTCGTATAGTGTAGGAATAAATAGCGGTTTCTTGTGGCATTGCACCCGTCATAGTCATCCTTCGCAGTCGAAAATTTAAAGTTTGCTGGCATCGACAAGATAATCTAAACAGCAAACAGTATAACCCAAGGGAGACACTCTAGAACTCTGCATTTTGCAGACATCTATTTGGGGATTTTTTGTTTTGGGAGCTGTTGTTGGCGGATTCTGCTGACGGCGCATTGTCCCACACATTGTACGTTTGGGCCACACTAATGTATACTCTTATGCGTAAAAGCCATACGATAAATACAAATTTAATGAAATTAAATTATGATACCACAGCCGTAATTATATTTACATACTCATCTCATCTCAAACATTCATTAATACGTGTTTTTTTGTCAATGATATACCATCATCATCATCAGCTCAGCATCGGCATCATCATTCACTGCTGACAGTGTTAAACAAAGTCGGGGCAGATTTAATAACATTTTCAATAATTTTGATTTACATGAATTATTTCAATATATTGACTACAATAAGTGTTATAATGACATGTAAATTTTTATACAGTCCGGAAAATGATTAATAACTTTGTGGCGGATGCAGAGAACTGTAGTCACACGGACTATTCCTCATCAGTGCAGTCGTCGAGACTTAAGGCCACGGCACGACAACAGACATTACATACAGAACTATTCAAGGATAAGGAAAACATGCATTGCAAGGCAATTTCATATAAAGTTATAGTGGAATATGGGAAATTTAACGTAATAATGGAAATTTTTAACAAAATTTGGTTATAAGTGCATTAGTGATGTGACAAATACTGCGGTAAGAAGTCCAATCGGTAGACACATAAGAATGAGAGCTATATCAAGGCAATGAGGGTGTTCCTATACTCAGAACCCTATAATGAGTTAAAATGAACTAAAATTTAGGAAGACTGAACTTCGTGTAGCGCTAAAGCAATATTTCTTCATATCAAGTTCATCATTTTCCTCCAAAAGTACGACATGCTTTGAACTTGATTATAGTTAAATTTTCCTCAAACATAGTAAATTTTTACTAAAAGTAAGTAAAAGTTTTTCTTCAAACTAAGTAAATTTTTCTTAAAATCAAGTAATCAAACTGAGCAAAATTTTAGTATTATTTCCCAAAAAAAGTAAATATTTATCCAAACTGAGGACTCAAAACAAGTACATTTTTACATTAACCGAGGAACATTTTACTTGATGTAAGTGAAACTAAATTAAGTTCATTTCACAGTCGATCCCCGACCGCGATTGTGAACGGACGCACCAAGTGTTTGATTCTATGCGAAGAGTGTTCTACTACAACAACAAATATAAAAAATCATTAGACTGTGCAAGTTATATGCTTCAAACAGTGACAAAAACAACTGCCTATACCAATAGACAGAAGAACTACAACAACAATTAAGCGCACCAGCGCAAGGTATGAGACTAGTCTCGACTCAACCAATGTCATGAAAAAAATAAAAACAAAACACACTAGTAACGTTCCCGTTACAAGTTCAAATTATTTTCAACCACTGCAAACGCTGGATGTTGATGAAGATGAAGTGATCGTACAAAACGTAAACAAAAAGATATACATACCACCACTTACCATACTAAAGTGTACAACAACTCAACTGCAAGACATATGCAAATCAATAAACATCACTGATTTCGCTATTAGAAAAATTTCAATCGGTTTGAAGGTACATTGTCAAACCAAACCCGATTATGACAAATTAATAGAATATTTAAAAAATAAATTTGAATATTTCGAATATGCAGCTAAGCATGAGAAACCATTTAAAGCATTACTTCTAGGTCTAGATAGAAAAAATACTGATGACATAAAAAATATGTTAATAGCAATGGGCCTAAATTGCCTAGATGTTAAACTAGTTCACAGAACTGGAAGAGCTAATAACGAAATTATATTTTACGTTGTCTACTTTAAAAGACAGACTATAACATTAAGAGATCTAAGACAGAAGTACTGCAACATTGAATATATTCGTGTAAAATGGGAACACAAAAGCAACCAAAAAAACAATATCACACAGTGTAGAAATTGCCAAATGTTTGGTCATGGATCGTCATACTGCAATGTGAAAACCTTTTGCGCAAAATGCGCTGGGAACCATAAAACTTCTGACTGTGCCACACAGGAAATTAAATGTGCAAACTGCAATGGTCCACACCAGGCATTATCACCTAATTGTCCAAGCCGACTAAACTACCTGGAGCTGAGACAGCGACTCCACAGAAAAACGTTAAGAACAGCCAATAACAACAACATCAATACATTTTCTGGTTATGGTGTTCAATTCCCCAATAATCTTGGGCAAAATAATCCAATTGAGACTAACCAATGGAATCGTCCAGCTCCCAACACAGGTAATAATGGCCTGAATCACAGCAGTGAAAACAATCTGTTTTCAATGCAAGAATTACAAAGCCTTACCATGGAGTTAGTAACAAAATTAAGAAGCTGCAAATCTAGAGCTGATCAATTCACGGTTATAACCGAGTTAGCTTGCAAATTTTTATATTAATGCAACAACAAATCAAAATTATTACATGGAATGCCAGAGGCGTTCGCAACAAAAAAGATGAACTCTTCGAGTTCCTAGTTACAAATAAAATTGATATATGCCTCCTATCAGAAACCTGGTTAAATAACCGCACTTCCATAAGACACAATGAGTACTATTGTTATAGAAACGATCGATTACATGCAAGAGGAGGTGGAGTTGCTGTCATTCTCAAGAAAAATATAAATCATATTTTACTACCAATTGTAAATACATCCCTAATAGAGAATTTAGGTATAAAACTATACTGGTCGAACGGGGATAGCATGGACATATTCTCTTGCTATTTCCCAGGTGGTCATAGTGGACCAAATGACAATAAAAAACAACAGTTCGCTGACGATCTACGAAAACTATGTAGAAACCGCAACAAATATTTGCTAGGAGGAGACTTCAACTCTAGACACAGTACATGGGGCTGCACAAGAGCAAACTGTTGGGGGAATATACTAAACGATAAACTTCAAAGTAATGACATGCGAATAGTGGCCCCTGACGAACATACTTATATTTCCTCCAGCATGGGACGACAAAGCTCTACACTAGACTTCTATTTAACCAACAACATACAAAATATTTCCCCTGCAACTGCAATCAACGACTTAAGTTCAGATCATCTACCGGTCAAAATATCAATTAATATGACTAGTAATTCAAATCCCGTAAGGATCTTTGATTACAAAAATGCAAATTGGTCTCGATTTTCTAACATAGTAAACAACCATTTAACCCCTGTCAATTTAAATACCATAGTTGACATCATACAGGTTGACAGTATGATTGCCACTCTTACTAACGTCATCAATCTCGCCAAAAATCAAAGTATCCCAAGCAGAATACCACCAATTACTAGAAAGCCTTTCCCAGCGCACCTCAAAAACTTGATTTCATTACGCAATTATTGTCGGCGCAACTGGATTCGTTACCGAAATAACTCTGACCGAATTGAGTTAAACTTATTAAATCGTCGTATTCAAGATGAAAGTGCGAAGTTTAGAAACATCTCTTGGAACTCATTTTTATCCACACTGGAAGTAGGCTCTTCCCCTTTTTGGAATGCAACGAAAATATTAAGGAAGAAGTCAAATAATATTCCAACGATTGTTCACAATGATGCACGTTATATTACTGGTTCTGATAAATGTGAAATACTAGCTCAAACGTTCAGTTTAAATCACCAAATTACAGCCAATTTAAGTGACAGTGAAACAATCCACCAAGTTGATGAAACACTTCAGACTTTGCAGAATTCAGACCCAGGTGTAAACGATAGCTTAATCGACGTTGCTACGATTTCGAGTCTTATAAAAAAACTAAAGCCTCGCAAGGCTCCTGGAATTGACGGTATTGATAACAGGTGTTTAAAGGCATTACCTAAAAAAGGAGTGAAATATCTTACCACAATTATAAACGCATGTCTTCGGTTGTCATATTTTCCACGTACTTGGAAAGAATCTAAAGTGATCCCCATCAAGAAGCCCAACAAGCCCCCAGAAAATGCAACCTCTTATCGACCAATAAGTCTTCTTTCATCTATAAGTAAAATCTTGGAGAAAACTATTAAAGATAAATTAATTAAATTCGTTGAAGAAAACAATATTCTCCCGGTGCAACAATATGGTTTTAGACAACAACATAATACAGTTCACCCTTTACTGCGAATTAGAAAAATGGTACAAAGCAATTTCAACAACGATAAATCTACAGGTATGATCCTACTAGATGTTAAAGCAGCATTTGATTCCGTATGGCACGATGCGCTAATTTACAAAATGATTAATTATAATTTTCCACCATATATTGTAAATATAACAAAATCCTTCCTATCTGATCGAACTTTTAAAGTACATGCATTTGGCAAAAAATCAACAACCATAAATATTACTGCCGGATGTCCGCAAGGATCCTGTCTATCTCCGATCTTATTTAACATTTTTACATCGGACCTTCCTTCTCTATTAGGATGTACAACATCTATATTTGCAGATGACACTGCCGTCATAAGCTCCGCTGTTTTAGCCAATGATGTGATTGCGAATCTACAAGAAGCAGCAAATACATTACTCGCATATTTTAATAAATGGAAAATTCTTGTAAACGCCCAAAAAACACAAGCTATATATTTCACGAGGAAGCGGAAACCAATATACACCCCCCAACGACATATAACATTCAACAACTGCGAAGTTAAGTGGGAGGAAACTGTAAAATATCTAGGGGTTGTACTGGACCCCAAGATGAAATTTAAGGATCATATAACACATGTGGTGAACAAATTTAACCACTTAATCCGTCTCATGTATCCTCTCATTAACAGGAAATCTCAACTGAACATTACAAACAAGATGTTTATTTTTAAAACTGTATTTCAAGCTGTCCTATTCTATGGAGCACCAGCTTGGAGTTCAGTCGCTCCCACTCATATTAAGAGGCTCCAAATAGCTCAGAACAAGGTCCTAAAAATGATACATAATCTACCATGGTACCATTCAACACGACGCCTCCACGATTCCGCCAATGTGGAACTAGTATCTGACAGACTAGTTCGACTAACTAGCAGTTTCCTGACAAGATGCCAATATTCAGATTTCAATCACATCAGAGGCATAGCCTCGATGTAGTTTACAATTAAAATAGGTTAAGTTTTACTGTATGGATTAGCTGTAAGAAATTATTCAGAAAGGTTTTTTTGTAAAGTTTTCCTTCATTCGTTAAGCTCAAATGTATTTATTACTATTTCAATACCAAACTCATTTTAAATGACTAAGTAGAAAAGGTAGTTTGTACCTGAACTCTTTATACTGTATGTATCTTATGAACTAAATCAAACTTAATGCTATAAATAAACTGAATTGAATTGAAAAAAAAAAAAATTAAGTTCATTTTAACTGAAGCTCCCTAAAAGGTCAAAAACTCAATTTGCTGCAAAACTATTACAAAAGCTGACAACATGAAATATTTCTCAAAAGTTACCTCTTCCATAAAGAGTTGAGTTGATGTGAATGCAAGATAGGCACCTTTGCAGTGGTTATTTAGAATTATACTTGAAGTATTTAAGAAATAAGTCTCGGCAATCGAACGAGAATTGTTTCTTGGATTTCTATTCCAATTGTTTTTGTATAAGTTCATTAATACTTAAATGTAAGAAGAACTTGGTATACACATTCCTAATGAACTTTACGAAAAACACATTTCCAGTTAAAATTTCCTAAATGGATTTTTTACCATACAAAAAATCATAGTTTTTATACCCTCCTCCCCCAAGATGGGGGTATACTAACTTTGTCATTCCGTTTGTAAAACCTTAAAATATCGACCTGCGACCCTATAAAGTATATATATATTCTTGATCGTTCATGTTTATGTCCGTCCGTCTGTTTAAAACACGCTAGCATCTAAACAAAAGGATCTAGGAGGTCCAAATTGTCCATTTGCTTGATATTGGGCATGTGCATTCGCTTTACAACAAAAAAGTGCACCATAAAGTGATTCTTATTCGTAGGTGGTGAAATAGGGCAAAAGGGATAAACATGGTACATATCAAACGACAACAGCCAAAAACACGAAATTCGTTGTGTACATTCCTCTAATCGAGTAGAAATTCGTACTTTTAAGGGGTTACATGATAATAGAGGGATACAAATTGTATCAACCAAACGGCTGCACCCACACTAATTAAACTCGATGTATACATTCCTCTAATTGTGTAGACACGTAAAATAAAAATATTTTTGAAAGTCGTACTTTTAATGAGTAAAATGGGATAAAGGGGATAAAAATGGTACCAACCCAATGGCGGCAGCTAAAATCATGGAATTAGGTATATACGCAAAATAAAATGATTTGTTCAAATTCGTACTTTTTTACTTTTACGGCAAAAATTAAGTTAGGTTATCTTGCACTGTGTATGAGAGAGATAATGAATGTATTTTCAAAAATTTTTACTTTTGGAATTGAAATAGGATGTAAATACAATGGACCAAACGGCTGAAAATGCACCTACTATCCCCCAATGTTTAGGGTATTTATGCTTTCTTGAAGATTGCCGCCTTATATATACTTCTTGAATTGACTTGAAGTATTATTTCGAAATATATTGTCAACTTTCAAGCTGTATAAACATATTGGCATCCTTGTCCTATAATTTAAATTTTATATTAATTTAAAAAATATTTTTTCAATATTGTTATTAGTTTGGGTTTGGCTGTATTTAAAACAAGTAAGGAAATGCTAATGTCGGGCGGGCCGACTATATAATACCCTATACCACTCCCTGCGTATATACCTCGCTTTTATTACTCAACCCAGGTGTCATGGGAGCAATTTTATGCAGTTCATATAAATTATACAGTTTACCATGAATTCATGACTAAATATTTAACGAATATGGTAAATAATTGATCCACTTTTCCGGCAGACAAATACAAATTTTACGGTAGTAATAGGATGAATCGGACCGACATTTGAAAGGGGACCTATAACAATATTTGGGGCCTGGTCCAAAACATGATCCTATATATTTCTCATCCGATGTAACGGATGGGACCCATTTGGGTTATTCCAAAGTATGGACACATATATTTGACTTTCAAAGTATGTATTCTTAGTTAAAATATAATATAATCTGCAAAATTTGAAAGAAAAAATCCGATGTAAAATTTTCGTCCTTGAGGGGTAAAAATTAAAATGGGGCCATTTGTAAGGTCGGGTTCTAGAGATGTAATATGGTAGAATGGGGGCCCAATTTGTATGGGGGTTATACCAAAATATGGACCCATATATTTGACTTTCATGGTATGTCTTCTTAGTTGAAACTGTGGGTTTGTCTTAAATTCATATTTTTATATATCGTCTAATTTAACGCAAAACAAGTTTAAATCGGACACTGACATAAAATCCAAGTAGAAAACAAAGCATATACCCGTTTCCCATATCAATGCAGTGCTTACTGTTGGCGCATGAAATGCTTACTTAAATAATAGAAAAATTAGAAATTATACAAAGCACTTTGTTTTTGAAATAAATATACATACATATGTATATTAGAGTGGCTTCTTTTGTGAGAAAGGAAATGATATTGAGAAAAAAAACGCTAGAAATTAAAATCCGACCCGAGCCTTATCAAACCATATTAAAAACTTGCAATATGACCCAGTATAAAGGACAGATTTATACTATTTTAGTGCAATTTTTGATGCATTTTTTATAAAAACCGCAATAACTTCCACATTTGTAGTTCGATTTATGTTTTTAGGGGCTCGTTGGAGAGGTCTTGATAACCAATTGCAATATTTAGAATTTTCTAACCCATTAAGGACCTCAAATTTGTTTCATACTGTTAATACTCAGTGGGTTAAATGTGAAGTAAAAACTGAATTATGGGGTTATTTTCATCGTAAACACTTATATAATTTAATTTCTAATTTTTGGAAAGAAATTCAACCATTTCAAATTTTCCCCCTTAAAAATTAAAACATGAATAATCTACATAAACTTTTTAAGGGAAAAAAATTGAAATGGTTGTTAAGGTTAAATTAACATAGATACCCGCATGAAATTTAAAGTATATTTAGTAGATGTTCTTTTCTTTCATTTGATAAACATATCGTCATTGTATGAAACGCAAAAGTACGAAACTAAATTATTGTAATATTTACATCATTTGGAAATTAAAAGTCCTGTAAAAAAGACAAACGACCACGAAATAAAAAACTGAGTATGAGTTTTCCTATTAATGACCTACATTTTCACTTCTATATAATCTTGTTCTCGGAAGGCAAATTATGTTGCACGATTTTATTGTAACATCTTATGTGAAGTTTTCCTCCCAATTTATCCATAGCAAGACCAAAATTCCAGATGCCCATATACCCAGATACCCCATATTTCAGTTTTTACATCACATTTAACCCACTGAGAACCAACAGTAAGAAACAAATTTTTGGCCCTTAATGGGTTAGGATGTTCTAAAACTGCAATTGGGATCAATGATCCAACAAAAACACAAATCGAACTAAAAACCAGTAAGGAAAGGCTAAAGTCGGGCGGGGCCGACTCTATGATACACTCCACTTTCAATCCGAATACAATTCAATTCGGTGAAAAAGTGAAAACGGGAAGGTTTTTTGTATCCTGTAAATGTATGTGTTTGACAAAAAATTTTATATCGGAAAGGACATTTGTATGAGGATATATTGAAACCTGGAACGAAATGGGTGAAATATAAAATGTATAGTTTGGCCAAAATCGGTTAAACTTACGGGAGCAACATTTGAAATTGGGCTATATTTAAATCTGAACCGATCTCCATAGTTTTGTTTAGTTAGATTATAAGATGCTGTGCGAAATTTAAAGAAAATCGAGCACAATATGTGGCTTTTAAAGCGGAAAAAGTCAAATCGGGAGCGACATTTATATGGGGCTATATCTAAATCTGAACCGATCTTACCCAATTTTTGCATAGGTGTTTCTAGTAATGATTATAAGATGTTGTGCCAAATTTAAAGAAAATCGAGTACAATATGTGGTTTCTGCAGAGGAAAATGTCAAATCGGGAACGACATTTGTATGGGGGCTATATCTAAATCTGAACCGATTTGACCTATTTTCACCATAGATGTTCTTAGTTTAAATATAAGATGTTTTGCCAAATCTGAAGACAATCTGATACAATATGTGGTTTCTAGAGCGGAAAAAGTCAAATCGGGAGCGAAATTTGTATGGGAGCTATATATAAATCTGAACCGATCTGTCCGATATTCACCATGGGAGTTTCTAGTGGGAATAGAAGTTGTTTTACCAAATCTGAAGACAATCTGATTCAATAAGTGGTTTCAAGAGCGGAAAAAGTCAAATCGGGAGCGAAATTTGTATGGGAGCTATATATAAATCTGAACCGATCTGTCCGATATTCACCATGGGAGTTTCTAGTGGGAATAGAAGTTGTTTTACCAAATCTGAAGACAATCTGATTCAATAAGTGGTTTCAAGAGCGGAAAAAGTCAAATCGGGAGCGAAATTTGTATGGGAGCTATATATAAATCTGAACCGATCTGTCCGATATTCACCATGGGAGTTTCTAGTGGGAATATAAGATGTTTTACCAAATCTGAAGACAATCTGATACATTATGTGGTTTCTAGAGCGGAAAAAGTCAAATGGGGAGCGAAATTTGTATGGGAGCTATATATAAATCTGAACCGATCTGTCCGATATTCACCATGGGAGTTTCTAGTGGGAATATAAGATGTTTTACCAAATCTGAAGACAATCTGATACATTATGTGGTCTCTAGAGCGGAAAAAGTCAAATCGGGAGAGAAATTTGTATGGGAGCTATATATAAATCTGAACCGATCTAACACATTTTCACCACAGGTGTTTCTAGTTACAATATAAGATGTTTTGCCAATTTTAAAGAAAATCTGTTGTAATATGTGGTATCTAGAGTGAAAAGAGTAAAATCGGGAGTTAAATTCGTATGGGGGCTATATCTAAATCTGCACCGATTTTCTTCAAATTAAATAGCGTCCGTCCTTATCCCGAAAAACGTCGTTGTGCAAAGTTTCATTTGGTTCTGTCTACAATTGCGACCTGTATCGTGATTACAAGAATAGATGGACGGACGGACGGACGGACGGACGGACGGACGGACGGACGGACAGACAGACAGACGGACATTGCTAAATCGACTCAGAAAGTGATTCTAAGACGATCGGTATAATTAACAATGGGTCTATCTCGTTTCCTTTTGGGTGTTACAAACAAATGCACAAAGACATAATACTCTCGTGGAGTGTATAAATATGGAAGTTATTGCGGTTTTTATAAAAAATGCAACAAAAATTGCACAAAAATGTTAAAATTTTACCTTCTATTCTGGTTTAAAATGTAAGTTTTTTATATGGTTTGATAAGGCTCGGACCAGATTTTAATTTCTAGCAGGTTTTTTATAAATACTATTCTCACCGTGAATTTTATTCAAGAAAAAGCTGATTTATAGAGGTTATGTTGAACGCGCCCAGCTCACGAACGGACACTGATAAAAGCGAAATATTTTGGGAGAACACATAAAACAAACCAATCTTTCATTTTAATCGGGAACATCCACAACTTTTAATTTGAAGCCACTCTAATGTATATATATTTTATTTTGAATGAAAATCTTCACTTTTTTGAACAAAATATAATGAAAATAAAATAATTATTAAATATGTGCGACTCACGAAAAAATCACGTGATTCACGAAGAAATTAGACTCACGCACGAACATTTTTTTCGTTAATCACGTTCACGAACGCTCATGTGAGTAAAATAAATTTTGCGCACGATAAGTACAACTAAAACTTTGCACAACGAAGTTTTTCGGGATAAGGACGAACGCTATTTAATTTGTAGAAAATCGGTTCAGATTTAGATATAGCCCCCATACGAATTTCACTCCAGATTTGACTTTTTTCACTCTGGATACCACTCTTCTTCTTCTTCAAAATCTTCAAAAAAACATCTTATATTTTAACTAGAATCACCTGTGGTGAAAATGTGTTAGATCGGTTTAGATTTATATATAGCTCCTATTCAAATTTCGCTCCCGATTTGACTTTTTCTGCTCTAGAAACCACATATTTTAACAGATCTTCTTCAAATTTCGCAAAATATCTTATATTTCCACTGGAAACACCCATGGTGAGTGAAAAAGTGTCAGATCGGTTCAGATTTATATATAGCTCCCACACAAATTTCACTTCCGGTTTGATTTTCTCCTCCCAGAAACCACGTATTTTCACCGAATTTCTTCAAATCGATCATAACACGTTTTATTTGAACTGGATGAACTTATTGTGAAAGTGGATCACTTCATTCTATGTTTGGATATAACCCCAATTCAAATATTCTTCTTGATTTGACAAATTGGCTTATGATTAGGAAACATACAAAATCTTTCCCGTTTTCACTTTCTATCCGAATTGAACTGAATTCGGATAAAAGTTGGAGTGTATCCTTACTTGTTTTTTATTAACGTGTTATACCAAATTTTACCAAATCAGCTACTTTTGGGATTCTAAAGCGAAAAAAGTGAAATCGCGAAGAACATTTGTATGGGAGCTATATCAAATTATGAACCGATCTGACCCAATTTCTCAACAAATGTTTTAGATTAAATATAACGGGCGGCGGATTATAGAGCAAAAAACGTCTAATCAGAAGTGAAATTTTTTTGACATGGGCGACTTTTCATTTGTTGGGCCATTTTGCTTTGGGCCGGTCTTCGCGAGTCAAACATACTATTCTCAATAGAAAAAGTTATATATCTTCTTGTGTTTACCTTGCACAGATTTTTTAATGAAAGCTCTTGTTCTAAGATTTAATTCCATATTTCGTACTTGATGTACGACTCTTGCATACGCATGTAAATAGATTACAAAAAATGCTCCTGTAAATGTATGTATGCCAGCGCTTCCTAAGTAAACAACCATTCATTTCTTTCTGTTTGACTTAATTCCCCACTCTGACTTTGTGTCAATCGCCAGGGATGGAAATGTGTGTAAATACAATGTACATACACAAACACAACATATAAAATTTAATAATTCTTTAAATAAATTCAACACAACTTTTCTTAATCTCTGAAGTTTTGTCTTGTTTAAAGAATGGGCAAAAAAAAAAATAAAGAGAAATCCTTAACAAAATATAAATCCTTTCTTTAGCCATGCTTTTGTCATAAGATTTTCATTTGAGTTATTCCTGTGAACACAGCAGTAAAGTAACTTGTAAAGATGATAATTAAGATAAGAATAAAGTTTATATAAATTGTACAACGACGAGAACGAGAATGCCGGATATACTGCCGCTCTTGTCGTGTTGGCGTTTGGATGGATCCTCCTTCATTCTCTGTGACACACACACACATACACATATATTTTTTTATAAACACAAACGGAAAGACACATTAATATCTGTTGAAATAGTTTGCAAATTCAGGACAAATTTAAAAAGGAAACGGAAAAAGTACAATGAGCACCCAAAGAGAAAGCCAAGACAGGAGAAATAAATGAAACGCAGTAATGACCGTTAACAGAAATTGAAGGCAAAGGAAGCGCAAAAGATGTTGACAATGTATGGCTGTATGAGCGAAAGGGTGATCTGTCGTTGGTGTGATTGATTGTTGTCAATGGTTTGTAGGTATTGCTACGATTACTAAGATAAATAAAGATATTTCCAAACTTCGTATTTCGATTTCAAGTTTTTAGAACAATTTTATATTATTGACATATAACTTATTGCCAAAAATCAAAACATACATAGTAGAGTGGTAGAATAATACTGAGTATGCTTTACTGCCTACATCCCTTATTGGATTTCAATTACGCCTACCTCAACTAATCCTATGTTGGGCGTGTTTTATTTACCACAAACGGTTTTCCCCCTTAACTGTATTTCTACGATGCAACAAAAATTTTACCAAATGACTGTGTATAACACTTTTTAATGTATATTGGGCTGTAACCCGAAAAATATATTAATTTTTATACACTCCACGAGAGTATTATGTCTTTCTGCATTTGTTTGTAACACCCAAAAGGAAGGGGGATAGACCCATTGTTAATTATACCGATCGACTTAGAATAACTTTTTGAATCGATTTATCAATGTCCTTCTGTCTGTCCGTCCGTCCATCTATTCTTGTAATCACGATACTGGTCGCAATTGTAGACAGATCTAAATGAAACTTTGCACAACGAAGGTTTTCGGGATAAGGACGAACGCTATTTAATTTGAAGAATATCGGTTCAGATTTAGATATAGCCCCCATACGAATTTCACTCCCGATTTGACTCTTTTCACTCGAGATACCACATATTACAACAGTTTTTCTTCAAAATTGGCAAAACATCTTATATTTCAACTATAAACACCTGTGGTAAAAATGTGTTAAACCGGTTCAGATTTATATATAGCTCCCATACAAATTTCGCTCCATATTTGACTTTTTCCGCTCTAGAAACCATATATTGTATCGGATTGTCTTCAGATTTGGCAAAACATCTTATATTTAAACTAGGAACACCTATGGTGAAAATAGGTTCAGATTTATATATAGCTCCCATTAAAATTTCGCTCCCGATTTGACTTTTTTGCTCTAGAAACCACATGTTTTAACAGATCTTCTTCAAATTAGGCGAAAAATCTTATATTTGTACTATAAACACCCATGGTGAAAATGGGTCAGATCGGTTCAGATTTACACATAGCTCCAATAAAAATTTCGCTACCGGATAGACTTTTTCCGCCCAGAAACCACGAATTTTCACCGAATTTCTTCGAAGTGAGCAGAACACGTTATATTTAAACTGGAAGAAAAAATTCTTCCCGTTTTCACTTTATTACCGAATTGAATTGTATTCGGATAGAAAGTGGAGTGTATCATATAGTCGGCCCCGCCCGACTTTAGCATTTCCTTACTTGTTTATGAATATTTATACACTCCACGAGAGTATTATGTCTTTGTGCATTTGTTTGTAACACCCAAAAGGAAACGAGATAGACCCATTGTTAATTATACCGATCGACTTAGAATCACTTTTTGAGTCGATTTAGCAATGTCCGTCCGTCCGTCTGTCCATCTATTCTTGTAATCACGATACAGGTCGCAATTGTAGACCAAACTAAATGAAACTTTGCACAATGAAGTTTTTCGGGACAAGGGCGAACGCTATTTAATTTGAAGAAAATCGGTTCAGATTTAGATATAGCCCCCATACGAATTTCGCTCCCGATTTGACTATTTTCACTCTAGATACCACATATTACAACAGCTTTTCTTTAAAATTGGCAAAACATCTTTTATTTCAACTATAAACACCTGTGGTAAAAATGTGTTAGACCGGTTCAGATTTATATATAGCTCCCATACAAATTTCGCTCCCGATTTGACTTTTTCCGCTCTGGAAACCACATATTGTATCAGACTGTCTTCAGATTTGGTAAAACATCTTATATTTCCACTAGAAACACCAATGGTGAATATAGGTCAGATCGGTTCAGATTTATATATAGCTCCCATACAAATTTCGCTTCCGATTTGACTTTTTCCCCTCTAGAAACCACATATTGTATAAGATTGTCTTCAGATTTGGCAAAACATCTTATATTTAAACTAGGAACATCTACGGTGAAAATAGGTCAAATCGGTTCAGATTTAGATATAGCTCCCATACAAATGTCGCTCCCGATATGACATTTTCCGCTCTAGAAACCACATATTGTACTCGATTTTCTTTAAATTAGGCACAACATCTTATAATCTTACTAGAAACACCTATGCTGAAATTGGGTAAGATCGGTTCAGATTTAGATATAGCCCCCATATAAATGTCGCTCCCGATTTGACTTTTGCCTCTTTAAAAGCCACATATTGTGCTCGATTTTCTTTAAATTTGGAACTACATCTTATAATCTTACTAGAAACACCTATGCTGAAATTGGGTAAGATCAGTTAAGATTTAGATATAGCCCCCATACAAATGTCGCTCCCGATTTGACTTTTGCCGCTTTAAAAGCCACATATTGTGCTCGATTTTCTTTAAATTTGGCACAACATCTTATAATCTAACTAGAAACACCTGTGGCTAAAGCGGGCTATATCGGTTCAGATTTAGATATAGCCGCCATACAAATGTCGCCTCCGATTTGACTTTTCAAAAAAACATGTTCCATATTTTTCTGATTTCTAATGAATTTTTTTTAATTGATTGAATACAAAAATCGCACTAACTTCTACATTTAGCCAAATTTTCTTCAACCAGGTCTTGTTTTCAATATTAGCATGTCCGGTATTAGAAACTTATTTTAATTTACGGTTTTAATGGGTGTTATTGTTGCAGAAAAACGATATATTAAAAACAAGTAAGGAAATGCTAAAATCGGGCGAGCCGACTTTATGATACCCTACACTACTCCCTGAGTATATACCTCGACTTGATGTAGTTAATATAAATTATACAGTGTACTATATATTATTTTTTAGTCAAATTTAAGAAATATTGCAAAATTTTGCAATATGTTACTCATACATATGATGGACATGCACACAAACAAAATCGATGTGATCCTATTTCATTGTAGCTACACTTAGGGAACAATATAGCGATTATTTTCATTAAGATTGGATGTAATAATTGAATCGAGAGTGTTATAAAGGGTGGTTGAATTTTAAGCGCCGATGTTGATTTTGAATAAAACACAAATTATTTAGGAAGTTAATGTCTTTTTATTCCATGCTTTATAAAGGGTGATTTTTTAAGAGCTTGATAACTTTTTTTTAAAAAAAAACGCATAAAATTTGCAAAATCTCATCGGTTCTTTATTTGAAACGTTAGATTGGTCCATGACATTTACTTTTTGAAGATAATTTCATTTAAATGTTGACCGCGGCTGCGTCTTAGGTGGTCCATCCGCTTAGTCCAATTTTGGCATTTCCACGTTTTTGAGTAACAGAGACCCAATTGGTGCGAACGGCGACGAATCGAAAATTGGTGGTCATCATTAACACTGGCCGATACAGCTGCGATATTTTCTTCAGTTCGCACTCTACGTAAGCGTGTTGGTGGTTTAATGTCCAACAATGTAAATTTGGTGCGAAATTTAGTCACAATAGCCCGAATAGCCGCTTCAGTGGGTCGATTAAACTGACCATAAAATGGAAGCGCGCAATGAACTTTCTTAACAGAGCACGCATTTTGATAATAAAATTCAATAATTTGCAAGCGTTGTTCGTTTGTAAGACGATTCATGATGAAATGTCAAAGCATACTGAGCATCTTTCTCTTTGACACCATGTCTGAAATCCCACGTGATCTGTCAAATACTAATGCATGAAAATCCTAACCTCAAAAAAATCACTCTATATAAGGTTACTTTCTATATATGTTTGTGTGCCACAAAATTTGAAATCAATTTTTGAAAGCTTTTTTCTCAACCAATTTTGCTCAAATTTTGCACACTTAATCATTTTCGATGACAATACAAGGAAATGGAAAAATTTGACCAATTGGACAAAGGGGCGTGGCACCTCCCATACGAAGTTAAAACCTATTATTGAATATTGTCAGTTCTATGACACCTAGAATGCTGAAATTTTGTGTAAGTGCATCTAGCATCAATTCGCATAGTTGTGCCAAAAATGGGCGGTATTGGAAAAGTGGGCGTGGCATCTCCCATACGAAGTTAAAACCTATTATTGAATATTGACAGTTCTATGACACCTAGAGTGCTGAAATTTTGTGTAAGTGCATATACCATCAATGTGCATAGTTGTGCCAAAAAGGGGCGGTATTGGAAAAGTGGGCGTGGCACCTCCCATACGAAGTTAAAACCTATTATCGAATATTGCAGTTCTATGACACCTAGAGTGCTGTAATTTTGTGTAAGTGCATCTAGCATCAATGTGCATAGTTGTGCCAAAAATGGGCGGTATTGGAAAAGTGGGCGTGGCATCTCCCATACGAAGTTAAAACCTATTATTGAATATTGTCAGTTCTATGACACCTAGAGTGCTGAAATTTTGTGTAAGTGCATATACCATCAATGTGCATAGTTGTGCCAAAAAGGGGCGGTATTGGAAAAGTGGGCGTGGCACTTCCCATACGAAGTTAAAACCTATTATCGAATATTGTCAGTTCTATGACACCTAGAGTGCTGTAATTTTGTGTAAGTGCATCTAGCATCAATGTGCTTAGTTGTGCCAAAAATGGGCGGTATTGGAAAAGTGGGCGTGGCATCTCCCATACGAAGTTAAAACCTATTATTGAATATTGTCAGTTCTATGACACCTAGAGTGCTGAAATTTTGTGTAAGTGCATCTAGCATCAATGTGCATAGTTGTGCCAAAAATGGGCGGTATTGGAAAAGTGAGCGTGGAACCTCCCATACGAAGTTAAAACCTATTATTGAATATTGCCAGTTGTATGACACCTAGAGTGCTGAAATTTTGTGTAAGTGCATCTAGCATCAATTCGCATAGTTGTGCCAAAAATGGGCGGTATTTGAAAAGTGGGCGTGGCATCTCCCATACGAAGTTAAAACCTATTATTGAATATTGTCAGTTCTATGACACCTAGAGTGCTGAAATTTTGTGTAAGTGCATCTAGCATCAATTCGCATAGTTGTGCCAAAAAGGGGCGGTATTGGAAAAGTGGGCGTGGCACCTCCCATACGAAGTTAAAACCTATTATTGAATATTGTCAGTTATATGACACCTAGAGTGGTAATGGAAATGTGGGCGTGGCACCTCCCATACGAAGTTAAAACCCATTTTCGAATATATGCCGTTCTATGGCAGATAAAAAACTGAAATTTTGCAGTAATTTTTCCTTCTACAAAAGATAACTAAAAAAGAATTTCTAGGCCCAATAGAATTCTGCTTGCATAAAGCATGGATTTGAAAAATTTTTTTTTTTGATTTACTAGTTATGATAATATTGGTTTGGGTCAATTATGTATGAAACAAAATATCGGTCAAATGGCCGCCGCGACCTCGGCGGCACACCTCCATTCGTTGGTTCGAATTTTCGATGACGCTGAGGCATAATTGAGGTTCTATGCCGTTAGTGTGCCGAATTATCGCTAAAGAGCCATTGTTTCGTTAGCTGTGTGGCAAGTGGCACCGTCCTATTGAAACCGCATATCGTCCAATTCAGGCCATAAAAAGTTCGTTATCATCTCACGATAGCGAAGATCATTCACAGTAACTGCCTGACCGGCCTCATTTTGGAAAAAATACGGCCCGATGATGCCGCCAGACCAAAAACCGCACCAAGCAGTCACTCTTTGTGTGTGCATTGGTTTTTCGACAATCACTCTTGGATTATCATTCGCCCAACTGCGGCAATTCTGCTTATTGACGAATCCACTGTGTTGGAAATGTGCCTCATCACTGAAGATGATTTTCTTCGAAAATTGATCACCCACTGTTGTCATTTCTTACACCATTCTGACCATTGACGACGTTTGGGGTGGTCAAGAGGCTTTAGTTCTTGAGTCAATTTCACCTTGTAAGCGTGCGTCGTTGGGCACGACGACGAGTTGAGGTGTACGGCTCTTCAGCCACACTATCCCGAACAGCAGTAATATTTTCTGCAGTACGAGCTGTACGAGCATGCACTGGTGCTTTCACATCTCCTACAGACCCGGTTTGCTAAAATTTTTGCACGATTTTTCCGATTGTACGCACATTTGGACGATTAAATTGACCGAAAAAATCACGAAGTGCACGATATGCATTTTGATTTGAACGCCCATTTTCATAATAAGCCTGAATAACTTTAACGCGTTGTTCGATTGTGTATATTTCCATGGTTCAAATTGAGTTAGTCTGAAATTGAGAAATGTCAAATGAAATGCAGAAAAAAACTTACTGCACTTCTACGAACATCGACTGCCTCTGAGGAATACAATCCATGGTGGAGGGTATATAAAGTTCGGCCCGGCCGAATTTAACGCCATTTTTACTTGTTAGTATTACCCTTCTATGACCCACATTTTACATCGGATGATTTTCAAATTTTACAGATTATATTTTATTTCAACTAAGAATACATACTATGAAAGTCAAATATATGTGTCCATATTTTGGTAAAACCGTTATTATAGGCCCCCTTCCGTTGTTATAGGCCCCCTTCAAATGTCCGCCCGATTCATCCTATTACCGTTGTATGATCTATATTTGACATTGAATCTTGATCATTTTTTGCAGATCATGTTATATTTACTTTACTCGGAATATCTGCCATATTAGTTAAATTTGTCTGTATAATTTATATGAACTGCATAAAATTACTCCCATGAAACACCTGGGTTTAGTAATCAAAGCGAGGTATATACGCAGGCAGTGGTGTAGGGTATTATATAGTCGGCCCCACCCGACTTTAGCCTTTCCTTACTTGTTCAAATGGTCATTGTTTTTTTCTTTAGGATGCTAGCTATTAATAAATGGAACAAAATAATTATCTCCGATTTTTTTCCTTTTTCTTCTTCTTCTTCGTGCATGTGTTGTTATGCCAAAAAATCATCATCATCAACATATCAAGTAAATATTTATAAGCAGACATATTGAAAAACATACTTAAATACTAGGATTTGCATCCTGGTATTTCCCGCGGGAAAATCCCGGGAATTTTAATATTGTGCCGGGAAATTTGTACGGGATTCCCGCGGAAAGTTTTACGTATTTCTCTCACATTTACGTTGTAAAATTGGAAAAGGTACTAAAATAAATTAACAAAGATCACTTTTAATTAGATATATGTATCTCATTTTTTTGTGAGAATCATTTACTTTAAGAGGCCGGGTATGTTTAGATGCGAAATCATCTGACGAAGTCTTTCACAGGTTAGAAATCATGAAATCATCATCAGTCAAGTAATAAATGTCATCATGCCATTTGAACATATATTTGCGTTCTATAAAATATATATTCTAAATGGTCTTAAACCGTGAGAATATCCCAGTTCAAAACATATTTTTGATATCTGTGTGAAAAAAGTTCGATAATCTGTTCCCGTGATATGCTGGTATCTATGGAGAAATATTACAGGGGTTTTATATAATTTTAATAATAAATTAAAAAATATCCATACAATCAAATGTAACAACTATATATTGTAAAAATGACAATACTGCTGCCTCAAAATATAAATTTAGGTTTTCGAAGCTACAGGAAAAGGAACTGATAACATAAGATTTATTGACGATTAATAATACATTTCTCGTGTGTGCAATAGATAGACTATCTGATGAGTTTACACTCAGAAAAAAATATGCCACGGATTAAGTAAATATGTACTAAAACTGAGGAAAATTGAACTTCGTATAGCGCTAAGACAATAATTTCTCACATCAAGTACAAACTTTTCGTTGAAAATAGTCACACTTTGAACTTGATTCCAGTTCAACTTTTCCTCAAAGCAAGTAAAATTTACTTAAACTGATGGAAATTTTTCTTCAAATCAAGTAAATCTGTACTTAATCTGAAGAAAATTTTTAAGAATTTTTACTCAAATCACGTAAATTTATACTCAAACTGAGGAAAATATTCCGATTTTTTCCTCAATCCAAGTAAATTGTTACTCAACCTAAGTAAATTTGAAGTCATGCCAAGTAAATTTATACTCAATCTGAAAAAAAATTTCGGAAATTTTTCCTTAAACTAAGTAAATTTGTATTCAGCCTGACTAAGACTATACTTAATAAATTATTTCTCTTCAGAGTATGCAACACTCATATGAAAAATGACAACATGGTATAGTTCTCAAACGTTTAATCTTACTCATACCATAAAGAATTGAGATATTTCACCATGTCTGCTGCGGAGACTAGGTAGGCGCCTGAAAGTCCTGGCTATCGAACGAGAATTGCTTCTTAGACAACTATTCATGTATTTATACACTCCACGAGAGTATTATGTCTTTGTGCATTTGTTTGTAACACCCAAAAGGAAACGAGATAGACCCATTGTTAATTATACCGATCGTCTTAGAATCACTTTCTGAGTCGATTTAGCAATGTCCGTCTGTCTGTCTGTCCGTCCGTCCGTCCGTCCGTCCGTCCGTCCGTCCGTCCGTCCGTCCGTCCGTCCGTCCATCTATTCTTGTAATCACGATACAGGTCGCAATTGTAGACAGAACCAAATGAAACTTTGCACAACGACGTTTTTCGGGATAAGGACGGACGCTATTTAATTTGAAGAAAATCGGTGCAGATTTAGATATAGCCCCCATACGAATTTAACTCCCGATTTTACTCTTTTCACTCTAGATACCACATATTACAACAGATTTTCTTTAAAATTGGCAAAACATCTTATATTGTAACTAGAAACACCTGTGGTGAAAATGTGTTAGATCGGTTCAGATTTATATATAGCTCCCATACAAATTTCTCTCCCGATTTGACTTTTTCCGCTCTAGAGACCACATAATGTATCAGATTGTCTTCAGATTTGGTAAAACATCTTATATTCCCACTAGAAACTCCCATGGTGAATATCGGACAGATCGGTTCAGATTTATATATAGCTCCCATACAAATTTCGCTCCCCATTTGACTTTTTCCGCTCTAGAAACCACATAATGTATCAGATTGTCTTCAGATTTGGTAAAACATCTTATATTCCCACTAGAAACTCCCATGGTGAATATCGGACAGATCGGTTCAGATTTATATATAGCTCCCATACAAATTTCGCTCCCGATTTGACTTTTTCCGCTCTTGAAACCACTTATTGAATCAGATTGTCTTCAGATTTGGTAAAACAACTTCTATTCCCACTAGAAACTCCCATGGTGAATATCGGACAGATCGGTTCAGATTTATATATAGCTCCCATACAAATTTCGCTCCCGATTTGACTTTTTCCGCTCTTGAAACCACTTATTGAATCAGATTGTCTTCAGATTTGGTAAAACAACTTCTATTCCCACTAGAAACTCCCATGGTGAATATCGGACAGATCGGTTCAGATTTATATATAGCTCCCATACAAATTTCGCTCCCGATTTGACTTTTTCCGCTCTAGAAACCACATATTGTATCAGATTGTCTTCAGATTTGGCAAAACATCTTATATTTAAACTAAGAACATCTATGGTGAAAATAGGTCAAATCGGTTCAGATTTAGATATAGCCCCCATACAAATGTCGTTCCCGATTTGACATTTTCCTCTGCAGAAACCACATATTGTACTCGATTTTCTTTAAATTTGGCACAACATCTTATAATCATTACTAGAAACACCTATGCAAAAATTGGGTAAGATCGGTTCAGATTTAGATATAGCCCCATATAAATGTCGCTCCCGATTTGACTTTTTCCGCTTTAAAAGCCACATATTGTGCTCGATTTTCTTTAAATTTCGCACAGCATCTTATAATCTAACTAAACAAAACTATGGAGATCGGTTCAGATTTAAATATAGCCCAATTTCAAATGTTGCTCCCGTAAGTTTAACCGATTTTGGCCAAACTATACATTTTATATTTCACCCATTTCGTTCCAGGTTTCAATATATCCTCATACAAATGTCCTTTCCGATATAAAATTTTTTGTCAAACACATACATTTACAGGATACAAAAAACCTTCCCGTTTTCACTTTTTCACCGAATTGAATTGTATTCGGATTGAAAGTGGAGTGTATCATAGAGTCGGCCCCGCCCGACTTTAGCCTTTCCTTACTGGTTTGAAATAAGGAAAGTGTACTCATATCTATTTAATTTTCCTTCTCGTTAGGAAATTTTACCTAAACTGGAGTAAAATTGTTAAACTAAAATGTAGTATGGATTTTACTCAGATTTAAGAATGCTATTTTTTCTGAGTGTATAAATGCGTTGTCTGTTTTAAATTTTTGATATTTCAAAAAACCTCTTAATTTAAACAAATAAGAAGGTGTTAAGTTCGGCCGGGCCGAATCTTATATACCCTCCACCACGGAGTGCATTCCACAGTATTACCAGCAGATTAAAGGATGTCGACCTTACATAGAAGCACAGTACCATATTACGAAAATTGTGATATATTTATGCAGATTACTACATTTGATTACTATTTCATACTATAATGTCTACTTATGCACACTGTTAAAAAAACTACTATATATAAATAAAATGCTGAAATTGTGAAAGTGAACATGCCTAAATATTAGGCGATTGTCAGTCGCCATTAGAAAGAAGGATTTTCTGATACAGACAAAGTGATAAGAAAAGTATAAATTTTAAAGATATCCCCATTCGCCCCTTTCCACGCCCAAATGTACAAATTTCGAAAAAACCCCTTTTCGAGTCTTCATAGTCAGAACGAATTTCATGATTTCAACTTCAGCGGTTTGGTAGGCCCCATTTTTATCCCTCTTTTTAATTATATCCCTTAAAAGTACGAATTTCGAAAAATCCCTCTATTCTACGTGTCTATGCAATTAGAGGGATTCATGATTCTAGCTGTTGTCGTATCATTGGTACTATATTTTATCCCTTTTTGTCCCATTTCGTCCGCTAAAACTTTTATTTCTTTTGTGGTGCTTCCAAGCTAAAAGAGGAATGTCCGCAACAAATTTTAACTGTATGAAAATAAGAAATTTAATTAATAAGCCAAGGCTATAAGGGAGCAATCATAAATACACTAAATATTGGGGGATAGAGAGTGTATTTTCAGCTACAGTCGTTTGGTTGGTTGTATTTCCATCCTATTTAAATTTCAAAAGTATAAATTTTGAAAATACCTTATCTCTCACGTACCCAGTATAAGAAAACTTCATGATTCTGCCATTTTTATCGTAAAAGCAACAAAATAAAGTACGAATTTGGAAAAAAAATATTTTACGTGGCTATGTAGTCAGAGGAATGTATACACCGAATTCCATGATTCTAAAGAGTGATTTTTTTGAGGTTAGGATTTTCATGCATTAGTATTTGACAGATCACGTGGGATTTCAGACATGGTGTCAAAGAGAAAGATGCTCAGTATGCTTTGACATTTCATCATGAATAGACTTACTAACGAGCAACGCTTGCAAATCATTGAATTTTATTATCAAAATGCGTGCTCTGTTAAGAAAGTTCAGAAAGAAAGAAATTGTGTTCAGCGACGAAGCTCATTTTTGGCTCAATGGGTACGTAAATAGGCAGAATTGTCGATTTTGGAGTGAATATCAGCCAGAAGCATTGCAAGAGCTACCAATGCATCCAGAAAAAGTCACAGTTTGGTGCGGTTTATGGGCTGGTGGCATCATTGGACCGTACTTCTTCAAAGATGATGCGAATCGTAACGTAACTGTGAATGGTGAGCGCTACCGTGAGATGATATCCAACTTTTTTTTGCCCAAAACTTCGGAGAACAATTCATCTCAAGAAATGGACCGGTAAGTTGGCCACCAAGATCATGCGATTTGACGCCTTTAGACTATTTTTTGTGGGGCTACGTCAAGTCTAAAGTCTACAGAAATAAGCCAGCAACTATTCCAGCTTTGGAAGACAACATTTCCGAAGAAATTCGGGCTATTCCGGCCGAAATGCTCGAAAAAGTTGCCCAAAATTGGACTTTCCGAATGGACCACCTAAGACGCAGCCGCGGTCAACATTTAAATGAAATTATCTTCAAAAAGTAAATGTCATGGACCAATCTAACGTTTCAAATAAAGAACCGATGAGATTTTGCAAATTTTATGCGTTTTTTTTTTAAAAAAGTTATCAAGCTCTTAAAAAATCACCCTTTATAAGCGGTCATTTTGTTGGTACCATTTTTATCCCCTTTTTCCAATTTTGCCCCCTCAAGAGTACGACTATCTAAAATCTCTTTATTTTACGTATCTACACAATTAGAGGGATGTACACACTGAATTTCATCATTCTAGCTGCATTCGTTTAGTTGGTACTATTTTTATCCCCTGTAGTCATTGTATTTGGAAAAAACGTTTTATTTTTCGTGTCTACGCAGTCAAAGGAATGTATACTCCGAATTTCATGATTCTAGCTGCTGTCATTTGGTAGGTACTATTTTTATCCCCTTTTTCCATTTTAACCCCAAAAAGTACGAATTTTGGAAAGTTCTTTTATTTTACGTGTCTACTCAATCAGAGGAATGTATATATCGAATTTCATTATTCTAAGTGCAGCCGTTAGGTTGGTACTATTTTTATCCCTCTATCCCCATTTAACCCCTTAAAAGTACGAATTTAGAAAAAATACTTTTATATTATGTATCCACTCTATCAGAGGAATGTACACGCCAAATTTCGTGTTTCTATCTGTTGTCGTTTGATAGGTACCATTTTTATCCCTTTTTGTTCCATTTCGCCCCCTACAAATAAAAATCACTCTATGGTGCCCTTTTATGCTATAAAGGAAATGCGCATTGCAAATATCAAGTAAATACAAGCTAATATGTTCAAAAAACATGCTGAAATACTCTAAATATTAGGGGTATTTTCAGTCCTTGTGAGGGAAAAATTTTTCCCTCTGGGCCGATTTCGTCCACTTTCAATCCCAACCGATCTACGACCATAAGACACATTTAGGACAAATTTGAACCTCCTAGCTCATTTCGTTCGGCCGCTATCGTGCTTTCAACAGACAGACAGACAGACAGACGGACATGGCTATATCGTCTTAGAATTTTACCACGACCCAGAATATATATACTTTATGGGGTCTTCGATGAATATTTCAAGGTGTTACAAACGGCAAAGTGAATATACCCCCATCCTGGAGGTGGAGGGTATAAAAATATGCCTACAGATATAAGTTTAATTATTTTTTTATCCTTGGCAAAAGTTGATTCCCGTAAGTAATATAGGGGAAAAGGTGGTAGGATGAATGAAGAGTGAAGGGAAAGATGGTGTTATCTCATATTTTAGTCCGTATTCCCATTTATTCTTTTGAACCAGGAGGATTTCTCTACAAATCAGATGAGGGTTATTTTTATACCTTTCACCTCCAGGATGGGGGTATACTAACTTTGTCATTCCGTTTGTAACACCTTGAAATATCGACCTGAGACCCTATAAAGTATATATATTCTTGATTGTCATAAAATTCTAAGACGATCTAGCCATGTCCGTACGTCCATCTGTTGAAAGCACGCTAGCATCTAAATGAAAGGAGCTAGAATGTTCAAATTTTCCACAAATGCGTATTATAGTCGTAGATCGGTTGGGATTGAAACGGGGCGAAATCGGCCCAAAGGGAAAAATTTTTCCCTCACAAGGTCTACAAATACCTATAATAATCCCTAATATTTTAGCGATTTAAGCATGTCTATTGGATATGTCTGTTTATATTTGCTTGATATTTGGTACGCGCATTCCCCTTATAGCAAAAACGGGCACCATAAAGTGATTCTTATTTGTAGGGGCTGAAAAGCGGCAAAAAAGGGATAAAAATGGTACATATTAAACGACAACAGCTAGAAACACGAAATCCGGTGTGTACATTCCTCTAATTGAGTAGATACATAATATAAAAGTATTTTTTCCAAATTCGTACTTTTAAGGGGTAAAATGGGAACAGAGGGATAAAAATGGTATCAGCCAAACGGCTGTACCTAGAATAATGAAATTCGGTGTATACGTTCCTCTGATTGCATAGACAAGTAAAATATACGGATTTTTCAAAATTCGTACTTTTTGGGGTTACAATAAAAAAAGGATAAAAATAGTACCAATCAAATGACCGCAGCTAGAATCATGAAATTCGGAATATACATTGCTCTGACTGTGTAGATACGGAAAATAAACCAATTTTTCGAAATTCGTACTTTTTGGGGCCAAAATAGAACTAGTAAATCAAAAAAAATTTTTTTTTTCAAATCCATGCTTTATGCAAGCAGAATTCTATTGGGCCTAGAAATTCTTTTTTAGTTATCTTTTGTAGAAGGAAAAATTACTGCAAAATTTCAGTTTTTTATCTGCCATAGAACGGCATAAATTCGAAAATGGGTTTTAACTTCGTATGGGAGGTGCCACGCCCACATTTCCATTACCGCCCATTTTTGTCACAACTACGCACATTAATGCTAGATGCACTTACACAAAATTACAGTAGGTGTAATTTTGGTTTTAACTTCATATGGGAGGTGCCACGCCCACTTTTGCATTACCGCCCATTTAGGCGCAACTACGCACATTGATGCTAGATGCACTTACACAAAATTTGAGCACTATACGTGTCATAGAACTGACACTATTCGATAATATGTTTTAACTTCGTATGGGAGGTGGTACGCCCACTATTCCAATACCGCCCATTTTTGGCAGAACTACGCACATTGATGGTAGATGCACTTACACAAAATTTCAGCACTCTAGGTGTCATACAACTGACAATATTCAATAATAGGTTTTAACTTCGTATGGGAGGTGCCACGCCCACTTTTCTAATACCGCCCCTTTTTGGCACAACTATGCGAATTGATGCTAGATGCACTTACACAAAATTTCAGCACTCTAGGTGTCATAGAACTGACAATATTCAATAATAGGTTTTAACTTCGTATGGGAGGTGCCACGCCCCTTTGTCCAATTGGTCAAATTTTTCTATTTCCTTGTGTTGTCATCGAAAGTGATTAAGTGTGCAAAATTTGAGCAAAATTGGTTGAGAAAAAAGCTTTCAAAAATTGATTTCAAATTTTGTGGCACACAAACATATATAGAAAGTAACCTTATATAAAGCATGGAAAAAGGGGATAAAGATAGTACCAACCAAATGACCGCAGCTAGAGTCATGGAATTCGGAGTATACATTCCTTTGACTACGAAGACATGAAAAATAGAAGGTTTTTTTCCAAATTCGTACTTGCAAGCGATACAATGGGTACGGAGAGATAAAAATGGTACCAACCAAACGGCTACACCTGGAAATATGAAATTCGGTGTATACATTCCTCTGATTGCGTAGACACTTCAAATAAACCGATTTTTCGAAATTCGTATTTTTTGGGGTTAAAATGAAAAAGAGGTTACAAATAGTACCAATAAAATGACCGCAGCTAGAGTCATGAAATTCGGAGTATACATTCCTTTGACTACGAAGAAATAACCGCAGAAATAAAAGTTTTTTTCCAAATTCGTACTTTCAAGGAATACAATGTGTACGGAGGGATGAAAATGGTACCAACCAAACGGCTACACCTGGAATAATGAAATTCGGTGTATACATTCCTCCGATTGCGTAGATACATAAAATAAACAGATTTTTCGAAATTCGTATTTTTTGGGGTTAAAATGAAAAAAGGGGAAAAGGGGGGGATAAAAATACTACCACTAAAATGACCGCAGCTAGAGTCATGCAATTCGGAGTATACATTCCTCTGACTGCGTAGACACGGAAAATAAACGGATTTTTGGAAATTTTTACTTTCAAGGGATACAATGGTACAGAGGCATAAAATAGTACCAACTAAACGACTACAGCTAGAACGATGAAATTCTAATTGCGTAGAAACGTCAAGAGGGTAATACTTTTGGAATTCAAATATAATGGAAATACAACAAACTGTAGCACCCACTATCTACCAATATTTATGGTATTTAAACTTTTTGAAAATATAAATATAAGAATATTTATTTGATTTGAAATAAATAATGGTTTGAAATAATAAAAATATTATATTTATTTATAAAATTATTTTTTCAATATTTGTATTTATTTTGGTTTGGCTATATTAAAAAATTTATATTTTCCTGTAATATTACTGCACTTCTACGAAAACCGACAACCTCTATGGAATGCAATCCATGGTGGAGGGTATATAAACTTCGGCCCGGCCGAACTTAACTCCGCTTTTACTTGTTTATAAATCATTTAAAACTTTATTTCAATATGTTTTTTATGCGAAATATAATAATTTACTTTATTAAATTATGTTTTATTCGGAGTAAGCGGAATATAATAATTTACTTTATTAAATTATGTTTTATTCGGAAAGAATAAGTGTTTATATAGCAAACAATATGATGTCGATTTCCCGTCCTGTCCCGGGAAATTGAAAAAAATAATTCCCGTTTCCCGGGAAATAAAATATATGGGAAAATGCAAACCCTATTAAATACTCTAAATATTAGGGGTATTTTCAGTCCTTGTGAGGAAACAATTTTTCCCTTTGGACCGATTTCGCCCAGTTGCAATCCCAGCCGATCTACGACTTTAAAACGCATTTATGGAAGGTTCGGACATCCTAGCTCCTTTCGTTTAGATGCTAGCGTGCTTTCAACAGACGGACGGTGAAGAATATAAATACTGTATAGGGTCTCAGGTCGACATTTCAAGGTGTTACAAACGAAATGAAAAACTCAGTATACCCCCATCCTCTGTTGGAGAGTATAACATATAAGGAAAGGCTAAAGTCGGTCGAGGCCGAGTATATGATACACTACACTACATTACAATTCGGTGAAAATGTGAACGACATTTGTCTGGGAGCTATATATAAATCTGAACCGGTCTCATCCACTTTTACCATAGATGTTTCTAGTGTAAATATATATGTAATATGCCGAATTTGAGGAAAATCAGTTAAGGTATGTGGTTTCTACAGCGGTTAACCTCAAATCGGGAGCGAAATTTGTATGAGAGCTATATCTAAATCTGAACCGATTTGACACATTTTTTTCACATATGTTTCTAGTAAAAATATCAGATTTTGTACCAAATTTGATCAAAATCGGTTAAACTATGTTGTTTCTAGAGCAAACAGAATTCAAATCGGGTGCGACATTTGTATGGGAGCTATATGTAAATCTGAGCCGATTTCAACCCTTTTTCGCCAGAAATGTTTCTAGTTGAAATATAAGGTGTTAAGCTAAATTTGAACAAAATCTGTTTAAATTTACGGTTTATAGACCGGGAAATGTCAAAAAGGGAGCGAAATTTGTATGGTGGCAATATCAAAATCTGAACCGATATGACCCATTTTCGCCACAGGTGTTTCTACCTTAGATATAAGCTGTTGTGCAAAATTTTATCAAAATCTCTTCAATTATGTGGCTTCTAGAGCAGAAAAAGTCAAATCGGGAGCAACATTTGCATGGGAGCTAAATCTGAACCGATTTGCTTCAAATTAAATAGCGTCCGTCTTCGGCATGCAAACATCGTTTGTGTCAAGCTTCCTTAGAATCGGACAATAATTACGACCTGATGACAAGAATAGATGGACAGACAGACGGAATCGATTTAAAAAGTGATTCTATGTCGATCAATGGGTCTATCTCGCCTCCTTTTGGGTGTTACAAACAAATGCACAAAGACATTATACCCTGTGGTGTAGGGTATAAAAATAGACACAGCGAAAAGTGTTTCGTTATAGACACTATACAAGTTTGTAATCAAAACCTTTTCGTAACGTTTCTTTGGCCGCTTTGTTCATTCTAATAACTTAACATTTCAACTTTCTTGCCTTATTCATTTGGGTTCATCTTGATGTCAGCAGACGGATAGAAGGAAAGAAACGACCACAACCCCCACCTGGTGGCAAGAAATCTACTTCGACTAAGATATATTTTTTCCTGGGTACGGTGATTTGCTTTCTGAGCAAACAGCTGTGCGATATTTCAAAAAGCATTCTCTTCAAGCTGCTCTAAACTGGCCACATTGAGTTTCTGTCATCTGAAACTTGAAACTCCCTTTGCGAACTTTTATTGTACAAATTAGTTTGACCAGTGATTTTCGTTATTATTCCATTTCATTGTTGTTGTTTTTTTGTCATTGAAGATTTTATACAGTTTTTTGGTATAATTGTAGGACAAAAAGAAAAGAATATGATGTTTCCACTTATTATGCGAAGAATACACACTCACACACCCACCACAACCCGCAATGAAATACACAGACACACTCACACACAGTTTTTTGTTTATTTAACGCTAATGAGCTTCAGGCAAATAAGATTGTATTGTTTCGAAAATTATATGAAACCAAAAAAAAAAAAACGAAATAAAAAAGATGTGTCCGTTTCGTTGTTTCTCCAAAAGGAAATCTGAAAATCTTTTTAACCCACAAACACTTCTTTTTTATGGGATACGTCACCAAATCTTAGATACGCGAGCCCATGTTGTTGGGCGGGTTTTCTCGTTTGGGCGTGTATGACTGCATGCAGTAGGGATGCCAAAATTGAATATGTAAAATGAATCCCATGGCTTTATACCTTAGATCTGCATCGGATACAAATTGAGTAACATATATTTAAACAAAGGGAGAACTATATCTTACATCTTGTTTTAATTTTCTTTAAATATATATTGACCCGAAGTGCTTAAGTACGCTTTCTAAAATGGTTAACAACAGGGCCGTGCGCTATGTGGGAGGGTTCAAACCCCCAGACTGGTTTCGAACATATACTTTTTTAAAACCTTCTAGACTTTCTGAAGCAATACGATTTAGAATTTTTAAGTTCTTTTTAAAATTTCTTTCTTTATTTTCTTTCATGAATTTCGGAAAAAGGTTATGAAAAATACAAACAAACGAATTGTGCCTATTTCAAGATTGTGTAATTCTAATTTCGCCACTTCTTGACATTTGACTAGAGCAGTATCTTATGAACTTTTAATTGTGTACTACAATACAAGTTTGGAAATTTAATAAAAAAATCTTTTAGTAATTTTAAAAAAGTGTAAATAAGTAAATAATATGATATCATAATGAAATATGAAAACATTCTTAATAAAAGCAATTAATTAGCTTGATGCTAACCGGTTGCTTAACTTAATAGTGCCTTAATGAGTGCCTTTGGACACATTTGAAATATATTTAATTGGAATGAAACCATTGAAAATAATTTACCTCTAAATTAATAATTATGTAAAAATCTATTGGCGAGATGGAATTCTTCCTTTCTGCGTAAAAGTATTGAAGTAACCTAAGAATTCTTTATGTAGACATTTTTTACTTATACAAAAGAAAGTACAATACTTTAATTTTTAAATAAAATACAATTTGCATTTTTACCTCTCTGAGTACAGAAATCGGGTGGATCATTTGTATGAAGGCTATATCAAAACATTGCCCCACATATTCCACTTCCACAACAGATGTTCACAGGTCAAATATAATATGGTGTGGCTATTCGTATATTCCGTTTGCAATGCGTGGTTTGTAACATTTGCGATGCGACATTTTTATGGAGCTGTATTTAAATCTGAACCGATGTGACCTATTTTTAACACATATGAAACAACAACGGTTTCTGTTACTTCTAAATGTTTTGGTGGTTTGTAATGATAATATTTCGACAAACGCAGAAAACTGTTTGATATAAACATATTTCTCTTTGTTCATTTATAATAACTGATGAAATGTTTACCGCAAACGAACTAATTTTTGCCACAAAAGAAACTCAACAACGATGTTCACGTGTCTAAAATTTCGTTTCTACGTAATGCATTTTTTCTCTGCGTGTAGGTCTCTATTTTAAAATCTACTTTAAAGTTGAGTTTTAACTTATTGATTTTTTTCATATTTCTCACTTCACTCTCAAATATTGTACATATGTAACAAGTATTATTCCAAAGAGAAACAGCAAATTCAGTAACTTGGATCTGCGTAGGAAAACGAAACTCTAAAATACCAATTATATTTATGTATATTTAAAAATAAAAAGAAAAAGGGATAAATGTGGTTCCGAGCAAATTGCTGCAGCTAGAATAACGAAATTCGGCATGTACATTCCTATGACTGTATAGACATGAAAAATCAAGGAATCCGAAAGATAATAAATATAATTTGTCTTTCGGAAGAATTATTCAAAGGCTATCCTTAAGATTTGATACATTCCAACCCTATAAATCTCCGGGAATGGATGGTGTATTCCCAGCCATGCTGCAACATACAACAGATGTATTTGTTTCACATATAGTCCGTGTGTTCAAAGCATGTCTGCGCCTAAAATTTATACCAACGAGCTGGAGGGAGGTGCGGGTAGTCTTCATACCCAAAGCAGGCAAACCAAGTCATGCATCCACCAAGGATTTTAGACCAATCAGTCTGTCATCCTTCCTCCTTAAGACAATGGAACGAATCTTAGACATTTATCTAAGAGGAAGCATAGACAACAATCTTCTCATCGAGTCATAAATTCAACCTTGGGAGCTGGAACTATAAGGAAATTGGTGACCATGGGAACGCCACAGGGGGGAGTTTTATCTCCTCTTCTGTGGCTTCTTGCTGTCAACAGTATCCTCAGATCCTCAGATTCTGATTAGGGTAACAAAGTAGCTGCATATGCAGATGACGTTGTTATATTGGTAGGAGGAAAATTTCTACCAACAATCAGCGATCTGTTGCAAGGAGCACTGAAGAAATTATCTGATTGGGCTAGAGACCTGGGCATTAATCCTAGGAAAACTGAGCTAGTCCTATTTACAACGAGATTTAGGAAACCAATCCTTGATGGAACGGAGCTCAACCTCTCTCATGAGGCCAAATACCTTGGTGTCATCCTAGACCGGAAGTTGAATTGGAATAGGAACACTGAAGAAAGGTATAAAAAAGGTCTAAATACACTCTACATGTGCAGGAACTCCATAGGCATATATAAGACTCAAAGAATCAGGATGCTGGAAAAATAGACCATATGGTCATGCAAGGATAGTTCAAGGAGGAATACTGGGTGTTCACGAATCGGTCATCAATGGAGGTACAGACTACATGGTGCCGGTTCTGAACTTCTCACCCTTACCACAGATGATTATACCAAATAGATCAGACTGGGACAATGGCGAGCCCTTCAAAGGGCTTTCGGTCTACACTGATGGCTCAAAGATGGAACAAGGCACAGGTGCGGGATTCTATATTGAATCACTACAGTAGTGTTTCCAAGCAGAATTACTGGCAATTGAAAGGGCAGCAAGATTCCTATTAAGTTAGAACATTCCGGTGAACACGGATATAAACTTCTACGCAAATAGTCAGGCAGCAATGATCTCAATCATGTCACACACTGTCAAATCCAGGCTTGTGCTGAGTTGTAAACGCTCACTAGATAACCTCAACGACCATGTCGTCCGTCACATGGTCACAGATGAACGTAGCATGGAATAGTTTGTCAACCTGTAGGATCGCCAAGGCCATATGGCCAAAGATCGATAGGGGCAAAACCAGAACTCTATTAGAGCTAAACAAGGCAGAAATTCGAACTTTGATAGGTATCTACACAGGGCATAGCCGCACTAGGAGTAGGATCTCAAGATGGCAGTTGGACATTGAAGATCACTGTCGATTATGTGAGGATGAGGAGGAGATAGAATCTATTGAACACATAATCTGCAGATGTCCAGCGCTTTGTGTACGCAGAAATAAATACCTAGGAAGTTATTTCATCACGCACCATTTACGACCTTTTGGGATTCTCAAAAGGACTAAATCGGATCAGGGGTGGCTAATTAGGAACAGAGATGTAACCGCATAGACAGTTGACGACTAACAAAGAAAGAGAGCCATAAAGGCATACCACCAACGGTATACCGGATGACTTTCGACAAATTTTCTTACCTAGTCGTCAACCATTGGAAAACACCCACACACAGAACTACTAAAACACACCTTCATACACTCCTACCCCCATATCCCTTTCCAATATCCCCTTACTTCCCTCACGTCTCATCTATCATCTAACACCAATCACTCCTTCCTAAATCCCATCACTCCCTATCCCTCTCCTATAACCTATAACCTTATACTTTCAGGAAACAAAAGGATTTGCACAATGGACCCAACTGGGTCTCCGAGTGTTCAGAATGCAGGAGCATTCTGGTCCTTTAAACCATACCATACCATACTACCCTTAAGATTTTTTCTGATTTTATGGGTATTTCCTTCCAGCAATTAAAAAATAAAAAAATATTCTTTAATGTATAAAAGCGATTTATTGGATAAATCTGGCATAGGCGCCTACCCCTTCAGTTGGGAACAATTCTCTGTATTTCGATTAGTTTAGTTTCGCAACAATTTTTTTTCAAATGTCAATTTTCATTTTCCCCAGATTCGGGTTCCAGCATCCCTGTTATTAATATATCAGAGTGTATGTTTCAGCCAAAGTGAAACCACAACAAAACAAACAAAAGTGAAATTATAAACCTTTTCCTTTGTTTTCCACGAAAAACAAAACATAAAATGTTTTGAAAAAAAAATCTAAATTGCCACTAAAATGGCAGAACGAAAGGATTACACAAAACATTAGAATATTCATTCCTTTGGTTTCATTTTTTGGTTTTGTTTTGCGTTCTTTGGCCGAGTGTTAAACAAGAAAAAAACGTTAAAGCGCCGAAACGTTTTGTATTCAGCTTCAAAGAATCCTTTTTTGCTTTGCTGCAAGTTGGTTGATTTTGCAAAAGTGGCCTTCTTACCGCAACAAAAAAATCTCTAAAAAAATAAAGTTGTCACAAATTCAGAGCCAAAGCCGAGAATGAGAATTTCGTGTTGTGGGCATGGGCGTGGAATGACCTTGTGGCACCCTATTACATTTCGGCATATTGCCGAAGAAATTGGTTTAAGTTGAAGGGACAGTTTGCGGTTCATAAATTGGCCTTTGGCTCATTATATCCTCTTAAGAATCGTATGTTTTATGTATCCTTCTGTCACTCGTATCCCTTTTTAGCGACAAGAGTATGATGTTTTGCTGCAACTAAATGAGTTGTTTACAATTTGTTTTGGTTACATATTTTTCATAATGTATCACAGCTTATAGGTTGTTAGGGCATATTGTGGAGAGGTCTAAGATATGCATTTAGGTTTCATAGCCAACTCTTTTACAATTGGACACAAACAAATTTAATTTCTCTTCATACTTGTCCTTATAATCTTTTCTTGGACATTCATCTATGTATAGATTTGCACTATCGCTATGATATTAACTGTAATACGGGAAGAGTTCGAAAATGTCATCTATACCATCATTAAATGTGATTTAATGAAACCACAGGTTTCCCTTTAGAAATAAAACCTGCAAATTTGTCGAAATAATGTTTTTACTTCGTCATATTATCCAGTCTATAGTCATAAGTACATAAATATATGTGTGATAAACACAATACCCGTAAATGCTCACTACGACTCCTCTGTTCATTTAGAACGCTCTGGAATCACCTTGGGCTTATTGACATCGACCACATTTTTCGCATAAACCTAGAGAAAGAAGTAAAATGGTGTCAAATCGTAAAGATCTCGGCGGCCCATATTTAAAACCGATAACTGGTTGATAGGTCGCCAAAATAAAATTGAGTGGCTTCGAACTGCGTCGTCAGACTTTTAGTTTGTGTTGTCAGAACACACCTTGCGTTGTTTTCCGTTTCACGAGTGCCCTCCACCTTAGGATGGGCGTATGTATATTCACTTTGTCATTCCGTTTGTAACACCTTGAAATATTCAACGGAGACCACATATATATATTATATATATTCTGGGTCGTGTCAAACTTCTAAGACGATCTAGTCATGTCTGTCTGCCTGTAGCGAAAAGCACCAAAAAATAAATACACGTTTTAGCGGGGGAAATGGGACAAAGAGGGATACAAATGGGACCAATGATACGACAATAGCTAGAAACATGAAATTTGGAATGTACATCCCTCTAATTGCGTAATTCAAAATTCGTACTTTTAATGGATACAATTGGAAATTGCGTAGATACGTAAAATAGAGGGATTTTCAAAATTCGTACTTTTTAGGGATACAATTGGAAATGAGGGTTGAAAATGGTACCAACCAAACCGCTGAAGTTGAAATCATGAAAATCGGTGTATACTTTAATCTGACTGGGAAGATGCGAAACGAAAAATATTTTTTTGAAATTTGTACTTTTAGGCGGAAAATGGGGCGATTGGGGATAAAAATGGTACCAACCTAACGGCTGCAGCTATAATAATGAAATTCGGTGTATATACTTCTCTGACGGCGGTAACGTGAAAAATAAAGCGATCTTTGGATATTCGTACCATCAGGCAGACTTGTTAGATGAATTTTTTCTTGACCCCAAATTTGTTATGGATAAGGGGATAATTATCCCCTAACTATAGAAACGTTGTTTTATATCAAAGAATTTACCTAACACAAAAACAATTTATAAATAATTTGTTGAATCGTCAATAACCATGGGATATTTAGACCATCTTTATCCTTAAAATAGTAATCCCAATTATAAAAAAGTTATTTTAAATAATTCGACCAAAACAAAAACTATTTACGAAAGATTGATTATGAATGACTAGCAGTACCCGCTGCTTCGCACGCGAAAAGGACAGTTATTTGTTATTAGATAAAAAATAACTGGATACAGGTAAAATGGTAATTTGGAAACCTCATATTATATAGCACTCATATACAGTCAAACGAATGTGCTTGTCGAATTGCACTATTTTAGCTGAAGCCCCTTCGTATGTATAACTTTTATCATTTTCTACCCAGTTTAGAACAAAAAATACAATCGCAGAGCTTTTATATCTTCGATCTGATGTTTTAGATGCACCCCGCCATTACATCACTACATTTGTTTTTATTTCTCCTAAAAACATATACTTTATATGGTACCACGTTTATCCTTTTTCGTCCCGCATCCTCCTAATAAGTACACATTTTGAAATATACATTTAAGTTCCGCGTCTACGTAATTAAAGGGCTGTACACCACTTTTCGTCCCACGCAACCCTTAGAAGTACAAATGTACTGCGAAAAATCCAATTTTACTGCGCTTGCATGGTCAGAGGAGTTTACATACCAAATTTCACGATTCAAGCTGTAATTTTAGTTGGTACAATTTGTTCCCCTTTTGTCCCGCTCACGCATTAAAAATGGCCAAAAATCGATTTATGCTGCCAGTCTACGTGGTCGGAGGAATTTTCACACCAAATTTCAAGACTATAGCTGCAATACTTAAAATGCTACCATTTGTATCCCTTTTTGTCCCGTGCAACCCTTAAAACTACAAATTTCCAAAAATCTAATTGCACTGTGCTTCTACATCGTCAGAGAAATTTACATACCAAACATCTAGCTATAATACTTTAGTTGGTACCATTTTTATCCCATTTTGTCCCGCTCACCCCTAGTAAGTACAAATTTTGAAAAATCCATTTAGATTTGCTCTTCTACGTTGTCAAAGGAATTTACACACCAAATTTCACGACTATAGCTGCAGTACTTAAATTGGTACCATTTTTATCCCTTTTCGTCCCGCGCACCCCTTAAAAATATAAATTTCGAAAAATCCAATCTTACTGCGCTTCTACGTTGTCAAGGGAATTTACACACCAAATTTCACTATTCTAGCAGTAATACTTTAGTTGGTACCATTTTTATCCCTTTTTGTCCCGCTCACCCCTAATAAGTACAAATTTCGTAAAGTCCATTTAGATTTGCGTTTCTACATTGTCAGAGGAATTTACACACCAAATCTCACGACTATAGCTGCAATACTTAAATTGGTACCATTTTTATCCCTTTTTGTCCCGCTCACCCTTAGTAAGTACAAATTTCGAAAAATCCATTTAGATTTGCGCTTCTACGTTGTCAGAGGAATTTACACACCAAATTTAACGACTATAGCTGTAATACTTAAATTGGTACCATTTTTATCCCTTTTTGTCCAGCGCACCCCTTAAAAGTATAAATTTCGAAAAATCCAATCTTACTGTGCTTCTACGTTGTCAAAGGAATCTACACACCAAATTTCACGATTCTAGCTGTAATACTTTAGTTGGTACCATTTTTATCCCCTCACCCCTAGTAAGTACAAATTTCGAAAAATCCATTTAGATTTTCGCTTCTACGTTGTCAGAGGAATTTCACACCAAATTTCACGACTATGGCTGTAATACTTAAATTGGTACCATTTTTATCCCTTTTTGCCCAGCGCACCCCTTAAAAGTATAAATTTCGAAAAATCCATTTAGATTTGCGCTTCTACGTTGTCAAAGGAATTCACACACCAAATTTCACGATTCTAGCTGTAATATTTTAGTTGGTACCATTTTTATCCCTTTTTGTCCCGCTCACCCCTTATAAGTACAAATTTCGAAAAATCAATTTATATTGCAAGTCTACGTTGTCAGAGGAATGTCAATACCGATTTTCACGATTCTAGGTGCAATTCTTAAATTGGTACCATTTTTATCCCTTTTTGTCTCTTTCCTCCCTTAAAAGTACAAATTTCGAAAAATCCCTATTTGTAGCTCTTCTGTATGGTCAGTGCAAGGAACACACCGAATTTCATGTTTCTAGCTACTGCCGTTTAGTCAGGACGAAGGTTCGATGTTTATCACTTTTTGGGCCATTTTACCCTCTAAAATTTGCAGTATATATAAAGGGTGATTTTTTAAGAGCTTGATAACTTTTTTTTTAAAAAAAACGCATAAAATTTGCAAAATCGCATCGGTTCTTTATTTGAAACGTTAGATTGGTCCATGACATTTACTTTTTGAAGATAATTTCATTTAAATGTTGACCGCGGCTGCGTCTTAGGTGGTCCATCCGCTTAGTCCAATTTTGGCATTTCCACGTTTTTGAGTAACAGAGACCCAATTGGTGCGAACGGCGACGAATCGAAAATTGGTGGTCATCATTAACACTGGCCGATACAGCTGCGATATTTTCTTCAGTTCGCACTCTACGTAAGCGTGTTGGTGGTTTAATGTCCAACAATGTAAATTTGGTGCGAAATTTAGTCACAATAGCCCGAATAGCCGCTTCAGTGGGTCGATTAAACTGACCATAAAATGGAAGCGCGCAATGAACTTTCTTAACAGAGCACGCATTTTGATAATAAAATTCAATAATTTGCAAGCGTTGTTCGTTTGTAAGACGATTCATGATGAAATGTCAAAGCATACTGAGCATCTTTCTCTTTGACACCATGTCCTGAAATCCCACGCGATCTGTCAAATACTAATGCATGAAAATCCTAACCTCAAAAAAATCACTCTTTATATCGTTTCAAAAGCGCAAAAGTTCAAATCGGGAGCGAAATTTGTATGGTGTATATATCTAAATCTGAACCGATTTCCTTCAAATTAAATAGAGTCCGTCCTTGTGCCAATTTTCGTAAGGATTGGATAATAATTGCGACCTGTACTTTGATTACAAGAATAGATGGACGGACAGACAGACAGACGGGCATGGCTAAATCGACTCAGAGTGTGATTCTAAGATTCTAATCTGTATTATAAACGACGGGTCTATCTCGTTTCCTTTTGGGTGTTGCAAACAAATGCCCTAGTGAAGTGTATATAAATTAGTAAGTGATTAAAAAACGTAACGACTTAATTCAAAGTCCTTATGATCTTTCAAATAAGGTGTTGGAATTTAATTGATTTAATTTAAATCAAATGCGAAACACAAGGAATTGAATATAAACATGTCAGCAGGAATTTATTTTTTTTTTAATTTCCGTGCCTATGCATCTGCAAATAAAATTTTCAGATTTTTCCTAAGGCGTAATTAAAGCATTTTTAAAGAACAATATTTCATGAAATTTTCAAAAAAGGAGTCGTGTGAAAATAAACCATTAATCGAAAAATTTAAAAGTCCGAATAATTGGATACCTTAATATATATACAAAACATCATCAAAAGCTTGCGAAAGAGTATAAATTTCGCAAGAATACTACCAATGAATTTGAAAAGACATACTAGTAGATGTTTTGCTCATCTTTAGCGATTAAATCTTGGGAAATGGGATAGATTTCCGTTTTCTCATGCGGATAGTTGAGATAATTCAATCTAAAAAAAAATTCGTGGTTGTATGAAACAAAATGGGAATTAATATAAGGAGACATGAGTAGGGTGGATGATTCAAGGTGATTCATTCTTTTTGCTTGATTTCAATAAGACAAATACTAATTCATAAAATCAACAAATGTTTTTTGGAAGTACGACAAAATGTGTATATTTCGGTAGAGCACGGTAAAAAATATAAATACAGAATTATTGTCACGCCATGAATTTTGCCAAAATAAAACATCATTTTAATAGCTTTGTTTTTTTTATACAAAAATGTCCACATCTGCAAAAAATGACTTGGCATTATTTAGAGCTTAGGACTTGTTTTTGTGTAAATTATAAATCAATCTGAATCAGTTTGTGGCAACGGTAATTGGAAGACTATTCCGAAATAGTCTATAAATACAGGCTGCACACATGGTCACTTTGCTTGCAGAAATACGCCACAATTCGGAGAGATAATGGAGGGAATTTTCTTTAAAATATTTTTGGTATTCCATTTATTCCAGGCGGTAAGCATAACTGATGGAGTCGAATACATATGAGTCATTCCATGTCATGCGGTACGATTTTTGAAAGTTTACGTATTTTTGGAAACAAAATTAGAAAAAAAAACACGAATCGTGACGAATATAAGAGTGCAGAAATACATTTTTTTAAAAAGGCGTGTTCATTCAGTCGCCTCTAACTCCGGAAGTACTTGACCGATTTTAATGTAGTATACATTGTTTTGTAGGCAATTTCAACTACATTTAGAATATTGAAGCCCTTTATCTTTTAAAGATTTTGCAATTTCATTTCTTTTATTTTAATTTTCGAAATGATTACATTAATCCATTTTTATGAAATTTTAAATTAGTATTCTAAGATTATTTTTTAGCGACTGTGTGAGTTTGGAAGTAGTGAAATGACGGCTTCTATTTTTTAAATTTTTTTTTTTTTTTTGCAAAATCGACCAGAATTTCGCAGAAAAATTTTCAGAAATATACTATTTTCAGTAGTTTATTAACACAATGTTTAAAACAATGAAAAATTGAAGATGAAGTTGCTGAGGGAAATATTTATTTTTTCCTTATTTTTTGTAGCGTGCGATTACACCATCAGAAAAATAAAAAAATATATATAGTTTTTCATAACCTACTTATTCTTAGGTTTTCATTGTTTTTTTAAACCTTGTGTTAATTGTAAAAGTTTAAAAAATATAAATATAAATAAACAATGGATTAATGTAATCATTTCGAAAACCAAACAAAATAAATAAAATTGTAAAAACATAAAAAAATATAACGCAGCTATACAATTCCACTTCAATATTCTAAATGTAATTGAAATTGCATTCAATACAAAGTATAGTAGATTAAAATCGGTCATATATTTAAGGAGATACAGGCGATTGAATGAACACACCTTTTTGAAAAAAATGTATTTTTTCACTCTTAAATTGGTAACAATTCGTGAAAAAAATATTTTCTATATTTTCCCAAAATACATATACAATATTTTTATGAGAAGAATACATACACAAACTTTCAAAACAATCGTAGCGATCGAGATCAAAAACCATTCCGCTCGACATGGAATGACTCATATATATTCGCTGTTGGCCAATATCACTTAGTATTCAATTCGCTGCTTTATTTTCTAGCATTTAGCCCTAATGTCCTTGGAGAAATCTATTTGCTCAGCAACCGATTCCAATTTCAGCCAGATCGAGGTATGTGAATTGAAGCGCAATAAACAAAACACGCCGGCCTTCTATCTGAAAATTCATCTACTGCAAACGCCTGTAACAAATTGTCTCTTTAATGCTGAAGTATACTATCTACCAAATAGGAATCCAAAACTGGTGTTCAACGCCACCTGGGATTTTTGCAAAGTCTTGAAGAATGGCATGAAAAATCCTTCATTTAAGATCATCTACGATTTGATTAAAAAATATTCGAATATCAATCATACGTGCCCTTACGACGTAAGTTACCATCAGTCGCATAATCAAGTAGCATTTGTCTAGATTACTGGTTACCTTTTCCTCTGATTACAGCACGACATCATTGTAAATAATTTAGTTGTGGCAAAATTTGCTGTGCCTGTGCTAAAAGGGAGCTATGTCATCAAAACCACTTATATAGTCGGTGGGCAGAAGCGAATATCCGTGGATCTTTATATGAAGCAAGACTAATGCCAGGTCTAGACATTAGTGTGTGTGTATGACGGTCAGATTGTGTCTTAGGTGTCTATCAGTCTATGTATATTCGTAATATTTGTGTCCAATAAAAGCCAACTTTAGTTTGAACATTCCAGCCTAAATAGAGGGCATATTTTTATTTTATTTATCAGTTTATCGTCATCTGCAAGAAACTAATTATGCGTTCGTTCGTCGGTTTTAGCACTTTAAAACCCAATGGACTAATGATTTTATTGAAATGAAGCAAAAAGAATTGAATCATTTGGAATTATAGGGTGGGCCATGTACCATTTTAAATTTGAACTAGCGATTACTGTGATACTTGAAAGGTAGAATGACATTAATTTTTATTTTCAGGTTTATGTTCGACATTTACTAAATGGGACGAACAAAATTGGGAAATATTGAAAACTTACTTCCAAGGAAGTGAGTCTTTACGAAAACTGTAAGAAATTTCATTTTTCATCTCGGTGTCTATGTCGCTAAGCAAAATTGCCGCACATTGGGTTCAGAGAAGCCACACGAGGCTATAGAGACACCTATGTATCCACAACGAGTCACTGTTTGGTGTGAGAGAAATCTGGTTGATCGGTTGAGAAATTGCATTGATCGGTTGAGGTATTGCCGCGTCAGTCGTGGTAGTCATATGAATGACATTGTATTCCATTATTAAATGACAAAGTTCAACCTTTCTAATAAAACCAGAAATTTGAAAAAATAATCAGAACTTTTTCTAATTTAAAATGTTAAATGGCCCACCCTATATTATTTATTTAGCTTGAAGGAGAATTTGCCGAAACACACGATAAATCTACTTTGAATCATCCGTCTTTCTCATATCGCCTTATTACACCCTCCACCATGCTATTATGTATTTGTGCATATGTTTTTAACGCCCAAAAGGAAGCGAGGTAGACGCCATATATCGATCGACTTAGAATCATTTTTGTTTGTTTGTTTCCGTTTGTTCTTCTTTCTGTCCGTCTGTCTATCTATTCTTGTAATCAAAGTACAGGTCGCAATTATATATATATATACTAGCAGTACCCGCTGCTTCGCACGCGAAAAAGTCAGGTATTTCTTATTAGTTTTATCCGTCTCTGCTTTAGGGTAGTATTTATTTGCTTTTCTTTTCTAAAATAGTAAATTGGAAACATAGCACTCATATACAGTCAAAGGAATGTGCTTGTCGATGTGCACTGTTGTAGCTGAACACCCTTCGTATATATATTTTTTTTATAATTTTCTACCCAGTTTTTAACAAAAAATTACAACCGCAGAGACTTTTATTCAAACAAAAAAATCCATTTTGGTGGCGCTTCTACCTGGTCAGAGGAATTTACATACTAAATTTCATGATTCTAGCTGTAATCCTAAAGTTGGTACCACTTTTATCCCTTTTTGTCCCAGTCGCCCCTTAAAAGTACAAATTTCGAAAAATCCCCATTTGTAGCTCTTCTGCATGGTCAGTGCAAGGAACTCACCGAATTTCATGTTTCTAACTACTGCCGTTTAGTCAGGACGAAGGTTAAATTTGTATCCCTTTTTGGGCCATTTTATCCCCTAAAAGAACGAATTTCGTAAGAATTTCTTAGTCGACGTCTACGTCATAACTACCCTGAAAATTTCATGACCCTAGCTTCTGCCGTTTGGTCTGGGGGCTGGTCAATGATAAGTCAGTCAGTCAGTAACGCAACTCTTTTATATATATAGATATATATACTAGCTGAACCCCGCCCGCTTCGCCAGGAAAAAAAAACAAACGGTAAAATTAAAATTTATGTACCACTTATAATCAAGGTACTTCCCTGAGATATTAACGAAATGGATATGTTCCTTGGAGAACGTTAGTTTTCGCCGAAAAATGGAAGAAATGTCAAAAATCAAATTGATTTTTTGTTAAATGTGATTCTCCTCCTTTCCATTAAATAAACAAAACACATCATTCGTAAGCAGAAATTACATTACATTCAAAACACATAGAAAATCAATCAAATTGTTCACTAATCAAACAACACAAAAACTTAAAAATTATATAATTTCCGTTTTCTTGAAAGGAAGAAAATCCAAAGAAAAGGTGTATTTTTACAAAATTCAAATCAAAAATGCCTCAACTTTCCAATCCCGCCCATTTGTATATTGTCTAAGCAGGTTACAACTAAATTAACTCACACAACAATATAAGAATCTCGGTGTCGAATATACTCAAAAACAGGTTTTAATTTCGAATGGGAAGGGTCACGGCCACTTTCCGCCCATCTCTGTGTCGAATATACTCTAAAACCGGTTTTAATTTCATATGGGAAGGGTCACGCCCACTTTCCGCCCATCTTTGTACAACTATTGAATGAACTCACACAACATTTCAGCACTCTAGGTGTCACAGAACTGGCAATATTCAATAATAGGTTTTAACTTCGTATGGGAGGTGCCACGCCCACTTTTCCACTACCGCCCATTTTTGGCACAGCTAGGAACATTGATGCTGGATGCACTCAGACAAAATTTCAGTATTGTATCTGTCATAGAACTGAATATATTCGATAATAGGTTTTAACATCGTATGGGAGGTGCCACGCCCACTTTTCTAATACCGCCCATTTTTGGCACAACTATGCACATTGATGCTAGATGCACTTACACAAAATTTCAGTATTGTATCTGTCATAGAAAGGAATATATTCGAAAATGGATTTTAACTTCGTGTGGGAGGTGCCACGCCCACTTTTCCATTTTTGGCACTACTGTACAGACTAATAATTAGTGAACTTTCACAAAATATCAAGACTCTAGCTGTAGCAGTATTCAAAATATGCTAATTTATTTAAAACGAATAAATCCCCAGTTTGTGTGGGAGGTGCCACGCCCACTGAAAATATCCAAAAAATATATAGCATATTTTCACCACCGGTTCACTATGAACATACTGTGAAAATTTCAAGAAGATCGGTTCAGCAGTTTAGGCTGCTATAAATAACAAACAAACATACAAACACAGATTCATTTATATATAAAGAGTGATTTTTTTGAGGTTAGGATTTTCATGCATTAGTATTTGACAGATCACGTGGGATTTCAGACATGGTGTCAAAGAGAAAGATGCTCAGTATGCTTTGACATTTCATCATGAATCGTCTTACAAACGAACAACGCTTGCAAATTATTGAATTTTATTATCAAAATGCGTGCTCTGTTAAGAAAGTTCATTGCGCGCTTCCATTTTATGGTCAGTTTAATCGACCCACTGAAGCGGCTATTCGGGCTATTGTGACTAAATTTCGCACCAAATTTACATTGTTGGACATTAAACCACCAACACGCTTACGTAGAGTGCGAACTGAAGAAAATATCGCAGCTGTATCGGCCAGTGTTAATGATGACCACCAATTTTCGATTCGTCGCCGTTCGCACCAATTGGGTCTCTGTTACTCAAAAACGTGGAAATGCCAAAATTGGACTAAGCGGATGGACCACCTAAGACGCAGCCGCGGTCAACATTTAAATGAAATTATCTTCAAAAAGTAAATGTCATGGACCAATGTAACGTTTCAAATAAAGAACCGATGAGATTTTGCAAATTTTATGCGTTTTTTTAAAAAAAAAGTTATCAAGCTCTTAAAAAATCACCCTTTATATAGATAATAGGCTGAAACCTATGAAAATGTACCCTAAATATTATTATGTAGAAACCGATTTTGCCCATTTTCAATTTCAGGATTCCAGCTACAGCCTAAATGTATGTACCATTTTGATAGGAAAAGTTCTAATAATAATATCTTTCAGAGTGGAATATACACACCTAAGTTCATGATTTTAGCTGCAGTCGTTTGTTTGGTACCAGTTTCAATCCTTTTTCCATTTGGACACTAAAAGTATAAACAAATTCGTAACCATTATTTTCCGCTCCTACGCAGTCAGACGAGTGCAACTACTAAATATCATGATTATAGCTAAAGCCACTTGATCGGTGTCATTTTTAATCCCATTTTGATTCTGAATGTACAAATATCGAAAGATCACTTTATTTTTCGCGTCTACGCAGTCAAAGAAATGTATATACCGACATATTTTCATATTTATATATATAAAGATATAGTAGAGGACTATTAATATTATAATAATAAAGCATCACAATTTTCCTAATGTGGTAGCGCACTTCTATGTAAAGTTGACAGCCTCTAATCTACCGGAAGCACTGTGGAATGCACTCCGTTTTGGAGGGTCTATAAAATTCGGCCCGGACTTCGAACTTAACGTCTTTTAACTTGTTTGATTTGATCATGTTTTTACAATCGTTTTATAAATGTGGATGCTGGGCCACGAACCTTCTGGTACCTCCCACACAACTAATCCGACCCTACACTCAGAAAAAAGTATGCCACAGATTAAGTAAAAATGTACTAAAACTGAGGAAAATTTAACTTCATATAGCTCCTAAGACTTTTTTCCTTCTACCGAGTTTATATTTATAATTGAAGCTACTACATTATTTATACTTAATTAGTGTAAAATTGTTCTTCATACTATAACATTTTTCTTCAAACTGTTTTCATTATATAATCAAATCAATGACAATTTTACTGAAGATAAAGAAAGAATTAAATCAAAATTATTTCAATTGGAGTAAAAATGAGGAAAATTTTACTTAATATGTCGCCAAAGAATCTCCGCCCTTAATTCAAATAAAATTTTCCTTGAAAATACGACAAAAATGGAACTTGGGTCAAGTTCAATATTTGTTGTTCGTAGTATATGTAAGTGTTGTAGTATAAAGGACAAACGGTACTTCACACAAACAAATTGTTCATTATATTTAACTAATATTGTATTGGATTGAAGGCGAATTTACATTACACTGAGTATATACTTACTGTAAGTAAGGACATATTTAAATTTTGCATACTCAGAATGAGTAAAACCTGTAGTTATATTACATATTTTTTTCAAATTGAGTTCTTCATTTAACCAATCTGAGTACAAATTCATTCTAAACATGTTATTGTTTTAATCGAAATTAATAAATGTTGTACTCAAAGTCAGTTATCGATCTGTAGACCTGAGTAAAAGCATATTGAAAATCAAGCTCTGTTTTACTCCGTTTCAGTACACCACGTAGTTCTAGGAAATACAATGCACTCAAACTGAGTTCTTCATTTAGTGGAACTGAGTAAAAGTTTATTGTATACCAGTTCATTTATTACTACGCCTAAGTAAGTTACGTCGTTATATGAAGTACATTGCACTCACATTAAGTTCATCATTTAGTGGTATTGAGTAAATTATTACTATTAACAACTTACTTTCTTACTTTCTAATGCAGAAAATGAAACCAGATTATATTGATTTTAGAATTGTTATTGTTTTCAATTATTCAAATAATCCTAAATATATAATGTGTATACAAAACGAGATTCTTACAATATAAATATTTCTTATAATTAAATACATTTAATAATTTTATTGAAATAGAGTCTTTGGCTTTTAAAATTTTTATCATTATACACTCCACGAGAGTATTATGTCTTTGTGCATTTGTTTGTAACACCCAAAAGGAAGCGAGATAGACCCATTGTTAATTATACCGATCGACTTAGAATCACTTTTTGAATCGATTTAGCAATGTCCGTCTGTCTGTCTGTCCGTCTGTCCATCTATTGTTGTTATCAAAATACAAGTCGCAATTATAGTCTGATCTTATCAAAAATTGGCACAAGTAAGTTTTGTGGATCAAGGACGAACGCTATCTAATTTGAAGCACATCGGTTCAGATTTATATATAGCCCCCCTACAAAAGTCACTCCCGATTTGACATTTTCCGCTCTAAAATCTACATATTGAACCAGATATTCTTTAAATTTGCAAAACATGTTATAATCGAACTATAAACGCCAATGCAGAAAGTGGGTAAACTCGGTTCAGATTTAGATATAGCCCCCATACAAATGTCGGTCCCGATTTGACATTTTCCGCTGTAGAAACGACATATTGTATCCGATTTTCTTTAAATTTGGCAAAACATTTTATAATCCAACTATAAACACCTATGTAGAAATTCGGTGAGATCGGTTCAGATTTAGATATAGCTCCCATACAAATGTCGCTCCCGAGTTGACTTTTTCCGCTCTAGAACCCACATATTTCACTCGATTTGCTTCAAATTTGGTACAGTATCCTATAATTGAAGTGAAAACAGCGACGGTGAAAATCGGTCAGATCGGTTCAGATTTATATATAGCTCCCATACAAATGTCACTCCCGATTTGACTTTTTCCGCTTTAGAAACCACATATTGTACCCGATTTTATTTAAATTTGGCACAACATCTTATAATTCAACTAAAAACACCAATGGTGAACGTGGGTAAGATCGGTTCAGATTTAGAAATAATTTTTTATATATATACAAATGTTGCTCCCAAATGTTAAACCGATTTTGGCCAAACTTTACATATTATATTTCATCTATAAACATACATAGTGATTGCGGGTCACATCGTTCAATGTTTCAATATACCCCCATGCAGATGTCCTTTCCTATTTAAAATTTTTTGTCAAACACATATATTTACAGGATACAAAAATCCTTCCCGTTTTCACTTTTTTACAGAATTGAATTATAATAGGATAGCAAGTGGAGTGTATCATATAGTCGGCTCCGTCCGACTTTAGCCTTTCCTTACTTGTTTTTTATTTCGGTATCGAATTTTGAATCAATTTATTTTTACTTATAAGTAAAATTAAATTCTTTATAATTTTCATACACATGATCCCTGAGAGTGAGTTTGGCTGGAACTTACGTATTTGTTTTTACATACAAAATGAGTCGATTTAATGTACAGGGTTTTCCAATAAGGACTTGACAACTTTTTTTAAATAAAACGCAAACCATTTAAGATATTTCCAAAACTTTATGATCGACTTGAAATACAATCAAAATATTTATGAATGGAACTCGTCGTCGTTCAAATGGCCACAGCGGGCACGTCGGTATTGGTCCCTATTTTCGATGAATCGGTCACCCATTTCGGCCGTAACGGCCCCTATTTCGCGTTCAATGTTGACTCTGAGTTTTACCAACGTCGTCGGCTTGTTGTCATACACCAATGATTTGACGTAGCCCCAAAGGAAAAAGTCTAGAGGCGTTAAATCGCACGAAGGAGGCTGCCAATTGACTGGTCCATTTCTTCAGATAAAACGCTCATCAAACTTACTCTTGAATAAATCGATTGTAACATGTGCTGTGTGGCGCATCTTCTCCAGAGCTCAACACCTTAAAATATTCATCAGAGACTCCATAAAGTATATATATTCTAAGACGATCTAGTCATGTCCCTCTGTCCGTCTGTCTGTTGCTAGCCGCCGAACCAAATGAACTAGGAGGTTCAAATTTTCCCTAAATGTGTTTTATGGTTGCAGATCGGTTGCGATTGAAAGTGGGAGAGATCGTCCCAGAGGGAAAATTTTTCCCTAACAAGTACTGAAAATTCCCATAATATTTAGACTATTTAAGTATTTTTTTTGAAAATTCACTTGCAATTTGTTGCTTTCACGCTACAAGAGGTGTAAGCAACAAATTGCAAGTAAATAAAGGTTTTAGCGGGAGAAATGGGATAAAAAGACATAAAAATGGTACCAATAATATGACAACAGGTAGAAACATTTGCAATGTACATCCTTCTAATAGCGTAGCGACTGTGAATACGCGAAACAAAAAAGAATTTTTCGAAATTTGTGTTTTTAGACGGAAAATGGAGCTAATGGGGAATAAGATGGTACCACCAAAAGGGCTGCAGCTATAATAAGGAAATCCGGTGTGTACACTTCTCTGACAACGTAGACAAGAAAAATAAAGAAATCTTTCGATATTCATACCATCGGGATGTAAATGGGATTAAATTTGGCAACAAATAAACGGCTGTAGAAATATTCCTGTGTTTGTTCGTTATAGCAGCCTAAACTACTGGACCGATCTTCTTGACATTTTCACAGTATGTTCATGCTGAACCGGTGTTGAAAATAGGCTATATAGATTTTTGATATTTTCAGTGGGCGTGGCCCCTCCCACACAAATTGGGGATTTATTCGTTTTTTATACCCTCCACCACTTTGTCATTCCGTGTGTAAAACCTTAAGATATTCATCTTAGACTCCATAAAGTAAATATATTCTGGGTCATGATAAAATTCTAAGATGATCCAGCCATGTCCGTCTGTCTGTTGAAAACACGCTAGCCGCCGAACGAAATGAGCTAGAATGTTCAAATTTTCTCTAAATGTGTCTTTTGGTTGCAGGTCGGATGGGATTGAAAGTGGGCGAAATCGGCTCAGAGGGAAACATTTTCCCTAACAAGGACTGAAATTACCCCTAATATTTAGACTGTACTTGAAATTTGTTGCGGACATTCCTCTTGTAATTTTAAAGTAATAAAAAGAAAAAATCCAAAAATCCTTCCACAACGCATAGAGAATCTTTTCGATTAAAAGGGTAGCAATTCGCTTTGGACATTCTTTGAGCTATTTGGCCATCCATTTTGCATACATCCATGTACAGCTTGTAAAGTTAAATCTGATTTGGCTATATCCATAATCTGTTGACGTGTAACTGGAAGTTCGTTAATGCTCTCTTGTAGAATTACATTTACCTCTGCTTCAATCGATATAGATGCCACTAGGAAATCTTCATCCACTGATTTGTTGTCAATCAATCTGGATAATACATCGACGTTACCAAATTCGTTAGTGTGTATATACTGAATCTCGAAGTCATAGGCCATCATAATCATCGCCCATCTTTGCAATCTATTCGCTATATGAGTTGGAATACCTTTCTTTGAACCAAATATTGCCAACAATGGTTTGTGATCTGTTAAGAGGGTGTATTTACGTCCATAAATCATCTTATGAAGTTTAGAACAAGCGTAAACTTCCTTTTCAATTTGACTATAACGTTTTTCAGCCGGTGTAATAGCACGTGATACGTGATAAATACTTTATTTGAACCATCAGCCATACAATGAAATATTTGTGCTCCTATACCAACTGTTGAATCATCTGCAGCAATTGTTATTGGTAAATTCGGATTATAGTGAGTAAGCAAAAGTTCTGAAGATAATATTCTTTTAAATTCTTTGAACGAATTTTCACAGTTAGCGTTCCATGTAAATTTTGAATCAATTTTTAGTAGATCATCCAAAGGATGTCAAAGCTGTCTCATTCTTTGAATAAACTTACCATAGTAATTTACAGCACCTAAAAAAGATCTGAGTTCCGAGATAATAGTTGGTCTAGGTAATTCTTGAATTGCTTCTGTTTTAAGTGGATCTGGATGAATTCCATTTGCATCTAAAATATGACCAAGGTACTTAATGGACGTCCTGAAAATATCACATTTGTTCCAGTTAACAGTTAAGCCATATTCTTGAAAATGGCTCATCACATCCATAACCAGTTTATAATTTTGTTCAATTGAAGGTGTGGCTATAATAATGTCATCTAGATATGTGACAACATTATCCAATCCATGCAAAACCTTTTCCATAGCTTGTTGAAAAGCACCGGGGCAGACATCTCTCCAAATGACAGTCTATTGTAGACATGCAAACCCTTATGCGTATTAACAGTTAAAATTTTCTTTGACTCATCGTCAACTTCGAATTGAAGATAAGCATCCGACAAGTCTATGGTACTAAATATTTTACAGTTTGCCATTTTGGAAAATATTGTATTATTTGTTTACCATGCCCTACCGCAATATCCACTTTTTGTAAAAAATTTGGAAAAAGGGATAAAAATAGTACAAATCTAACGGATGAAACTGGAGTCTTTAAATCTCTGTGTAAATTCCATATTTATATATTTGAGCTTTAATGGCTATGTGCTTAATTCAACATTCATAGTGCTCAGTTTTAAACGTGCAAAAGTGACTATGAACCATAAAACCGCGAATAATAGAAAATTTCGAAAACTTTTTAATCGTAGCAATTAGTAATCCTCTTTAGATTAAACTGTAGAAGAATGATTCATAATTACTCTTAAAATTAAGGGGAAAATCTGTTTTTTCGCTCTCCTGAAAAGTTGTGTGTTTATTCATAGCCACTTATGAATATGAGCCCTCGATAGATCAAACAGTTTTCTTCGTTTGTCGAAATGGATTTGTATTATCATTACAAACTCCCAAAACATTTAGGAATAACAGAAACCTTTGTTGTTTCATATGTGATGAAAATAGGTCACATCGGTTCAGATTTAGATACAGCTCCATAAAAATGTCGCATCGCAAATGTTACAAACCACACATTACAAACGGAATATACGAATAGCCACACCATATTATATTTGGCTTGTGAACATCTTTTGTGTACTTTCTTTGGTATAAGTAACAAGTAAGGAAAGGCTAAAGTCGGGCGGGGCCGACTATATGATACACTCCACTTTCCAACCGAATACAATTCAACTCGGTAAAAAAGTGAAAACGGGAAGAATTTTTGTATGTTTCCTAATCATAGGCTAATATGACCTGGTTCGATTTGTCAAATCGATAAGAATATTTGTATCGGGGCTATATCCAAACATGGAAAAATGTGACTAACTTTCACAATAAGTTATTCCAGTTCAAATATAAGGTGTTATGATCACTTTGAAGAAATTCGGTGAAAATTCGTGGTTTCTGGGGCGAAAAAGTTAAATCGGTAACGAAATTTGCATGGGAGCTATATATAAATCTGAACAGATCTAACACATTTTTACCACAGGTGTTTCTGGTTGAAATATAAGATGTTTTGCCAAATCTGAAGCCAAATCGGGAGCGAAATTTGTATGGAAGCTATATATAAATCTGAACCGATCTGACCCATTTTTACCACAGGTGCTTCTAGTTGAAATATAAGATGTTTTGCCAATTTTGAAGAAAATCTCTTGTAATATATGGTATCTAGAGTGAAAAGAGTCAAATCGGGAGTGAAATTCGTATGGGGGCTATATCTAAATCTGAACCGATTTTCTTCAAATTAAATAGCGTTCGTTCTTATCCCGAAAAACTTCGTTGTGCAAAGTTTAATTTAGTTCTGTCTACAATTGCGACCTGTATCGTGATTACAAGAATAGATGGACGGACGGACAGACCGACAGACGGACATTGCTAAATCGATTCAAAACGTGATTCTAAGTCGATCGGTATAATTAACAATGGGCCTATCTCTCTTCCTTTTGGGTGTTACAAACAAATGCACAAAGACATAATACTCTCGTGGAGTGTATAAAACATAAAAAATTCTTAGGTTACTCAAATACTTTTTCGCAGAAACGAAGGATTTCATCTCGCCAATAGATTTTTAAATGCAAATTTATAGGTAAATTGCTTGTCAATTATTTCATTCCAGATATACTACAAATTTGTCCAAAGTTTGGCACTCATAGTTAAGCTACGAGTTAGCATCAAGCAAATTATTTGCTTTTATGTTTTTATACCCTCCACCTCCAGGATGGGGGTATATTCACTTTGTCATTCCGTTTGTAACACCTTGAAATATTCATTGGAGACCCCATAAAGTATATATATTCTGGGTCGTGGTAAAATTCTAAGACGATATAGTCATGTCCGTCTGTCTGTCTGTTGAAAGCACGATAGCGGCCGAACGAAATGAGCTAGGAGGTTCAAATTTTTCCTAAATGTGTCTTATGGTGGTAGATTGGTTGGGATTGAAAGTGGACGAAATCGGCCCAGAGGGAAAAAATTTTCCCTCACAAGGACTGAAAATTCCCATAATATTTAGACTATTTAAGTATTTTTTTTTGAAAATTCACTTGCAATTTGTTGCTTACACCTCTTGTAGCGTGAAAACAACAAAAAGTAAATAAAGGTTTTAGCGGGAGAAATGAGATAAAAAGACATAAAAATGGTACCAATAATACGACAAAAGCTAGAAACATGTAATTTGGAATGTACATCCTTCTAATAGCGTAGCGACTTTGAATACGCGAAACAAAAAAGAATTTTTCGAAATTTGTGCTTTTAGACGGAAAATGGAGCTAATGGGGAAAAAGATGGTACCACCAAAAGGGCTGCAGCTATAATAAGGAAATCCGGTGTGTACACTTCTCTGACAACGTAGACACGAAAAATTTATATATTCGTTTTTTATACCCTCCACCACTTTGTCATTCCATGTGTAAAACCTTAAAATATTCGTCTTAGACTCCATAAAGTAAATATATTCTGGGTCATGGTAAAATTCTAAGATGATCCAGCCATGTCCGTCTGTCTGTTGAAAACACGCTAGCCGCCGAACGAAATGAGCTAGGATGTTCAAATTTTCCCTAAATGTGTCTTTTGGTTGCAGGTCGGTTGGGATTGAAAGTGGGCGAAATCGGCCCAGAGGGAAAATTTTTTCCCTAACATGGACTGAAATTACCCCTAATATTTAGACTGTACTTGAAATTTGTTGCGGACATTCCTCTTGTAATTTTAAAATACCAAAAAGAAAAAAATCGGCCGAAATGGGACAAATAGGGATAAAAATGGTACCTTTGATACAACAACAGCTAGAGACATAAAAATAATTGCGTAGATACGTAAAATAGAGGGATTTTTCAAAGTTCGTACTTTTAAGGGAAACAATTGGAAAAGAGGGATAAAAATGGTACCAACCAAACCGCTGAAGTAGAAATCGTGAAACTCGGTGTACGCATTCATCTGAATGGGGCGTAAGGGGATAAAAATGGGGCGCAAGGGGATAAAAATGGTACCAACCAGACGGCTGCAATTAGAATAGTGAAATTCAATGTATACATCACATTCATTGGAAAAAGTCGGTAGCAACCAAGCTATTGTAGCTAGAATCATGAACTTTCGTGTTTACACTCGTCTGGCAGCGTAGACCCGCAAAACAAGAGGAGTTTTCCAAATTCGTACTTTTAGGGTCAAAAAATGGAAAAATGGAATAAAACTGGTACCAAGCAAACGACTGCACAGTTGTGCCAAAAATGGGCGGTATTGGAAAAGTAGTTACGTACGAAGTTAGTTAGTAGTACGAAGTTAAAAGCTATTCTTGAATATTGCTACTTCTATGACACCTATAGGGCTCAAATTTTGTGTAAGTACATCTAGCATCAATGTGCGTAGTTGTGCCAAAAATGGGCGGCATTGGAAAAGTAGATGTTTCACCTCCCATACAAAGTTATAACCCACTTTCGAATATATTCAGTTCTATGACAGATAGGGTTGCTCGCTGGTAATATATACAACATCATGTGTATACGCAACCAAGCGAGTTCACTCGGAGACTATTTGTCCATTGTGCTACCCTTGACAGATGATTATAGAAGAAATATATTAATGGATAGAGGAGGAGGATTATAGAGGGAGAAGAGAAGTTGATAGCAAGGAAAGTCAGTCGTTATTAGATTACCTGGTATTTCTACAGGAGAACCAGTTGGCCTTGTGTATGAATTTATATAGGGGTTTTAAAGGAACATCTTTTTTGGAAGTGGAATATGTGGGTTAATGTTTTGATACAGCCCTTATACAAATGTCCAAATCGATTTCTATACTCAGAGAGGGATATATCATTCGTTTGAATTGAAAGAAATTTAAAAATGCAAATTGTATTTTATTTAAAAAAAAATTAAAGTATTGTACTTTCTTGTGTATAAGTAAAAAATGTCTACATAAAAAACTCTTAGGTTACTCAAATACTTTTTCGCAGAAACTAAGGATTTCATCTCGCCAATAGATTTTTACATAATTATAAATTTATTGGTAAATTGCTTTTCAATTATTTCATTCCAATTAGATATACTACAAATTTGTCCAAAGTTTGACACTCATAGTTAAGCTACGAGTTAGCATCAAGCAAATTACTTGCTTTTATTAAGAATGTTTTTAGATTTCATTATGATATCATGACGATTCTTATCTACACTTTTTTTGCATTAGCGAAATTGGCTTTACACAATCTTGAAATTGGCACAATTCGTTTAGTTCTTTTGCATTTTTCATAACCTTTGTCCGAAATTCAAGAAAGTGTCCACGATATTTTATGTAATTTTCGTCTTTTTACTGCAAAATTACTTAGAACTTAAAAATTCTATATTTTATTGCTTCAGAAAGTCTAGAAGGTTTTAAACAAGTAAGGAAAGGCTAAAGTCGGGCGGGGCCGACTATATGATACACTCCACTTTCTATCGGAATACAACTCAATTCAGTACAAAAGTGAAAACGGGAAAAATGTTTGTATGTTTCCTAATCACAGGTTAATATGACCTGGTCCAATTTGTCAAATCGAGAATAATATTTGTTTCGGGCTATATCCAAACATGGAATGAAGTGACTAACTTTCACAATAAGTTCTTCCAGTTGAAGTATAACGCGGTTTCTGGGAACGAAATTTTTATGAGAGCTATATGTAAATCTGAACCGTTGTGACTTATTTTCACCATAGGTGTTCCTAGTTTAAATATAAGATGTTTTGCCAATTTTGAAGATAATCTGTTAAAATATGTGGATTCTAGAGCGGAAAAATTCAAATTGGGTGTGAAATTCGTATGGGGCCTATATCTAAATCTGAACCGATCTAACACATTTTTACCACAGGTGTTTCCATTTGAAATATACGGTGTTTTACGAATTTTGAAGAAAATCTGTTAAAATATGTGGTATCAAAAGTGAAAAGAGTCAAATTGGGAGTGAAATTCGTATTGGGCCTATAGCTAAATCTGAACCGATTTTCTTCAAATTAAATAGCGTTCATCCTTGTCCCGAAAAACTTCGTTGTGCAAAGTTTCGTTTAGTTCTGGCTACAATTGCGACCTGTATCGACTCAGAAAGTGATTCTAAGCACAAAGACATAATACTCTCGTGGAGTGTATAAAAAGTATATGTTCGAAACCTCTCCGGGGGTTTGAACCCCCATCCCCCCATGCGACCGGCCCTGTCCGTGGTGGAGAGTATATAAGATTCGGTCCGGCCGAACTTAATGCCTTTTTACTTGTTTCGCTTATTATAGTACTCCCTTAGACCATAAAATGGAAACTTTGACAAAAATGATCTACAGAACATGCCCTTGCCGAATTATAGAGTCGCTACTCTGTTCTTTAATTTAATATTTAATTTAATTATATGATGTTAAGTTTCCTAATGTCAATTCTATCTAGAAATGGTTTGCTTTAGTTATTCACCACTCACAACAGAGAATAGTTGAGGTGGTTAGAGTGCCGCACTAGCAACCAGACGGTCCGTGTAAGTTTCATGCAATTAAATCGATTTATAAAGGGTGATTTTTTAAGAGCTTGATAACTTTTTTTTAAAAAAAAACGCATAAAATTTGCAAAATCTCATCGGTTCTTTATTTGAAACGTTAGATTGGTCCATGACATTTACTTTTTGAAGATAATTTCATTTAAATGTTGACCGCGGCTGCGTCTTAGGTGGTCCATCCGCTTAGTCCAATTTTGGCATTTCCACGTTTTTGAGTAACAGAGACCCAATTGGTGCGAACGGCGACGAATCGAAAATTGGTGGTCATCATTAACACTGGCCGATACAGCTGCGATATTTTCTTCAGTTCGCACTCTACGTAAGCGTGTTGGTGGTTTAATGTCCAACAATGTAAATTTGGTGCGAAATTTAGTCACAATAGCCCGAATAGCCGCTTCAGTGGGTCGATTAAACTGACCATAAAATGGAAGCGCGCAATGAACTTTCTTAACAGAGCACGCATTTTGATAATAAAATTCAATAATTTGCAAGCGTTGTTCGTTTGTAAGACGATTCATGATGAAATGTCAAAGCATACTGAGCATCTTTCTCTTTGACACCATGTCTGAAATCCCACGTGATCTGTCAAATACTAATGCATGAAAATCCTAACCTCAAAAAAATCACTCTTTATATACCCTCACCCTCAGAGTCCAAATCTTATCTTATATTGATATACTGTAGGTACAACTACTTTTTATTTGCCCAAAACCTGAAGCTCAACCTTCATTTTTTAAACAAAAACATGATTTATGTTAAATCGCCAAGCTTTTAGGTGTGGACAACCGATATTATCGCTCATACAAACCGACCTGGTTTAATGTACATGCACGGTAGCATGGTGTGCGAACTGTTTCAACGAGTTGCCTACCAGGGTCCAAAGGATATTCATAAATTTAAAGAGTAATATGTTCTGCACTTTTCTAATTAATCTGTCTGAAAATTTACTTCATCTCATTGCAAAGGTGCTCGTGACTGCAGGTGTGTGTGTCTGTGTGCGTTTGTTTGCGTTTATAAACCTAATTAGATTTTTTGTGCCTCGACATTTTCTTCTGTCTCCCTCCGAACTCCGAACGGTTGGAGCAGCTAATTTTGGTTGCCATAAACATTTCATCGAACACAGGCATACATGCAAATTGGATGTATTGTATTGGGTGTCTCTCCGGCCATGGTTATGCGTCTCTGTACATCTCTGTCCCGGAATTCGTTCCGTGTGTGAGAGCTCTTGGAATTATAAAACATGAACATATTTCGAATATTTCCTTATTTGCCTTGAAGACATTTCAGTTAATTGGGGCAAAGAGCAAGGCCAGGCTACAATTTTGGCCATACATTCTTCGTCTGCCTGTGGTTGGGCTACTGTGGGAAAGGGATCTTTTTTCATTATTCTTGCTGTTGATGTGATGTGTTTTCCAATAACGATGACTTTTGGGTGCGATGCTAATTTTATCCTCCCTCACTCGCTTATGCTGCCATGAAAACTGGAGATGTGCGTTAACCTTGCGGTTATAAGTTCATAATCCAATGATATGTTTGAATTATCTTTTTTTTTGGGGGGAAGATGAAGGGTTTTCAACTTTTTGGCATCTTGCTGTGTGTTGCCACTTTTTGAGTTGAAGTATGAGTGGCTCTTACAAATAAATTTAAATTGCAAAGGTCAAATGGGGGTAATTTGCAGGGTTGAAAGGAGAAGCGTTTGATTCAGGTGTGCATGTAGGTAATCTTTAAGTGAAAACATAGACTGCACAGAAAACACGCAAGGAAAGGATACATTTGGGCGGGGTAGACTATGCGATATACCCTACTCCATTTCGTGCGACTGTACATGCTATATACATATTAAACCCTTTTCTAATATCGGTGGGACGATTTGATATAGTCCATACAATTTATAGTTCTCTGAACTATGAGATTATCATTAACGTGATGTGACTAATTCTACAAAGGCTGTTACAAATTTAATTCTTATATGTGTATGTGACCATATAATTATCTTTCACTATAGGGATAAGATTAGGATTCTAGATCGGTATGAATGCAAATTAGGTGTTGCTGAGGATTGCTAAATTCGTCGGACTACTTTAGTTGTAGTTGTTTCAAGCTGCAAATTTGACTAAAATCTTATTTATTATGTTGTCTCAATAGGGACAACACCGAGCAAAATAATAAAAATTTAATATTTTGTGTGCATTGAGGCATACTGATTAATAAAATCAAAACAAATCACATTTAAAACCAGTAAGGAAAGGCTAAAGTCGGGCGGGGCCGACTCTATGAAACACTCCACTTTCAATCCGAATACAATTCAATTCGGTGAAAAAGTGAGAACGGGTAGGTTTTTTGTATCCTGTAAATGTATGTGTTTGACAAAAAATTTTATATCGGAAAGGACATTTGTATGAGGATATATTGAAACCTGGAACGAAATAGGTGAAATATAAAATGTATAGTTTGGCCAAAATCGGTTAAACTTATGGGAGCAACATTTGAATTTAGGCTATATTTAAATCTGAACCGATCTTACCCACTTTCACTGTAGTTTTGTTTAGTCAGATTATAAGATGTTGTGCCAAATTTAAAGAAAATCGAGTACAATATGTGGTTTCTACAGAGGAAAATGTCAAATCGGGAACGACATTTGTATGGGGGCTATATCTAAATCTGAACCGATTTGACCTATTTTCACCATAGATGTTCTTAGTTTAAATATAAGATGTTTTGCCAAATCTGAAGACAATCTGATATAATATGTGGTTTCTAGAGCGGAAAAAGTCAAATCGGGAGCGAAATTTGTATGGGAGCTATATATAAATCTGAACCGATCTGTCCGATATTCACCATGGGAATTTCTAGTGGGAATATAAGATGTTTTACTAAAACTGAAGAAAATCTGATACAATATGTGGTTTCTAGAGCGGAAAAAGTCAAATCGGGAGCGAAATTTGTATGGGAGCTATATATAAATCTGAACCGATCTGACCGGTATTCACCATGGGTGTTTCTAGTGGAAATATAAGATGTTTTACCAAATCTGAAGACAGTCTGATACATTATGTGGTCTCTAGAGCGGAAAAAGTCAAATCGGGAGAGAAATTTGTATGGGAGCTATATATAAATCTGAAACGATCTAACACATTTTTACCCCAGGTGTTTGTAGTTACAATATAAAATGTTTTGCCAATTTTAAAGAAAATCTGTTGTAATATGTGGTATCTAGAGTGAAAAGAGTCAAATCGGGAGTGAAATTCGTATGGGGGCTATATCTAAATCTGAACCGATTTTCTTCAAATTAAATAGGGTTCGTCCTTATCCCGAAAAACATAGTTGTGCAAAGTTCCATTTGGTTCTGTCTATAATTGCGACCTGTATCGTGATTACAAGAATAGATGGACGGACGGACGGACAGACAGACAGACGGACATTGCTAAATCGACTCAGAAAGTGATTCTAAGACGATCGGTATAATTAACAATGGGTCTATCTCGTTTCCTTTTGGGTGTTACAAACAAATGCACAAAGACATAATACTCTCGTGGAGTGTATAAAAATGTTTTTTAACTTATTTTTATTAAAATTCCAATTGTCGCGAAGTTCCAATTTTGTACTATCATTTTAGATCACATCGTATATTCAACTCGCTGTTATCAGTTTTATCCGTCTCTGTTTATACCCTCACTCTACAGAATAGGAGGGTATATATCATTTGACTTAAGACCCGCCCGTCCCTTCGTCTTTCAGACTGGCTGGTGTGCACGAGAACTCTCGATAGGAGCTAAGGAATCAATTCAAACTTTGCACATGCTAATATTTTCCCCAAACTTAGATAAGTTCGAAGATGGACGAAATTTATTCGCTCCTTCTGCTAGCTCCCGAATAAATGACCAATATTTTTATATTAAATTAAAACTAATGTAACTTCTAATCGGATCATCGGAATCCGGAATAATGTTTTTATAATCTCTTTAAGTGTACGAAATATGGCGGGTTTTGCAACCCCCTTATACCGACTTCACACAAATCACCCTAAACTACGAACAATTAAAGCTATTATAACTTCATCCATATAATCGGAATAATGTGAAAGTTGATGCTTTTATAGAGGTTACATTCGCATGGAATATGGGCGATATTGCCACACCCCTTCTGGTACCACCCACACAAAGTGGCATAAACTTTGGTTGCAATAAAACCGATATAACATTCATACGGGTAGTGAAAATCATTTCCAATTTGATATTTGAAAATGGGTTTCTAACCACTTAAAACATAACAAGTAAAAAGGCGTTCGGCCGGGCCGAATCTTATATACCCTCCACCACGAAGTGTTAGATTAGAGGCTATCGACTTTACAAAGAAGTGAAATAACATATTTTGAAATTTGTGATATTTATACACTCCACGAGAGTATTATGGCTTTGTGCATTTGTTTGTAACACCCAAAAGGAAGCGAGATAGACCCATTGTTAAGTATACCGATCGACGTAGAATCACTTTCTGAGTCGATTTAGCAATGTCCGTCTGTCTGGCCGTCTGTCCATCTATTGTTGTAATCAAATTACAGGTCGCAATTATAGTCCGATCTTAACAAAAATTGGCACAAGTAAGTTTTGTGGATCAAGGACGAACGCTATTTAATTTGAGCAAAAACCGGTTCAGATTTAGATATAGCCCCCATACAAATGTCGCTCCCGATTTGACATTTTCCGCTCTAGAAACCACATATTGTACCCGATTTTCTTTAAATTTGGCACAACATCTTATAATCCAACTAGAAATACCTATGCAAAAATTGGATTTAGATATAGCCCCTATGCAAATGTCACTCCCGATTTGACATTTTCCGCTCTAAAAACGACATATTGTACCCGATTTTCTTTAAATTTGGCAAAACATCTTATAATCCAATTATAAACACCTATGTAGAAAGTGGGTAAGATCGGTTCAGATTTAGATATAGCCCCTATACAAATGTCGCTCTCGATTTGACATTTTCCGCTCTAGAAACCACATATTGTACCCGATTTTCTTTAAATTTGGCACAACATCTTATAATCCAACTAGAAATACCTATGCAAAAATTGGGTAAGATCGGTTCAGATTTAGATACAGCCCCTATGCAAATGTCACTCCCGATTTGACATTTTCCGCTCTAGAAACGACATATTGTACCCGATTTTCTTTAAATTTTACTCAACATCTTATAATCCAACTAGAAACACCTATGCAAAAATTGGGTAAGATCGGTTCAGATTTAGATATAGCCCCCATACAAATGACGCTCCCCATTTGACATTTTCCGCTCTAGAAACCACATTTTGTACACAATTTTCTTTAAATTTGGCACAACATCTTATAATCCAACTAGAAATACCTATGCAAAAATTGAATATGATCGGTTCAGATTTAATTATATCCCCCATACAAATATCGCTCCTGATTTGACATTTTCCGCTCTAGAAACGACATATTGTACCCGATTTTCTTTAAATTTGACACAACATCTTATAATCCAACTAGAAATACCTATGAAAAAATTGGATATGATCAGTTCAGATTTAGATATAGCCCCCATACAAATGTCGCTCCTGATTTGACATTTTCCGCTCTAGAAACGACATATTGTACCCGATTTTCTTTAAATTTGACACAACATCTTATAATCCAACTATAAACACATTTGCAGAAAGTGGGTAAGATCGGTTCAGATTTAGATATAGCCCAAATAAAGGGTGTCCCAAGAAGAGCGCAATTTTTTAATTTTAAATAAAACACAGATATTTAAGAAAAAATCGTGAAACTTTATTATATCGTAAAGTAGACAGAATGAGGTTATGTATGGAACAATATATCGTGCAGATGGCCGCCGTGGCTTAGCTGGTATGCACGCGATCTTTTAATGAAATTTTCAATGGCCGTTTTGCATGAATGCTGCGGTATTTCATTAATGCAGGGTCAAATTTCGTCTTTTAAGGCTTGAGTCGTCGTCGGCTTATTCGCGTAAACCATCGACTTCAAAAAACCCCAAAGAAAAAAATCTAATGGTGTTAAATCGCACGATCTAGGCGGCCAATTCTGATCTCCAAAACGCGAAATAACACGACCATGAAATGACTGATGCAGCAATTGAATTGTTTCTCTGGCTGTATGACATGTGGCGCCGTCTTGTTGGAACCACATGCCCTCCACATTCATTTCTTCAATTCTAGGCAAGAAAAAACTGGTTATCATTTCACGATACCGCACACCATTGACTGTTTGCGCTTGACCTGCATCATTTTCATAAAAAAAGGTCCAATGATTCCTCCAGCCCAAAAACCACACCACACAGTGACACGTTGAGGATGCTTTTGCTTCTCGTGAATCACTCGAGGATTTTCCGCACCCCAAATGCGACAATTCTGCCTATTGACGAAGCCATCAAGATGAAAATGGGCCTCGTCACTGAAGATGATTTTATCGGCAAAATCAGCATTTTCATGTTGTCTCTCCAATACCCAATTAACGAACTCCCTTCGCTGTCCATGGTCAGTTGGCTTCAGTTCCTGAGTCAATTGAACTTTGTATGCATGAAGATGCAAATCTTTCGTCAAAATTCGCTGCAAAGTGGATTTGGAGACACCAATTTGCTAAGCTCGGTGTCGAATTGAGGTGGATGGAGTTTGAGCGACATCATCACGTACAGCTGCGACATTTTCGGTCGATCGACCTGGTCGATGGCGCGTTGTTGTCTTTACATCACTAACAGACCCAGTTTCGGCAAATTTATCCATTAATCTCTTTACAGTTGACTCTTTTGGAGCATTATTGTGACCCCAAATTGATCGCAATTTGCGAACTGTAGCCGCAAAACTTTCACCATTTTGGTAAAACAATTCCAGATACAAAAATCCTTCCCGTTTTCACTTTTTCACCGAATAGAATTGTATTCTGATAGAAAGTGGAGTGTATCATAGAGTCTGCCCCGCCCGACTTTAGCCTTTCCTTACTTGTTTTAATGTGCATTACTGCATTTGTTTACTATTTCAAACTATAAGGCATACTTATGCGCTGTTTCTGTTTTAAATAAATTTCATTGCTTCATTATTATAATATTAATAGTCTACTAATATATATAATACTGCAATTGGAATCAGAAAGTGAACATGAGGGTGTATAGGTGTATTGTCAGTCGTCATTATAGAGAAACATTTTCCCTCAGGGATGAATGCTCACATTTGCAATTTCTTGATTCAGCTACAAACAGAGTGACTGTATAATTTTGATAAGAAAAGTAAAAATTTAAGAGATCCGTTATGTTTCCATATTGCAATCAACACACATAATTTCATGATTCTAGGTACATCCGTTTGCTGGGTACCACTTTTATCGTTTTTTTAAATGTTGACCCTAAAATCACGATTTTGGAGAAATACTAATATTGTGCGTGTCTACGAAGACAGGCGAGTGTAACCACTGAATTTCATGATTCTATCTACAGCCGATTGCGTGGTACCAATTTTAACTCGTTCTGATCTGAAAGGTACGTATTCGTATCTTTATTTTTCGTGTCTACCAGTCACAGCAATGTATACACAGAATTTCACTATTCTAACTGCAACCGTTTGATTGGTACCATTTTTATCCCTTTGGTCCCATTTTCCGCCTAAAAGTACAAATTTCAAAAAAAAAAACCTTTATGTTTCGCGTCTACACAGTGAGATAAAAGCATACACCGAATTTAATGATTTGATCTTTAGCGGTTTGATTGATACCATTTTTATCCCTCCTTTCGAACTGTATCCCTTAAAAGTACAAATTTCGAAAAATATCTCTATTTTACGTGTCTACGTAATTATACGGACATACACACCGAATTTCATGATTCTAGCTGTTGTCGTATCAGTGGCATCATGTTTGTCCCTCTTCGTCCCAAAAGTGCGAATTTTGAAAAATGTCTCTAATTTACGTGCTTATTCAATTAGAGGAATGTACACACCGAATTTCATGTCGTATCTTTGGTACCATTTTTATCCCTTTTGTCCCATTTCAGCCGCTAAAGCTTTTTGTCACTTTTTGGTGATAACACGTTACTAGAGGAAGGTACGAATCAATTTAAAAAAATGCTTAAGTAGCATAAATATTAGGGGCATTTTCAGTAATTGTTAGCGAAAAATTTTCCCTCTGGTTCGATTTCGCCCATTTTCTATTCAAACGATCTGCAACCATCAGACACTTTTGCGGAAAATTTCAAACTCCTAGCACATTTCGTTCGGAAGCTAGCTAGGACATGGCTAAATCGTCTTACAATTTTACCAGGATACATAATATATATACACTTATGTGTCCAAGTGGCACAAACTTCTAGTATCTCCCACAAATATACATCGGCGGTTCTCTTATTTGTGTTATGTAGTTTTTAGATCAGAAAAAGTCAAATGGGGAGTGATATTTAATGGGAGCTATATGTAATGCTGATCCGATTTGACTCATATTTTCGCGGGATGTTTCTAGTTTAAATATAAGGTGTTGTGACAAATTTGAAGAAAATCTATCAAAATACGTCAAATCGGATGCGAAATATAAATAAATTTCATCAAAATCGCTTAAATTATGTGGTTGTGGTGGAAAATCAAATAGGGAGCAACATTTGTATGCGAGCTATATAAATCTTGACCCATTTTAACCACAAAAATTTCTATTTGGAGTATAAGGTGTTACGCCAAATCTGTTAAATTTTACGGTTTCTAGACCGGAAAATGTCAAATAGAGAGCGAAATTTGTGTGGTGGCTACATCTAACTCTGAACCGATTTGAACCATTTTCACTTAGATATAAGGTGTTGTGCAAAATTTGATAAAAATCGCTTAAATTATGTGGCTTCTAGAATAGAAAAGTCAAATCGGGAGCAAATTTTTTTTTGAACCATTTTCACTTAGATATAAGGTGTTGTGCAAAATTTGATAAAAATCGCTTAAATTATGTGGCTTCTAGAATAGAAAAGTCAAATCGGGAGCAAATTTTGTATGGGGGCTATATCTAAATCTGAACCGATTTGCTTCAAATTAACAAGCGTCCGTCCTCGACGACCAAAAATCGTTTCTGTCAAGTTTCGTTAGAATCGGACACTAGTTGCGACTTGTATCGTGATTACAAGAATACATGGACAGACGGACATGGCTAAATCGACTCAAAAAGTGATTCTATGCCGATCGGTATTATAAGCGATGGGTCTATCTCGCTTCCTTTTGGGTGTTACAAAGAAATGCTCAAAGACAATTTACCCTGTGGTGTAGGGTATAAATATGTATATTGTGGTCAGAGATTGTCTAGTTGTCCCTCTCATCCCTCAAACGTATAAATTTCGAAAAATTCTTTTATTGTGCGTGTCTACATGATGAGGAATGAACACGCCGAATTTCACGCTTCTAGCTGAAATACTTAGTTTGATACCATGTTTATCCCTTTTTGTCCCGCTCATCCCGTAAACGTACCAAAAATTTTCCTTTGGATCGATTTCGCTCATTTTCTAATCCATCCTTCCATTTATGCAGGTGATCATGCAAATTTATAATTTTTATAAATCCACAATAAAATGCCTTTGGAAAACATCTTTGCGCATCAACGTTTCTTAACTATTACAGAAGATATGACATTTATAAACTTCTATATTGGTCAAAAAGGGGTGGCATTTTATTTGTTATATCTTCTACATTTATTCTTTATAGGGTCTCAGGTCGATATTTTTTTGATACAAACGGAGCTATGCAATGTGGTGGTGGGTATAATATTGACAGATGTGAAAACATGTAAGGAAAGGCTAAAGTCGGGCGGGGCCGACTCAATGATACACTCCACTTTCTATCCGAATACAATTTAATTCGGTGAAAAAGTGAAAACGGGAAGGATTTTTGTATCCTTTAAATGTATGTGTTTGACAAAAAATTTTAAATCGGAAAGGACATTTGTATGGGGGTATATTGAAATCTGGAACGAAATAGGTGAAATATAATATGTATAGTTTGGCCAAAATCGGTTAAACATTTGGGAGCAACATTTGTATTTGGGCTATATCTAAATCTGAACCGATCTTACCTAATTTCTGCATATGTGTTTCTAGTTGGATTATAAGATGTTGTGCCACATGTATAGACAATCGGGTTTCTAAAGCGGCAAAAGTCAAATTGGGAGCGACATTTGTATGGGGGCTATATCTAAATCTGAACCGATTTGCCTCAAATTAAATAGCGTTCGTCCTTGATCCACAAAACTTACTTGTGCCAATTTTTTGTTAAGATCGGACTATAATTGCGACCTGTATCGTAATTACAAGAATAGATGGACAGATAGACGGACATTGCTAAATCGATTCAAAAAGTGATTCTGAGTCGATCAGTATAATTAACAATGGGTCTATCTCGCTTCCTTTTGGATGTTACAAACAAATGCACAAAGACATAATACTCTCGTGGAGTGTATAATGAGTGACCAAAACATGTATATTTGTAAAAAATTAGTTTTAACGAAAATTAACGCAGTCAAATGCAAACAACATATACATATATCATTCGAAGGCTTTAATTTTCTTCTTTTTCTTATGAGAAATCTTTCGATACTATACTATACAGATTTAAAGGTGCGCGAATAATCGGGTTTCTAGCCGTTCGTCAGGATTTTGGGAGTGCCTGGGATATTTCACAAACGTATTCTTAATTTTAACGGCAAAATCTGCAAGAATAACAGTAAGATTTCCCAGGAGTTTCTATTTCATTCTTTTTACACCCTCCACCTTAGGATGAAGTGTATATTCAATTTTCCATTCCGTTTGCAACACATTGAAATATTCATCGGAGACCCCGTAAGGTATATAAAGGGGTGGTTAAATTATAAGAGCCGATGTTGAATGTGAATCAAGCCTAAACGTCAAGTTTTTTTCTGCATTTCATTTGACATTTCTCAATTTCAGACTAACACAATTTGAATAATGGAAAGATACACAATCGAGCAACGCGTTAAAGTTATTCAGGCTTATTATGAAAATGGGCGTTCAAATAAAAATGCTTATCGTGCACTTCGTGATTTTTTTGGTCAATTTAATCGTCCAAATGAGCGTACAATCGGAAAAATCGTGCAAAAATTTAAACAAACGGGTCTGTAGTAGATGTGAAAACACCAGTGCATGCTCGTACAGCTCGTACTGCAGAAAATATTGCTGCTGTTCGGGATAGTGTGGCTGAAGAGCCGTCCACCTCAACTCGTCGTTGAGCCCAACAATTGCACCTATCACGCTCGTCGTTGATGAACATTATGCATAAAGACTTGCATTTACACGCTTACAAGGTGCAATTGACTCAAGAACTTAAGCCTCTTGACACACATTTTCACCTCTGTGGATTCGTCAATAAGCTGAATTGCCTCATTTGGGCGAATGATAATCCAAGAGTGATTGTCGAAAAACCAATGCACCCACAAAGAGTGACTGTTTGGTGCGGTTTATCGGGCCATATTTTTTTCCAAAAGGGAGCTGGTCAGGCAGTTACTGTGAATGGTCTTGGCTATCGTGAGATGATAACGAAATTTTTATGGCCCGAATTGGAAGATATGGATGTGGACGATATGTGCTTTCAACTGGACGGTGCCACTTGTCACACAGCTAACGAAACAATGGCTCTTTTGCGCGACAAATTCAATGGCCGTGTTATCTCACGTGGTGGCGATGTGAATTGGCCGCCAAGATCATGTGATTTGCCACCGTTGGACTTCTTTCTTGGTGGTTATTTGAAAGAAAAATTGTACTTCGATAAGCCAGCAACAATTCTGGAGCTAAAGGATGAGATAATTCGGCATATTAACGGCATACAACCTCAATTATGCATCAGCGTCATCGACAATTTGGACCATCGGATGGAGGTGTGCCGCCAAGGTCGCTGCGGCCATTTGGCCAATATTTTGTTCCATACATAATTGAACTTACCAATATTATCATAATAAAAAAACAAGTAAGGAAAGGCTAAAGTCGGGCGGGCCGACTATATAATACCCTACACCACTCCCTGCGTATGTACCTCGTTTTGATTACTAAACCCAGGTATTTCATGGGAGCAATTTTATGTAGTTCATATAAATTATACAGTTACTATAAATTCATCTTTAGTCATATTTAACGTATATGGTTAATAATACAAATTATACAGTAGTAATAGGATAAATCGGACCGACAATTCAAAAGGGGGCCTATAACATCATTTTGGGTCTGGTCCAAAACATGGGCCTATATATTTCTCATTCACGGTAGGTATTCCTATTTGAAAAATATCATGATCTGCAAAATTTGATGAAGATACGATGTAAGATGTAGTTTCTAGAGCTGTAATAGATCAGAATGGGGCCCCATTTTGCTTATACCAAAGTATGGACATATGGGCATCTCCCAAACAAGTAAGGAAAGGCTAAAGACGGACGGACTTTCTCATTACAATTCAATTCGGTAAAAAAGTAAAATCGGGAAGGATTTTTGCATCCTGTAAATGTATGTGTTTGACAAAAAAATTTAAATCGGAAAGAACATTTGAATGGGGTTGTATTGAAACCTGGAACGATGTGACCCGCTTGCACCATGTATGTTTATTAGTGAAATATAATATGTAAAGTTTGGCCAAAATCGGTTTAACATTCGGGATCAACATTTGTATGAGGGCTATATCTAAATCTGAACCGATCTTACCCACTTTCACTTCACCATAGGTTTCTATACCCTACACCACTTCGTAGACTAGGGTATTATAAGTTATTTTAGTTGGATTATAAGATGTTGTGCCAATTTTAAAGTAAAACGGGTACAATATGTGGATTTTAGAGCGGAAAAAGTCAAATCGGGAGCGACATTTGTATGGGGGCTACAAATAAATCTGAACTGATCTTACTCAGTTTCTAGTTCGATTATAAGATGTTGTACCAAATTTAAAGAAAATCAGGTACAATATGATGTATCTAAAACGGAAAAGTGAAATAGGGAGCGACATTTGTATAGGGGCTATATCTAAATCTGAACCGATCTGACCCAAATTCCGCATAGGTGTTTCTAGTTGGATTATTTGGATTGTAAGATGTTGTGCCAAATTTAATGAAAATCGGGTACAAGATGTGGATTTTAGAGCGGAAAAAGTCACATCGGGAGCGACATTTGTATGGGGGCTATATCTAAATCTGAACCGATCTTACCCATTTCATCATAGGTGTTTCTAGTTCGATTATAAGATGTTGTACCCAATTTAAAGAAAATCGGGTAAAATATGTGGTTTCTAAAGCGGAAAAAG